>CM031955.1:33575404-33800404 GCA_018749465.1 Paracanthobrama guichenoti
CTACAACAGCAGAAGACCCCACCGGGTACCACTCATCTCCACTACAAATAGGAAAAAGAGGCTACAATTTGCACAAGCTCAACAAAATTGGACAGTTGAAGACTGGAAAAATGTTGCCTGGTCTGATGAGTCTCGATTTCTGTTGAGACATTCAGATGGTAGAGTCAGATTTTGGCATAAACAGAATGAGAACATGGATCCATCATGCCTTGTTACCACTGTGCAGGTGGTGGTGGTGGTGTAATGGTGTGGGGGCACACTTTAGGCCCCTTAGTGCCAATTGGGCATCGTTTAAATGCCACGGCCTACCTGAGCATTGTTTCTGACCATGTCCATCCCTTTATGACCACCATGTACCCATTCTCTGATGGCTACTTCCAGCAGGATAATGCACCATGTCACAAAGCTCCAATCATTTCAAATTGGTTTCTTGAACATGACAATGAGTTCACTGTACTAAAATGGCCCCCACAGTCACCAGATCTCAACCCAATAGAGCATCTTTGGGATGTGGTGGAACGGGAGCTGTGCCCTGGATGTGCATCCCACAAATCTCCATCAACTGCAAGATGATATCCTATCCTATCCTATCCTATCAACTGCAAGATGCTATCCTATCAATATGGGCCAACATTTCTAAAGAATGCTTTCAGCACCTTGTTGAATCAATGCCACGTAGAATTAAGGCAGTTCTGAAGGTGAAAGGGGTCAAACACAGTATTAGTATGGTGTTCCTAATAATCCTTTAGGTGAGTGTATATATATATATATATATATATATATATATATATATATATATATATATATATATATATATATATATATATATCTGTAGAATTATAATTATAAATAATCAAGTCAAGTAGAAGAAAAAAAAAAAAAAAATAAGAATAAAGAAGTGGAATAAAAAAAGTGAGGTAAACTGTGCAGTGAGTAAACTGTAGACTTATAAATATGTGGTTAACAAATGTATAAGAGTATAATGTGCAAACAGGTTTATAACAGGTTGTTACACAGTAACAACGAGAACAGAAAGTGCAGTGCAATGTCAGTGTATCGATGTTTATCCAGAAGTGAAGTCACGTGATGTTAATGTTGAGTTCAGGAGTCTGATGGCCTGGGAAGAAGCTCCTCCTGAGTCTCTCAGTTTTGGCCATCAGGCTTGGAAGCGCTTACCAGATGGCAGCAGCGTGAAATGAGGGTTTGCAGGGTGATTAGAGTCCTTGATGATCTTGGTAGCTCTACCTTTGCAGCGTTTGGTGTAGACGTCCTGCAGAGACGGGAGAGCTGACCCTGAGATACGCTCGGATAAGCGCGCGACTCTTTGCAGGGCTTTGCGGTCATGACTGGTGCTGTTCCCATACCACGCTGTGATGCACTGAGTTAATACACTTTCTATCGCCCCTAAATAGAAAGTTTTCAGGATAACTGGTGAAACCCTGAATTTCCTCAGCTGGTGCAGGTGGTACAGTCTTTGCCTGGCTTTTTTCACCTGTGTCTGAATGTGAGCAGTCCAGGTCAGGTCCTCGGAGATGTTTACACCCAGGTACTTCAAGCTGCTCACTCTCTCTACTGGTGACCCGCTGATCATGAGGGGGGAGTATGTCCGTTGCTGTCTCTTCCTGAAGTCCACAATCATTTCTTTGGTCTTGCCAACATTCAGAGAGAGACAGTTGTCCTGGCACCATGATGTTAGATGCTCCACCTCGTCCAAGTATGCCGTCTCATTGTAGTTGGAAATGAGGCCCAGGACAACAGTATCATCAGCAAATTTGATGATAGAGGTGGAGCTGTGTGTGTACAAACAGTCATGTGTGTAGAGAGAGTAGAGCAGGGGACTCAGGACACAGCCCTGTGGAGCTCCCACACTCAGGGTGATGGAGGAGGAGGTGGACTGGCCTATTCTCACCACCTGAGGCCTGCCAGTGGCAGAGAGAAGGATTCAGGCCGAGATCCAGGAGTTTGAAGGTTAGCTTAATGGGAACTATGGTGTTAAAGGCTGAGCTATAGTCAATAAATAGCAGTCTTACGTAGTTCCCACTTTTGCTGTCGATGTGAGTGAGGGAGGAGTGGAGGACATGAGAGATGGCATCTTCAGTCGATCTATTGGGACGATAGGCAAACTGAAGAGGGTCCAAAGTGTCAGGAAGGAAGGCGCAAATGGTGTTTTTAATGAGTCTCTCAAAGACCTTCATGACTATAGACGTGAGAGCCACTGGACGATAGTCATTTAGGCAAGAGGGTTTACTGTTCTTAGGGACAGGGATGATGGTGGATTTTTTGAAGGAGGTAGGGACCACAGATGTAGCGATGGACTCATTAAAGATAGATGTAAACAACCCGGCGAGCTGATCAGCACAGGACCGCAGAACACGGCCTGAAATACCATCCGGCCCAGCAGCTTTCCTGATGTCCACACGCTTGAGTGCCCTCCGAACTTCATCCTCCGAGACAGAGATCACGTGATTGTTGCTGCTCTGAGTGATTCCCTCTGACGCGCCACTTGGCGGAGTCGCGCTACCGCAATTACAGTCAAAGCGAGCGTAGAAAGAGTTTAACTCTGTCATTAATTCCTCACCCTCATGTCGTTTCAAACCCGTAAGACCTTCGTTCATCTTCAGAAAACAAACGAAGATATTTGTGATGAAATCCGAGAGCTTTCTGACCCCTTAATTCTTAATTACCATTGTCAAGGCCACGTGACTCCAATGGTTCAAAATTAATTTTATGAAGCGACAAGAATACTTTTGTGTGCAACAAATAAACAAAAATAACGACTTTATTCAACAATCTCTTCTCGTCTGAGAAGACGAGGGGCCAGAAAGCTCTCGGATTTCATCAAAAATATCAAATTAAAGTCAATTAGATCAAATCTAATTAATGACAGAATTTTCATTTTTTGGGTGAACTATCCCTTTAACATTATGGCCATGTTTATGCGACTGGCCCGAGTGTTGCTAAAACTAACAGGTATGTGATACCTAAGCAACAATCCCTAATTGAACACTTAAAATAATGATACTAAGGACCTCTAATCTCCATTAAATTGAAAACACACAATAAACTATTTATTATTATTATTATTATTATTATTATTATTATTATTATTATTATTATTATTATTATTATATTAGACACGCATATTGCTTTTTACAAGCTGTTTTTTATGTTCACTGATACCGAGCTGCATTACCATATGTGTCCAGTAGATGTCCAGATGTTCCTATAATTGAGCAGCATTCACATCTGCCCATCAGATTCACTTTTAACACTTTGCATCTGATTTATTTCATGACATTTTATAACGGTATTTCGTCAGCTCACAAGAAAAGTAATGAAACACCATGGGTTATTGCGATTTTGTGTACAACAAGACACCCAATCAGTATCTAGCGCTGTCTGCTGAGGATCTGATGATTTTAATGAGTGAATTCATGCTTCACTGAGCACTGCTGGACACGAGAGGCAGAAACAGAACGTGTGCCCTTTGAATTAACAATAAATAAGTGAGGTTTTGAAATCCCACATGTGTAGCTTTGTCTCTGAATTCGTGGGAATGGAGGCTGTTATGAGTTTCAATAACTGCTGCCATATGTCTACTTATTTGGCTTGAAGAGAATAGGAGAAAAGCGGTTCAAAGTGTTTGTTTTGAATTAATTTAAGCCACTCTGGCATGTCAGTGCAAACAAGCCAAAGTGTTTAAAAAGATTAAAAACACTACTAGAGGCATTTTAGTGACGACGACGACGACGACGATGATGATGATGATGATGATGATGATGATGATGATGATGATGATGCTGCTGAGTGGATGAAAAGTGTACAATAACATGAAAAGCATTAAACATCATCACCTTACATAATGCTTAATAGCTCATGTGTTCATCATGCACATCCCTATCTATCTATCTATCTATCTATCTATCTATCTATCTATCTATCTATCTATCTATCTATCTATCTATCTATCTATCTATCTATCTATCTATCTATCTATCTATCTATCTATCTATCTATGTTTATGCATAGGCTATGTATTAAAATCAGTACAGCTTATCACTTCTTCCCAAACAGAGAGTGATTTACGTGTGTTGTTGAGAAGAAAGAACATATGGGAGAGACAGCGCCCCCGCCCTCCCCGGCTACCAGCATCTGTAAGAGATTCCACCCAAACTCACCTCCCGACTACAGCCCGGGCATCCGATAAACACACACACACACACACACACACACACACACACACAGACCGAGTGAAAGAGAGAGCGTCACAGACAGCACAGGCACTTGAGCCGAGGAGAGGGTCAAGACGGTCCAAACAGAGCGCTTCACTTCATCACGCACAGAACCCACAGCAGCCCTGTACTGCGCACACTGCTAGAGCGGTGAAGGGACGGGATTTAAGGAATTAAGCTTCACTTTGGAGAATCGGTCTTCGGAGTTTTGTGGATTTGGTGCGTCTGGAGAGCTGTGAGGATGCGCGTCTCGGTCCTGCTGCTGCTCTGCGCTCTTTACGCAGGAGACGCGCACAAACTCTCCGCGCTCACGGTGGGTCACCACACTTTATAATTACATTAACAGATCGATAGTTTATGTACAAATATGAATAGTCTGTATTAGGAAACAGACATTTCAGACTGTTTTAATGGTCTTTAACTGTTCAAATGTTTTGTGTTGTCATCATATTAGTAAAAGACCTGAAAATAGACATAACGTATTATTAGTATTAGTATAATACTTATAATATGAGGTTCATGTTCTTTTTACACTTTAAATGTATGAACTGTAAAATGGGTTATCCAGTAGCGTTTGTGTGGCACCATCTAAATTAACTGTTTTTTTTTATTTTTATTTTATTTACTTTTTTATTTACACAAGCAAAAATGTAGTATGATTCACATCAGGCAGAAGTATTTCCAAATGGTAACTGCACATTTTAACTTTTGGTAATTTTAACAGCGTGGTATAGTAATACTAATTTTATTATCAGAATCAGAATTAATCTTTATTGGCCAAATATGTTTAGTGTTTTTCTCTAAATATGCCAGTTTGATTTGAGTTTATTTCAGGCTTCACGTGTGAGTTTGGGTTCACTGCATCTTTGTGCTTGTGCTTGTGCTTGTTTTGTAAAGCGAGTAGTTCAGATACTAGAGTAAGGTAGTAAGGTGAGATGGGTAATCATGGGAATCCTATTTAGGCTCAAGAGTAGTGATGTTTGTGCACTCGCAATTCAGGAGGGTAACCAGAGATCCACAAGCTTTCCTTCAAACAATACACACGCACACACACACACACACACACGCACACGCACACGCACACACACACACACACACACACACACACACACACACACACACACACACACACACACACACACACACACACACACACACAGACATACACACCTTCACCTTTAATTATAACCTTATGCCTAAATCCCTACAAGTCTTGACCCTCAAACAGGCCATTAAGGGGTCTCAGAAAGTGAGGACTGTCTTCACTTTGTCCTCAGTCCGATGGTCTAAAACTCAAACCGGTCCTCACAAAGATAGCTGTACAAGTACATATATACACACACACACACACATAGTGAGAGCTACAGGTGCACACCCACCTTATACCATATGTGACAGGCTCTTGGTTTTGCCCGCTATAAGTGCTGGGAACAGGAGATTTTCTCCCCTCCCTGCGGCTGCTGGCCTCTACATGGACGTCTGCCTGTGTACACAAGGTTAGGGCTGCTGATTGCGGGAAGCCGCTCCCTATTAACAGAGTGAGAGAGTGAGTGTAGCTTGTCCCAGTGGGACATGACCGCTAGAGAGAGAGAGAAAGATGCACAGGCACATTGGTCCATCCAGAGCCTGGACACAGAGCAGCTTTGACGGACCTCGAAGCCTAAGCATTTATGTCCAACCAACCCAGCCCTGCCGAATGCCAGAGAGGCTTTGCACTTTCAATAGTGAGACAGGAAACGGCCCACTTTCTAATCCATAAATGTTGGTAAATGGTCAATATTTGTGTACCTGTCAGGAATTGCAATAAATGTAGTATATAATCAAGTGTGCTTTGCAGCTGGGACCATGATATTTCTATTTGTGGTCACATATTTAGTTCTTTACCAAATGCACTGAAAACATGCAAAGAATATATGCAATATATTGCTATACTGCAGAACTGTTGCTAAATGCACATAAAAGAACAAAAAAGGAAAAGAGAAATTTCATTGAGATGCTATCACTGTTTTGATTATAATTTTGAATTAGCGTCTTTTTTATTTTAATTAAAGTTTTAGTAATTTGTTGCGTTTTTGTCATTTTTATTATTTTTTATTAATTTTATTTCAGTTTTTGTTTTAGTTATTTTAGTATATCAAGTTAAACTAAATGAAAATAAGAAATGTAAAAAATCTTTTTGTTTTTATATTTTATTTCAGTTCTAACGTTTATATAATTTTAAGTAATGCCATTTTTTATGGTTTTAGTTATAGTTAACTAAAATAACCCTGATATGGAGTCCCAGGAGTGTTATTTTCTCACTGTGTTGAAACCAATCAGCGCTCTGCTGTGATTTCACGCAGTCCGGTCCCTTCTGGGCCATGAGCCGCAGAGTTTTCACCTGGCATAGTGTTCCTGGTGCTGATGGAGGCTGTTAGCACCACGGCCAGAGATACAGTTGCTGTCAATGTTTTTCTGCTGGCATCTGCTGTTGCTCGGCCTTCTGGGATGGCAGCTATGTGGCACAGGCATGAATCAGGGCCTGTGATGACGAGGTCTCCAGGGCACCTGCTGCAGTTCGTGCCGGAAAAGGAAGATATGCTGTTATTTGAGAGAGAGAGAGTAAACAGGGGAATTAATTTCACGCAAGCTTCTAGGTACGAACCTCTCGCTCCAGAGCAGCAGGGCTCCGATTAAATAAACTAGCCGTCATGAGGTGTCAGATTCACCTGTACTAGTCCGTCGTTAGACACGGTTCAGTCAGATAGAGTT
Organism: Paracanthobrama guichenoti; assembly: GCA_018749465.1. Lineage (NCBI taxonomy): Eukaryota > Metazoa > Chordata > Actinopteri > Cypriniformes > Gobionidae > Paracanthobrama > Paracanthobrama guichenoti. The sequence continues at coordinate 33,582,388 of CM031955.1, forward strand.
CCCATCTTGATCCCAGCAGAAAAGTTGCATCCTGAAAAAGCATAGTGGTGAATGAAGCAGGACTCAAAAAGAAAGACGCTTTCAAACCAAGCAGTTTTCTGTCGGTCAACGCAGCAAATCCACTGGACCAACTTGAACCTAATGCGAAGGATATATTTCGTCCTTGCGCGACATTCCCGATCGTGTGGATTCCTATTGAAATGATATAATTTGCAGAATTATGATAAGTGTGACCGCATCCTAAATCAATCCATGAAGTGGATTATGGGAAGGAATGCACAGTTGTCAGGTTCAGAGTGCTGTGATTTACGAATAAACGCTGTGGTCGACACCCCTTTGCTCATTATTTACAGGTCGAGTAGAGATGCCTCTACATCTAAACGTTAACAAATGTCTGTGGGTAGTTAACCTGGAGGTCAGAGGTCATCCCATCTCACTCCTCTTACTCAGCTTGGCAGAGTGGAATGTGGGAGGCAGAGCAGAGCAGCGCAAACCCTCATCTACTTTCTCACACACACACACACACACACACACACACACACACACACACACACACACACACACACACACACACACACACACACACACACACACACACACACACACACGCACACAACGTTTCTTTATTGGGACTCTTCATAGTCATAATGGTTTTTATACTGTACAAACTGTATATTCTCTCCCTTTACACTAACCCTACCCCTAAACCTACCCATCACATCAAACATTTTGTTTTGCATTTTTTCATTTTCAAAAAAACGAATACTGTATGATTTATAAGCTTGTTTTCTTGGTTCAGTGGTTCTCAAACCTGTCCCCACCTGTGCACATTTTGCATGTCTCCCTCATCTAACACACCTGACTCAACTCATCAGCTCATTAGTAGAGACTGCAAGACTTGAATTGGGTGTGTGATGAAGGAGACATACAAAATGTGCAGTGGTGAGGGGTCCCCAGGACAGGTTTGAGAACCACTGCCTTATGGATACCTTAAAGGGGTCATATTATGCTTATAAAATAAGTCTCTGATGTCCCCAGAGTGTGTATGTTAAGTTTTAGCTCAAAATACCCCACAGATCATTTTTTGTAGCATGTTCAAATTGTCACTTTTTGAGGGTGAGCAAAATGCGCCAATTTTGTGTGTGTCCCTTTAAATGAAAATGAGCTGCTGCTCCCAGTCCCCTTTCAGAAAGAAGGCGGAGCTTCAAGAGCTTGTGCTAGCAGCTCCGATTATCTCACACATATGTGCACTGAAAATGTCAGAAACTGTTCAGCCTTTTATGTTCAAAGTCGGACAATGATGGAGAGACTCAAGAAGAAGTGACAACATGTAGAATGCAAAAGAACGTTTCTGAATGGTTAGTTGAGGAATTTATGTAGCTGGTGTGGAGTTAACGGTCTTCAAGTCATCGATTAGCATATTCTGTCATGATAATCTATAAATCGCTCATGTGGGAACTGTTGTAAGATGCACAGAGCCAGAGAATATATGCTGCATGAAGATAGAACATGTATAGTTTAGTTTTAGGTTATAACTTATGTTGTCATCATGCTTTTATGACATGCAATTGCATTTGCGTTACATACTGTATTGCAATAAATGTGAAAAGACGGATGCTTTTTTGCGTGTTCCCGGGAGCAGGGTTTACGTACATTTTTGGTTTTGTGATGTCACCAAGCCGGGAAGAAGCTGGTTGTAGTCCCTACCAGCTGTTTGTTGTAGTCCTTAAAAAGCAATTTCTGTAAAAGAAAATATCTCCCTTTGCATTGAACTTTGAGCGTCATAACTTTTCAGATGTTGTTTATGCTCAAACAGCAATATTACATACTAAGTAAAATAAATAAATAAATAATATCATAATCAAGCACTCCTTTAATTTAAGTCCCCACGGTGACACGAGTCCCCATGAGTCTGTGTGCATTCAGGTTGAACGTCAGGCACACACACGTTTGCTATTCGCAGACTGATCTCAGAGCTGTGTTCTCTGAGCTCATGTTGTCTTCTACAGCACATTTCAACACGGATTGTAATGCAGGTTGCTCAAAAATGCTGTATTTAAAATATGATGTTATTCAAAATAATGTAATTGACCCAACAACATTATACAAAATAATACACACAAAATACTAATTTCCTATGCAAAGAAGCTGTTTAAACAGTCTTAAAAGGACAGCAGTAAAAGCATAGGTTTAGTTCAGTTTAGTTTGGGTCAGAGAGACGGTGGAAAATGGTCATAAAAAAGTTTTGGTGAAAACAAAACTTTACTAACTTTAAAGGTAGTAATGTAGAATTCATTTTAGTGAACCAGAGTTTGATAAACACATTCTCTCCCTGTTTGCACCAGTAAAACTGTTCTAGATGAAAATCAGATGCACATTTGCATAGGAGACGACTCATAACTCAGTTGTGCCAAATACCTTTGAAAATCATTAGGAACAGTTCTGTTTTCTGCACCAGTTCCATATATAGCAGCACATTTTCCACATTTGCTTTCTTGAGTATGACACAATTTTTCATGAGGTGCTTCAAGCAGTACAGTGCATTAAAAAGGACAATTCATACGAAAGAGAAAATTCTGTCATCTTTCACTAATCCTCTTGTCATTTCAAACCTGTATGACTTTCTTTCTTCTGTGGAACATAAAAGAAAATATTTTGAGAATTGTCTTTTTTGTGTCCATACAATGGAAGTCAATGGCAACCAAAGCTGATTTTATTTACCGAAGAAAAAAGAAAGTCATACGGGTTTAGAAAATGAGGGTGAATAAATTATAGCAGATTGTTTTATTTTATTTTATTTTTTTATATTTTTGGTTAAACAGACAGAAAAGGCCAGTAAAAGCTCATGTTTGGTGGTTTCAGACAGAATATAAGACGAGTATTGTTTGTCGTTCCTCCATGATTTTCCATTTTTAAACCCCTTCAACTCATCTTTCATTCCACACCTCCCCTCTGAAAATCCATTTATATCAGTCACTTCATAACAAGGGCTGTTCAAATGGTGGCCGTTATTCATACGCAAAACTATGCACCTGCACAAGAAGAAAAAACATCTTTTTTCTCTCTCATCCTTCACATGACTAGCAGCAGGCTTTCCCTTTTCTTGCTGATTTTTCACAGCAATTAAAGGCTTTTCTCTTTGATTGAGTTAATAGCCTGGATCTAGGCTGTCACTTTCTTCCATTTCCACTATGCTGGAGACTAACGATGCCTAGCCAATCCCAGGAAGCCCCCGTCGGGACCCTTTCACACGTCTGCAGCCTCTCTCTCGCTCTCTGCCTGGCCCCCATTGACCCTTTGCGGCCAAGGTGTGAGGGGCCTCTCTGGGTCTGTGGTCGGGAGGCCCCCCTATCCTTTCTGAGGCCCCTCAGCCCCCATGTGGCCCTCTGTGGGGCACAATGCACTCTCTGCTGGAGATTGGCCCCTGGATCACTGGTTTCAATCCCACAATGCCTCACTGCCAAAAGGGGGTAATAGGATTTAAGGTTTGTATGCTGGTGGGTCTTCTGAAAAATATGTCATTTTTCTCTCTCTCCAGCTTAGCTTTTCATCTATACTGATTTTTTTTCTTTGAGGTGGAAGGATACAAATAGAAGAAAAAGGAAAAACAAATGGGCGGGGCTAGAAAAGTGATTCAGGAAAACAAACCATGACTCGTTTTGTCTGCACCAATGAGGTTCATTCTCGTGTTATGCAGCACGTTTGAGCTTCTGCAAGAACCAATGAGGTTTATTCTAGTGTTGTGCAGCACGTTTGAGCTTCAGCAAGAACCAATGAGGTTTATTCTAGTGTTACGCATCACGTTAGAGCTTCTGCCAGAACCAATGAGGTTTATTCTAGTTACACAGCACGTTTGAGCTTCAGCCAGAACCAATGAGGTTTATTCTAGTGTTACGCAGCACGTTTGAGTTTCCTCAAGAACCAATGAGGTTCATTCTCATGTTACGCAGCACATTAGAGCTTCTACCAGAACCAATGAGGTTCATTCTCGTGTTACGCAGCACGTTTGAGCTTCTGCCAGAACCAATGAGGTTTATTCTAGTTACGCAGCACGTTTGAGCTTCAGCAAGAACCAATGAGGTTAATTCTCGTGTTACGCAGCACGTTTGAGCTTCCTCAAGAACCAATGAGGTTAATTCTCGTCTTACGCAGCACGTTTGAGCTTCCTCAAGAACCAATGAGGTTCATTTTCGTGTTACGCAGCACGTTTGAGCTTCAGCAAGAACCAATGAGGTTTATTCTCGTGTTGCGCAGCACGTTTGAGCTTCAGCAAGAACCAATGAGGTTCATTCTCGTGTTACGCAGCACGTTTGAGCTTCGGCAAGAACCAATGAGGTTCATTCTCGTGTTACGCAGCACGTTTGAGCTTCGGCAAGAACCAATGAGGTTCATTCTCGTGTTACGCAGCACGTTTGAGCTTCGGCAAGAACCAGTGAGGTTCATTCTCGTGTTACGCAGCACGTTTGAGCTTCCTCAAGAACCAATGAGGTTTGTTCTTGCGCATCAAGCAGGTTCCGCTGAGCTTCTGTTTATGTTCGTTGATCAATGTTTTTATGTGAGTAAAAGCCTAAATTCAATCTGTTCATCATATAAAGCGATTGAGTCTCCAGAAAATTTGAACTAAAAAATTATTTTATTACAAAAAAATTTATTATTACTAAAAAAAAATGTTTAAGCTCAATTCGTAAGGATTAGTTTTACAATCTCTTTATGAACTTTTTGAAATGTCAAAATGGTAGTTGCATCGCTGTCAATGGAGGGACAGAAAGCTCTCGGATTTCATCAAAAAGATCTTCATTTGTGTTCCGAAGATGAACGAAATTCTTACATGTTTGGAATGACATGAAGATGAGTAATTAATGACAGAATTTTCATTTTGGGGTGAACCATCTCTTTAACATGATGGTGGTCACACAAATACTGAAAATTTGGCCCGGTGCTGGCTCTTTAACCTGGCTATAAAAAGATTGAATTAAGGTCTTTCTGCCATTTATCAGCCTTCTCACAGAAATATTATATGCATCACTGTCTTAACTCCTAACTCCTAATTAGCTCCAATCAGAACCAACAAGTCCTTCTACATCCAAAAACCCTTTTAAGTTTCACAGAGGATTAGTTTTAGTCAAGTTCTTCAGAAATACTGGTTACTTATAGTCAGTAGAATGTCTGTTGAGGGAGCATCACAATAAAGAGCAGATAGTAAGCAGACAGCTGACTAATACTCTAATGAGAGTTAGTTGACATGTAGTTGCAAAGTTACTTATAGTTAACAGAATGTTCAAAAGGGACCATCAAAATAAAGTGTTACCAAATTATCTTTTGACCTTGGCCTATATACAACATCTAGCAACCGTATAGCAACACACAACAAATCTACTTCAGGAAACCCTGTTTGAAAACATAAATACTGTATAAATAATACTAAAATAACACTGCTAGTGGCACAGAAATTCCACAAGTCTGTTCAGAAGCAGTCCTGAATGTGATCCTGTCACTGTTCTCATGGCGCAGAAAGCATCTGAGGTCTGTTTGGACTGGTTCTGGTGGTCCTCTGGTGTCTCTGTGACCAGCTGTTGATGCTGTATACAGACAGCGGTCGTGGGTGGTTTCAGATTCCCCCGGTGATGTTCAATGGACGTGTCTAAGTTTGGCTGCAGCTGAATTGATTGGTGATTATTTGGCCGTGTCTGGGTTTGTGGGGTCTCGTTTGGGTCGATCTCAACTGTTGAATTCTTGAATCACTAAATGTGTCTTGGCCGTGATGAGGTCTCTGTGGTGGCCGTGTTGGTTTTGTCCTTGTCTCAGACGCCAGCTGTGACCGAATTGAACCGCGTTGGCTGCAATTGCTTGGCCTGGGTGTGAGGATTGTGAACTCTGTCTTGGCCACCATCGCGAGATGACCATCGTGGCCGATTGTGGTTGGATCGGCGGCGCTCCGGGCAGAATCTGTTTCCTGACATCTCTGTCGGGCCTCCTGCGAGCTCACTGACAGCAGTGCTGAGAATGACGGAGCGGAAGGGGCACAGGGTCACAGCTGCAGAGACGAGAGGGAGAGGGCGAAGGGAAGATAAAGAAAGCACATGTGTGTAAGAGAGACACAAAGAAAACGCAAGAGAGCGAACAGGGTGAGAACAGAGAGAGAAAGACTGTGTGTTTGTCGAAGATAAAGACGGGGAGAGAGAGAGGGGAAGAAAGAGATTTTGTGGTGGGACTGAGAGTTTCGGGGGGGTCAGTGTTAGCCATGATCTCAGACAGCGTGAGTCTGTCAGTCACAAACCGGCACACACAGACCCCAAACAACAAACTCCAGACATGAGAACCCCTTATTCACAACTTAATGTTCATTCATTCATAAATATTCTGAATTAAGAGTAAAAAGCGGCCCGTTGTGGCAGAGCAGAGGATGATGGAGAGGATTGTTGTCCTTTTTTTCTGTCACACACAGAGACAGGATGTACTGCAGCCAATCAAAGCAAAATTGAAATTTGGCCAAGTGCAATAATTAAATCTCAAAAAGGGTGTGATTTAATTAAACAAATATATCGCCTACATGCATGTTACAAAAATGCATGTGTGTGGAATGAGAGATGAAATAAAAAGTGGACTTAACTTTCAGTCCACTCTGAAGGTCAAGTACAATGTGAAAATAAAATAGCAAAACATTTTAGTAGGGTGGTCTTTGTAAAAAAAAACAAAAAAACAATATTTAGCCAAATAGTAAAATGAGCAATAAACTATCAAAGGTCAACAGGTTTTGACTATTGGGCCACCAGGATGGGTTTTTCAATGGCTCATATAAAGAGTTGTAAAAGTCACCAACTCAATTAACTCAGTGTACAATTACACTGATCAGAGACTGCTCTTATATAGCTCCAGTTTCATTTAAGCATCACATTTGCCTCACATATTTAATCTAGAGTACCTGAGGAAAAATTAAAATAGTCATAAATAAGACAACATACAGTAGAGAGTAACAGAGTAGAGCAATAAAAGGATTTGTATAAAAGCTCAGATCATTTTAATATTTGCGAGCTATGACTTTAATGGACTAAGGTGTCATGGCAAATCTGAACATAATTTCAGACAGTTCTTTTCAGGAGAAAATGTGAAAAAATATAACATACCCCAAAAATAATATACCTAATCTCAAATATATAATTAAATATTTTATAATAAAATTATTACTTATTTCATATAATTTAATATATATATATATATATATATATATATATATATATATATATATATATATATATATATATATATATATATATATATATATATATATATATATATAATATAAAAAGTGTATATATATATATATATAAACATCTGAGACAAAGGTGATACCACACCAGGGCACTCAGGAGAAAAGGATCTGATAACCAATAATTCATTAACAAAACAAAGAAAGTAAAAAAAAGGTTAGTTTGGTCTCTGTACTCTCACAACACCTCTTCCGATGTGTGTCACATTCATCTCTCTCTCACACACACACACACACACACACACACACACACACACACACACACACACACACACACACACACACACACACACACACACACACACACACACACACACACACACACACACACACACACACACACACACACACACACACACACACACACACACACACACACACACACACACAGAGAGACACACACACACTTCCCCAGCATTCATCAACTCTAGATTTACGATCAGAGATGACAGCAAAGCTGTCTCCCATCGCCAGGGGCAAAGGGCTGATCCTCAAACCCCCTCTGAAACCATCTTCCAGGTGCAGAGCTCCCTCACACACACACACACACACACACACACACACACACACACACACACACACACACACACACACACACACACACACACACACACACACACGCACACAGAGAGAAAGTCATTTGTAGGATGTCAGCCAGTGCTAATTTTTGAGTGGGTAATGATCCTACCCATCAGCTTTATATGAAGAATCCGTTTCCTTTCAACACTACTTTCATTTGCTGTTTTCCTGCGGCTGATTTATTGGCCACAGGTGAGAGTGCCTGTGTGTGTTAATACCTTTTCAAGTTATTTTTGTATTCTCCAGGTTAACCGATTCTAACTCATCCAAACATTAAACACACACCTGTGCAGATAATGTCCCGACACAAAGCAAGTCGATTTCCTGTCCACTCTTGAATTCGTCGGTGAGGTGATGTTTGCAGTGTCATTGAACGCTCCTGCAGTGCACAAAGAGCAAAATACACAGCATTCAATCAGTGTGATTTGTTTGTGGTCGTACCTGTGCAGGTGTGAGAGTGACAGACAGATAAAAGCCGTCAGCACCTCTGCCTTTCTCCCACAATCCCTCATTCACAAACAAGACGTGACATGGGATGGGAGACGTAGAGGGGTTTTTGAATGCTTTTGTCTCTGTGTTTTGTTTGCACTTGTGTGTGAGTGTATTAATCACTGAATAAATGTGACGGAACAATGGAACAGTGTGATGAGCTCAAAAGATGCCAAGCTTTCACTGGCGACCAGGCCCACCAAAAAATATAACATAATATAACACAATATAACATTTGAAATGTATTTGTTGTTTGCACAAAATGCACAAAAATAATCTTGTAAGATACTTTCTTTAGGATGAAGGTGTCATCACATATATCCTTCATGGAGATTACAACAAGCTAAGCTAATTTTTTTTTTTTTTAAATGTTGCATCTTGAATGGTTTAATAGCACTTGAATGAATAATAATGTCATCATATAATGTAACAAAGATGACAACTTTAACTGAAAAAAATGGTTGCATGCGAACACGTTAATTTTGACAACCCCTAATATGTAATGAAATATAATGAATTTAATATAACTGATGTCTAAATATAATAATGATAATTGTATTAATATATTTAAATATAATTAAATATGTTATATTATAAAATTCTCTTTCATTTTTAAAAATACATTTTAAAATAAAATCTAAATATCTGTTTAAATATTACATATATTTTTAAATATAAAAATAATAATAATAATTATTATTAAACTAACATTATTATTTTACCCAATATTTATATGCTATGTATTTTTACGCTTATTAAAGAATCACGTTTAGCTTAGTAACATGCTAAAACCTCTCTCTGTCTATCTTTCCAGTTTCTGCGTGTGGAGCAGGATAAGGAATGCAATACGGATTGTTCCGGAGCTCCTCGCAAGCCGCTCTGCGCATCAGACGGACGTACCTTCAGTTCCCGCTGCGAGTTTCTCCGCGCAAAGTGCCGTGACCCTCAGCTGGAGGTCATCCGAGGGCAATGCAAAGGTCAGAGTTCACTAATCATGCGTGAGCCACTGCTGGTTGGCCTGATGCCCTTTGTGGGTCAGGGTCGAGGCGAGCAGGGTTAAATCCATCCAGGGATAAATGATTCTTTGATGAGACAGTGTGGGATTTTACAGAGTACAACACTTTATCCTCAATGATGTTTTGAATTGTACTCTTAAGAGGAGTTCACGCTAACAGCGATTTGAAACAACAAAGTTACCTGAAGTGAGGCGACAAGACTTCAGTCAGTTCAGCTTTGCTCTTTATTTTCCGTATCAGTGTGTCCTAAATTAGAAAGAAAGTGTTAAAAAAATCGAATATAATAATATAACATTTAAATAAAAATCCATCAAAATGTATTAACTTACATTTTATGCCTCTGGAACACATCGTAACCAAGACCACATCGGCATGGGAAAAAAATCACATGAACCAATAATATCATGGAATAACATTCACTATTCAATCAAAACCCAATGGACCAAAGCAAGCTGGACGGTGTATTCATTTCCTGTTGATTGCAAATGGCATTTTTTGTTGTCTATAAAATCCCTATATTTAGACTGGGAATTAAATAGGAAAAATATAGCAGTATTTAAAGATATACAATGACCGCTACGTTTTCACTAAATACGAAATGTGCACTACTGCAGTTTTGAAACATCTTTGCTAAGATCTTGATGGGGATCTTGTCCATGTAAAAATAAATGTACAGTGGTGTATTCATATCTGTGAGAGATCGGTGGTCATTTGTATGAGAGGAGGGATGAAACGTTGTCAGTACCCACAGAGGTCAAAGGTCAAATGGCTCTCAAACACTCTCATTGTATCGGGCTCGGCCGGAAGACTCTCGTGCCCTGCATCTTTTCTTTTTCTTCTGCTCAGAGCTATCTTTCTTTCTGTTTCCCGTTCACTCTTTCTTTCCCTACTAATAAGCACAATGTTTCATTCTTACATTGGGATTAACAAGGGTGTGAGAAAGAAGGAGAGAGGAAAAGAGATATGAAACGAGGAGGAATTGTTCCACTAAAAAGAGAGAAAAACCAAAAAGGAATGATTAGACTGGAACGGGGAGTACATGCACAGATTGTAGGTAACTGTGCACATGTATAACAAATGTTAAATGCATAAATAATAATTGTCACTAAGCATAAAAATACAGCCTTTGAACCTTTTCTTTTGCCCTGACCTATTTTTAAAATGTTCCACTCTGGAAACACTCAGCGATCAGCGTCCTTCCTCTTTTATTTAACCATATTTATTTAACACATTTTCCAGCATTCATTCATTGCGATAAGCAAATGCCATGATACTCTAAGCAATACAATACATAATGCACACAAATATTGTGTAAAATAGCCAAGTTTAAATAGACTGAACTATATTTTAGTGATATTTTTAATTACTGAAAGACACAGTATCCACATATATTTCTAGGCTGGCATTTATCACCTCATATACCATCTTTTTTCGCCTGCAGTGCATTCTGGGATTGCTGTACTCACCTTTTTTATTGCTTCTCTTTCCACCCTTTCGTGCCATCCCAGACAGAAAGTGTTTTAATGATTTTCCCAGTGGATAGAGTGAGTTTATGTCTCCTCTGGAGGATTTTCTGCCCAGCTGCATTAACGGCATACACACACATTCACAGATGCCTTACAACCTGCTGGACACCATCACCTCACACAGTCTCAACACAGAGATATCTGTGATCGTTTCACCCTTAGACTGGCATTGAGATACTGATGACTCCAGTAGGACTTTTGGTCCAATTCCCAACCACACACATGGATCCACCACTTCTGAAACATCTTGAATTATTCTGTGTCTAAGAGGTCACATGTTACTGCAAAAGAAACCAAGTCTTATTTCCTGCTTAATTTTCTTTCTCCATTACCATTCTTTCCTTTCCTCCCAAGAAACACCAGTGCCACATCAGTCAGAGAGAAAGAGAACGCCAGAGGACTTGCCTGTCGGTTTGAATTTAATGCACTCGCTCTCTGTGGACTTTCTGTTTTCTATATTACACTGACACGATGAGCAGAATAGTGACTGTGTGTTCAGAGTGGAATGATGGGAAATGAAGGGTAAGGTTATATATAGAAAAAAGAATGGACAGAGTTTGTGAACAAATGAATCATCAAGTTTATAGTACTTTTCAAGATCTGAAAAGAAGATGAGTCATGCATTTTTAAAGAGACTCCAGTGTCAGTCCTCATAGATGATGATTGAATGAAAGTGGATAGATATGGAAGAATTTTCCGTTTTAAACAAATTACCTATGAATGGACTGACCAAATTCAAACGAGCATTTCTGCCACAAGTTTTAGACAAAAAAACGTTTTATTATTATTATTTCCATTGTTTTTACTTATAATAACTTTGCATCTTAATTTTCTGATATACAAAATAATTTATTTTGGAAGTTGCATTTAAAATGTTTTGATGGACATGATGCTTTTGCTCCAAAGATCTCACCTCATCCTGTACCTGCATAGTACCATGTTGGGAGGACAGTAATTGTTAATTATAATAACATGTATGGTTATAAAGTTCATCTAACTTGCTTTACCTGTGTTATGTCTCCAGATACGTCCAGGTGTGTGGTAGAGAAGAAATACACAGAGCAACAAGCTAAGAAACTCTTCCCACAGGTGTTCGTACCTGTCTGCAACCCTGACGGAACCTACAGTGAGGTAAGAGATAGATAGATAGATAGATAGATAGATAGATAGATAGATAGATAGATAGATAGATAGATAGATAGATAGATAGATAGATAGATAGATAGATAGATAGATAGATAGATAGATAGATAGATAGACGGATGGACAGAAGGATGGATGGATGGATGGATGGATGGATGGATGGACGGACGGACGGATAGATAGACAGACAGACAGACGGATGGATGGATAGTTGATAGATAGATGATTGATGGATGGATGGAAAGATGGATAGTCGATAGATAGATGATTGATGGACGGACGGACGGACAGATGGATGGATGGATAGATAGGTAGATAGACAGACGGACGGACGACGGACAGACAGACGGATGGATCAATGGATGGACAGATGGATAGATAGATGATTGATGGATGGATGGATGGATCAAACAGACAAACGGATAGATAGATAGATAGATAGATAGATAGATAGATAGATAGATAGATAGATAGATAGATAGATAGATAGATAGATAGATAGATAGATAGATAGATAGATAGATAGATAGATAGATGGAAGGATGGCTAGATGGAGGGACAGACGGATGGACGTACGGACAGATGGATGGATATTTAAGTATTTCACTGTTAAATGTCTTAATTTGTCTGCCTCTCTCTCTCTGTCTTTTTTCTATATTTCTGCTGTATTAAATAACAGGTTCAGTGCCACAGCTACACTGGGTATTGCTGGTGTGTAACACCCAGTGGCAGACCCATCAGTGGCTCAGCAGTAGCCAATAAGAAACCTCAATGCCAAGGTATCATACTTCACCTGCTGTTTTTCCCCCTTTATTCCAATGTGTTCTTCAATCAAGTTTTCTTTCTTTGTTTGCAAAAGAGATTTTCACAGCATCAATAATATTCCAAACTGTAATCTCAATGTTGATGACATAATCTTGATGCTCAGGCACATGAAAGTTATAGGGAATATAAATCAAGTGAGTACGGCATCCATAGCTCCTCACACAAGCTGTAAATGTGGTGTCTAAACCAGTGATGGCACTGAGCAATGCCAGAACACAGCTAATCCTAATCTACTGAAACATTCCAGCATAACAATACCACATAACCAAAGCCACATGCAGTAAACTACCATAGAACCATTGAACGCACAAAACTGAAACTCTATCACTGCAGGCCATGGGTTCCTGGATCATAACATTGTTGGCTTGGCTTTGTACAACAACCACAGCTTCACTAGAAAAGGACCAATTAGATTTAATTGCACATGCAACAGCTTAATCAGTTAGGTCTGGGGGAGCATCACAAAACAAATGCGTGTTTGGCAAGCGAAGCAGCCGAGCTCAAACATTCTTGCTCTTTTACTCCAAGATAGTGTCATATGGCTTTCACCCCCTGCAGTCTCCATAACATTATCATGCTCCCCTGTAGAGGCTTAAAAGATAATTAAAAACGTAAGTCACTTTTCAAAAATAAAATCAACCATTCCTAGAACACTTGATCTGCGGCACATATTTGAATGTTCAAATTTAGAACACACATAAAATTCGCTAAGATTAGCTAAAATGTTAGTGGGGGTAACCTGTGATTGTCCTTCTGAATTTCAGGGTCCAAGAATGGTAAAGTAAATACGAAGGAACCAGGAAAATCAGGTAAATAGCCTCAATGATTCCTTTTGATATGGTAAAGACTTTCATGAGGGACAATCTGCACTGGCAGCCACGTTTGTGTGTGTGTGTGTGTGTGTGTGTGTGTGTGTGTGTGTGTGTGTGTGTGTGTGTGTGTGTGTGTACTGCGAGTTACAGCTTGCCATTCTAATATTTTGTGAATTGAGAGTGCTGAAGTTGCTTCAGGGCTGAAAGTAAATGGTCGTATGCTGGAGTCGTTAAACAGAGAGACGACGTAATAACAGCCTTTGCCTTTCACAGTCGTTAAAGCGAAATCGAAGGGCTTCACGGTTTTGTCATAGTACCGTAGTGAACATTAACCACTTCACATGGACGTCATTTCTCTTCTTTCCAGATGAAGACCTTTCTCATGCACTACTAACGCCACTGATTTCCCTCCTTTCACAAAGCAGAAGAGACCACCTGATCTCTAGATAATCACCTTATTTTGTTTTTGTTTATTGGTCTTTTTTCCTCAGTTTTAAGAGGAATGTCCTTTTCAGTTGAAACCCTCGCTGTGGGAGATGTGAAGGTTTTTGTTAAAGTTCATGTATTACCATTTCTGAAGAGCTTATATATATATATATATATATATATATATATATATATATATATATATATATATATATATATATATATATATATGAAATTTTACTTACAAAATGGCCAGGTATACTTGGCACTGTAATATTATTAATAATTGAATTATTTTTACAAAATAGAGAGCTGCCTCAAAAATCCTTACGAGATTGGGGACAAAGTAAGAAAAATAAACATACATGTACACATATACAATTAGTTATTATGTTCAGGACTGTCACTAATGATCATTTTGGTAATCGAGTAACCGGTTGATTATTTTGACAATTAATTAATTAATTAGTAATCTTTTTGTAGTAGGCTAATAAAAATAGACCTAAGCCAAGACCTTTTAAACCTTTAAAATGACTTAAAACACATATATAATAACAATGAGGCAAACTATGTATCAAAAGCAAGTAAGTATATCGTTTTATAGAACACCATTTAAATACATATAATATAAACAATCATCTTATGTTGCTTATATCCTTAATATCTGGCCACTTTACGATAACAATGCTACAGCCACTGTAATTTCTACAGAACAACAATATGTGGACGTCAAAACTTTAAACTTTTATTTTGAAATCGCGATGACCAGTTTGCATATTTAGAAACATACTGATGTATTCTCCTGTGTTGGTGTAGATTTATAAATTATTTAACGTTACCTTACAAATCTGATGAAATGGCGCACACTGCATTCCCATGTTATAAGGAAGTCAAACTCACAGCATGTAGAGATGTGTAGAGATGGAGTTTGAGACGTGCATTGTGTGGAATGCGCCACTTCTAATATTTTACCATTAACGTTACTCGATACAGGTAAAAACAGCTTTTTTATTTTTTTAGGCTACTCAAATGTATTAAATAAAATATTTATTAGGCCTATATAAAGTTATTATAAGTTTTAGTATATATATAAAATGCATACATATAACATTATAAAGCCTCGATAAAAAGTATTTTACCCAAATTTGTGTGCTATTTATTTTTAAGCTTACTCAATGTCATTAGCTTAAACTAAAGGCTCATTCGCACCAAGAGCGATAACTAAAAAGATGAAAAAACTAAAAAGTTTTGTCTTCTGCTGCTTTAAATGCTTTTTTTTTTTTTTTAAAGCTCTTTAAAGTCAGGTGGATTCTGATTGACTGTCAATGTTTTTATCATTCATCAGCTGGAATAAAATCGTTGTGAATGTGGTTCCAACGATATTGTTTCTCTGTGCCGTTATCGTTATAGTTCTGGTGTGGGCTTTTTTTACACTACATCTTTAACAGTATTGTTACAGTTAACGTCCTTGGTGTGAAGGGGCCTTGACTGCTGTTGCCAAACTCTACTGAAATCAGTTACGTTGCTCAAAACGTTATTTTGCTGATGTAGAGCATGCATGCCAAATCACTTCAATGATGGTTATGATGCCACTGCCTATAGATCATAACCATATAAGGCAGCTCACTAGGTTTTGGAACAGATCCATTGTCTGAGGTGCGGCCAGGTCAGTAGTGCACATAGCACGATGATGACCTGGTTTCATGTCTTGGGTCATTTCCCGATCCCACGCCTTCTCCTTCTTCCCACCATTTCCTGTTGCTGCTGGGCCGTCCTATGAAATAAAAGGCAAAAAGCCACAAAAACATAGAAAATCATTGATGTGTTGAGCTACACTGAAATTTTAGGGTCATAAAAATAACAGGGTTGGATCTCGTAATACTTTATCACTTCATCAGAGTGCTGACAGTGGCTGTTCCCCAAGTTCCCCAACCGTTTCCCAAGGATGCTAGTAGAGAAACACACACCAAAAGAGAGACGGGGCAGTTTGTCTTCTGGTCTCTGATGAGTTAATGGTGACCCTGCTGAGGTTAACCACACCTGTGGCTCGCAGCATTTTAGATTCCTGTGGCCAAAGCGTCTAAAAGTCTTCCTTCATCCCTGTCTGATACGTCCACTCTGTTTGTGTGTGTGTGTTTGCATGTGTTCTTGCATGCCTGTTGTCCAGATCGATAAAGTCTGAACTAAGCAAAACATGTTTTTTTTTTTTGTTTTGTTTTTTTTGTTTTTGGTTACACTTTATTTAAAGTGTTAACACTTTACATTGTACTTACTCAAATAAGTACTGAGCAATATTAATTAAATACGTGAACTTACTATAGAGTTACAGTTAGGGTTAGGTTTAGGGTTAATTACTTGTAATTATGCATAATTTACTGTTATTACTAGATGTATAAGTAGATGTAGTAACATGTAACTACGTCACCTTAAAATAAAGTGTTACTTTTTTTTTTTTTTTTTTTTTTTACAGAGAATGGGGTTTATTTCTGCAAACAGAGTCATGAAAATGTATTTTGCATTATCATTTACATAAAAATATTGTCGTAAATAATTATTTCATATATTATTGTTTATCATTATTTGGTCACTTTAGGGTCCAGTTCTCACTATTAACTAACTATTAACTACAACTTTTGCCTCAGTAAACTCATAATTACTGCTTATTAATAGTTAGTAAGGTAGTTGTTAAGTTTAGGTATTGGGTAGGGTTAAGGGATGTACACTGAACAAAATGATAAAAAAACACTTTTGTCTTTGTCCCCATTTTTAATGAGCTGAACTCAAAGATCTAAGCCTACTATGTACAGAAAAGGCCTATTTCTCTCAAATATTGTTCACAAATCTGTCTAAATCTGTGTTAGTGAGCACTTCTCCTTTGCCGAGATAATCCATCCACCTCACAGGTGTGGCATATCAAGATGCTGATTAGACAGCATGATTATTACATTATATTATATTATATTATTATTATTATTATTACATTATATTATATTATTATTATACAGGTGTGCCTTAGGCTGGCCACAATAAAGGCCACTCTAAAATGTGCAGTTTTATCACACAGCACAATGAACAGTGATTATCTTGGCAAAGGAGAAGTGCTCACTAACACACATTTAGAAAGATTTGTGAACAATATCTGAGCGAAACAGGCATTTTGTGTACATAGAAAAAGTCTTAGATCTTTGAAAGCTCATGAAAATGGGTGCAAAAACAAAAGTGTTGCATTTATAATTTTGTTCAGTGTAGAATATCATCATGCAGAATAAGGCATTAATATGTGCTTTATAAGTACTAATAAACAGCCAATATCCTAGTAATATTATTAGTAAATAGTGAGAATTGGACCTAAACTAAAGTGTTACCCATTATTATGAATATAATATTGTCTTGAATTAATGAATTATTTACTACACTTGCAATATCATATACTGTACAAGCAAGTCTCCATCTTACAGTCAAAGGAAGCAAACACTAGATGAGATATTTCCATTTTGATGGCTTAATGTGAGGATATATTGCCATAAAAGTTCTGAAGGGGAAAATACTTACCAGATAAACTATTTTTCAAAGCATATTTCTTAAAAAGCCACATATTATGCTGCAGGTCATTCTAAAGTTGCTTTTTTTTACTCACTTCAGCCAATTTTTATTCACATTTGGTGCTTGCTGTGTTCATTTTGGATGCGGTTTACATTTATTCAACACACATTTAACACAATTCTATATTTGAACCACACTGCTTTTTGCCAATACATTTTATGTTTCATGGTGTCAAGCAAAGAGATTAAATGTTTGAACTGTGTTTTTCTTTCAGCGAGTCAGTTATAACCACTAAACCTCCTTCAGTTTGTCTTTCTTCTCTGTTTCTCCATCTCTCTAATCTGTCCTGGCCGGGCAATGTGCAAATGCTTCATGGCTCATGTGATGTAACTGTCTAGCTGACACTCGTAATTGTAGTTTCCTTGCAAATCTTCTCCATTCTAAACGCAGATCCTTCAACGGTTTTCGTAGTGGAACCCCAGCCGTCCACTGATGAGGAAGGTGAGTGTCACGGATGCCTTCGAATGCCGTTTAGGTCAAGCATTCACTACACTCTTAGAAAGATTTTTTTTTATTTTTTTATTTTATTTGAATTAAATTGTATTAATTAAACAGCTCATAACCCAGACAGCAACATAGAGTCGGCCCAGATCCGGCCCACATCTGGTAACGTCTGGGAAACGTACTTTATCACTCGAAAAGAAACAAACAAAAAAAACATTCAAGTATGCAATCATTTCTCTTTATATAGAACCGTTTTGGCATAAAGCGTTCTTTAAAATTGAGGCATGAACCTTATTGAACCTTGTTTTCTAAGAGTGTAGAGTTTGGAACGGAACTAATGTTTTGTGCATTCGTGTGTGTGTGCTTTAGACATCACCTCTCAGTACCCTACACTCTGGACAGAACAGGTCCGCAGCCGACAAAACAAGACCAAACCACAATGTGAGTCATGAAAACAATGTGAGTTTTTTATTTTAATTTTATTTAATTTTTTGTAAGAGAATAGAAAGAGAAAGCAAAAGCGACATAAGCAGATTCTTATCTGTAAGTATTATGAAACTCTGTTGCTATAGTGGCTCAAACACACACACACACACACACACACACACACACACACACACACACACACACACACACACACACACACGCACGTCTGGTTCACTATCTTTCTGGGGACTCTTCATAGACGTAATGGTTTTTATACTGTACAAAGTGTATATTCTCTCCCCTTACACTAACCCTACCCCTAAACCTACTTCAAAAAACTCATTCTGTATGATTTATAAGCTTGTTTCTACATGCGGACCTCAATTTAGTCCCCATGAATCTGTGTGCATTCAGGTTGAAGTCCCCACAGGATAGAAAAACATGAACACACACACACATGCATGCAAGCACACACACACACACACACACACACACACACACACACACACACACACACACACACACACACACACACACACACACACACACACACACACACACAAGCACAAGCACATATGTGAGGATTCAGCTCAATGCGGTACTCAGCCATTGCCTGACATGTTGATCTAATGAAGGAATCAACAGAGATGCCATTAAAACCCATCTGGGAAAAAATGACGACATGAACTCAGGAACAGATCTAATTCTGATGACATTATTACAGAGTTTGTGTGTTTCTTAATAGACTCATTCATGTGTGTGTCTGTGTGTGTGCGTGAATAGCTTGATTGTAAAGTTCTCTTGATTTACAATCAATAAAACGTCAGTGCAGTGCAGTGAACGCTGATGGTTTTGATTACGGCTGATTTGTTGAGGTCTAAAGGGTGATTATCACTATTCAGAGAAGCTCAGAATAGAACTGAAAGAAAGACAGAGACAAAGAAAAGATGGGGGGAAAAAAGCATTTTCTAAAACAGTGTTCACATGAAGCCAAAAACCTGACAACACCACAGAGTAACTATAAAAGGATGTGGGCGAGAGAATACAGTACCTTAGAAAACGCATTAAATACCACTCAGAAAAGCATAGCAACACCCTGGCAACTAGGGCAGCACAATTTATGGAAAAATAAATTGATAAAAATTGTCAACAAAAATTGTCAACAATGTGCCCAAATTTTGTGATTACATATGACACACATGACTATAATTATTATTATTATTAGTTTTATTTTGATCATTATTATTACTAAATAAAAATGAATACTTTAGAAACCACATATTATATATGTCCTGGAAACCAGTCACAATACCTTAGCACCCCTTTGACTTTTGCACAAAATATTCTCTCCCTGGTTTCCTTTTTATCTTTCTTTTTCAACTCGCATAATCTTGCTTGCATTAGATGAGGCGGCTCAAAGCATTGCTGGAGAGCTGTGTTGTGGCACATGAGATGATTGGTTCCTGATGCAGAGAAATCTCACAGCTGAAAGGTTGTGCTCCATATGGATCATTCATGTGTTTCGGACTGTCGTTTTGTTTTGTGCGTGTATCTGAGCCTCATGGCAAAGCTCATGCTCAGGATTGAAACAAAGCATTGAGATGCCACTGTTTTCCTGAAACGATGTGTTTTATGCAGCGATTCTCTGCTCAAGGTCACTATCTTCATTCAAAGGTACTGCAAATGCAGGCACATGGAGACAACGTGTAAATATTTATGCTGGTCGCAGGAGCCCAGTTCAGTCTTAATGTCATAAACATTCCTGTAGGCAAGCTCTCACTTTCACTCTTTCACTCAACTTTATTTTCTTCTCTCACTTCCTATAACATGCTGTCTACCTGCATCACAGTCCGGTCAGTCGTTCACAGGCAATGTTCTTGCATGCAGGCAGGCAACATAATGTTATGTCAAATGAACTGAAACCAATTAGTTTGTGCGTATAATACGCCATAAAGTGCATAGCATATGCACACGAAAAACTGCGTACCATATGCACAGCAAAACTCATTTTGGCATATACATTCCACGACATTGCACACTCGTATTATTGATACACATTTTCATGTGATTGGGCTCATTATTCTGCTTATACTACGGTTACCACACGCTTTTTTGTTAAACGCTCTTGTACATTACGCATCTCATCCCATGCCTCTGTTGCTAATTCCAAAACATAATTGTAAAGCTAGTAACGGAGGCTTCAGCCACCGATAGCAGACTAATGCAGTTATTAATGACATTATTAGAGAGAGAGAGAGGGAGAGAAAGCGAGAGATAAGTATGTGTGAATTACCTGAGTCTGTGCATCTCTCGACAGTGTTCGGCAGCAGCGTCTCAACTAATAGTGAAACTGTAAGTTTATCTGCTTCAAGAACAGCGCTGTTATTACATCGCTAGTAAGAAATGTCATGTAGCTTTTAAGTTGCTGAACCATTTTACTGATAAAATCGTCAGAGCAGCGCTGACGACACATTTCTGTACGATACTGCGATTATGTGTCAGTTTCAGGAGAGTGGGAGAAAGAGAGTATGTGCTTTCCGTACTTGATAAAATTTGGCAAAAAACATGGAAATATTTTGTTGTTTTTATCCGATTGTTTACTATATTTCTTTGCTTGGTCAGTGTCATTGTGGGTTTTGGTTCTTTTGCTGTTTTCGGCTGTAAGGACCTTTGAAATAACTGAAATTTGGCAAAGTGATATGGACCTGTAATGTTTTCAAGACCTGCCTGGAACTACTTTAACTGTGTTTCCTGAAAATAATTGCACACATTAGAACATTCGTCAACCAATCAGATTCAAGCATTCAACAGCCCTGTAGTATAAGATTATTTATGAATACAAAGCTTATTTATCAATGGAATCATATATTGAAAGACATTTGTTCAACAGCCAATTAAATTTTAAATATATATATTTATTTATTTTATTTAAAAAAATTTACAACATCAGACAGCATTTACGTTCTTTTAACCAGCTGAATATCATGTACATAATAATGATAGGCTATATGTATTTAATGAATACAATTCTTATTTCTCAGTATAAATGGAATCATAAGTTGAAAAAGTTACAAATTTACATTTAAACATTTAATTAATAGTTCAACTTCCAAACAAATTTCTATTTAATTGAATTAATTTCAAATTTAATTGAATTCAACTCATTTAAACGTATTATTCATTCTTTCAACATCAGACAGCAATTACATTGTTTTAACCAGCCAAAGCACATACACTGAATCATGGGATATCATATTTAATAATGAAGATGAAGACATCTAGTAGACAAGATATTAGTCAAACACAATTATTATTATTTATTTATTTGTAATAACATCCTTATTTTAGATTGGATCTTGTTCCGCTTCGTTCTGTTCTTCACAAGCTATTCAACCGACTTCTGCATTAGTGCACTTCTTTTATGGAAATTGTATGGTGCTTTTTTTGGTTCTTGACAGCTCCTGGTCACTGTCTACTTTCATTGTACAAAAACACAGATGCTTGGCCTCTCTTCACCACAGAGAACACAGACACTTACTCACTCAAATTGTGTCTTCTGCTGTATTTCACTCCTTTCTTCTGTCTCATTTTACCTCAGACACCTCGTGTGATCAAGAGCAGCTGTTGGCACAGGAAGAAACAAGACAACATAAAAATGAAGCGGTTTTTGTACCTGACTGCGCCCACGGTGGCCTCTACAAACCCGTCCAGTGCCATCCCTCCACCGGGTACTGCTGGTGTGTCCTGGTGGACACTGGACGACCCATACCTGGCACATCTACAAGGTAATGTACTTTTCTTAAAAAAAACATTTGGTATGTGTATAGTGCCATTCTGCCGTTTTAGCTCGGAGATCCACTTATTACATGACAATCAGGTGGAAATTTCTCCAATACAACTGCAAGGATGTTATTACAGCATGTCTCTTTAGCATCAGCTTTAACAAAATGTTATTTTAAACACTTTAAAATGCCTCTGGCACCTCAAAGAAACAAATCCGTCCTTATTTAGTTGCCAAAATACAACTTAAGCAGTTTGTCTCTATTGAAAGAAAAAACCCACCACTTGGCTTTTAAAATGGTAAGTGCCAGTCGACTTGTTCTCTTACAGTACATCTAATATACACCCGGGGCAGGTCTCTTTATTTGACTTACTATGGGGTACAAAATTGAGCTTTGGAGTCTCTCAGGGGCCAATACTTGGCCCGATCTCATTCAGTCTCTTTTAACATTGAGAGCAACTTGATGAGAACAGAATCCATGATGCTAAATATACCATCAAATAATTTTGATTAACTACTCATCTCCTAATAGGCTGGTTGCACAACCTGATCAATAAACCTGGCAGAATGACAAAACATTGTGAGTGTGTTTGTCAGGGGTCAGTGACACCCGCTGTATTCAGGGGCACCTTTAACGAGTGTAATGGAATGATGCTGTGGATTTCTGACCATCGCCAAATGTGGTATTGAGTTAACAAAGCCTCAGGCAGTGTGCCAGACAGCACATTAGAGCACGCATGGAAGTGCTACCTTCCCATCACCCTCCTCTCTCTCCTTCTCTGTCGCCTGGCAGTGATTGGAGCACATTTACTCTCCTAATGGGGCCATGAATGTTTCTCTTGTCTTACACTTCTTACTCACTTTTTCTTTTTGTCCACTTTTCTCTCATCCCATTCCTCTGTTTCCGGCATCTTGAGCAGGCCTTCTAGTGATTGCATCCTAGTGCACTTGTTGCATCTGTAAAAAGATAGAACATCCGTCAGCAATTTTATATATATATGTATATATGTGTGTGTGTGTATGTCGATAGATAGATAGATAGATAGATAGATAGATAGATAGATAGATAGATAGATAGATAGATAGATAGATAGATAGATAGATAGATAGATAGATAGATAGATAGATAGATAGATAGATAGATAGATAGATAGATAGATTATGGTACTGTCCATCACTCAATAAAATTAGCTCTTTACTTATTCAATAATATTATCTTGTTTCCCTGTTATATATATATAAAAAAAAAAAAAAATCGGAACATTTTTCTCATTGGTGGAATATTTGAACTGTTGGACTCGTCTCTGTGCAAACAATAATGCTTTGTATTCACCCCCCCCTTTCTTGCTGTAGATTCGAACAACCAAAATGTGATGGAAATGCCAGAGCCCATCCAAACAAACCAAAGGACCATTACAGGAGCAGACATCTGCAGGGTGAGCTAAGATGACAAAATATTGTGCAAGGTTTGCTAAGAGAGCGACATACTTCACAACTTAAAACCAGCAAGAGGACGGTTTATAAAAGTGATAAACAAAGCTTTTATTTAACCAAACAACTTTACGAATATTAAAAGAGGACCTCAAGGAAATAAATAAAAAAATAAATGTAAAAAACATTTAAAAAACAAATTTTAATACATTAGGTATTGTTTAATAGGTGCACTTACTGCACTACCAGCTGTTCAATTTATTATATTCAAGCTGTGTTTGATACAAATTTCCATACTCAAAATGAGTCAAAATACTCAACATTTCAAAATGCATGTAAGCTTGAATGTGTGTATGTGTGTCTATGTTTGTGTTTGCATGTGAGCTCAAGTGTGCACAGGTATGTGTGTGTGACATCTAGAATCTAAAACCATCTCCTGGTTTCCCACGACCCTGCGGTCCGCATAGACGACAAGATGTTAACAGATCATCTCACTGACGAAAGGGGAGGTAGAAAAGATAGATTACAATAGATAGCACGAGCCTAGGAGGATGACAAGGAGGGATGAGTGTGGGGGAGTGGCTGTGACGAAGAACAGAGGAAAAGGAGTGGAGGGCAAAGATAAACAGCAAAAGGGAAATGAGGGAGTGACTTCCATTTCCAACATGAATTAATTTGTTGATTAGATTAGACTACATCTCTGTATGGGGACTGCGTGGTATATTGCAAATTTACAGATTCGATATCATGTTGTTGACAATATACACTACTGTTCAGAGGTTTGGTGTCTTTGAACTTTTTATTCATCAAAAATCCTAGTAAAAATGTATAATGGTTTCCACAAAAATATGAAGCAGCACAACTGTTTTCAACATTGATAGTAATAAGAAATGTTTCTTGAGCAGCAGATCATCATATCAGAATGATTTCTGAAGGATCATGTGACACTGAAGACTGGAGGAATGATGCTGAAAATTAAATTCAGCTTTGCCATCACTGAAATGCATTCTATTATTTATAATTTTAAAATAGTTTTACTGTATTTTTGATCAAATAAATTCAGCCTTGGTGAGCATCAGAGACAATTTCAAAAACATTAACATACACTCTAAAAAATGCTGGGTTAAAAACAACCCAAGTTGGGTTGAAAATAAACAAACCCAGCGATTGGGTTGTTTTAAGCAAACATTTAACCCAACCGCTGGGTTAAAACAACCCATTTACTGAGTTAAAACAACCCAGTCGCTGGGTTTGCCCATTTTCAACCCAACTTGGGTTGTTTTTAACCCAGCATTTTTTAGAGTGTATAGTAATAGTAGTAATAATCTTACTGATTCCAAACTTTTGAATGGTAGGTTAAGATGAATGAACATCAAGTAATTGCAAAATATTATGACTATATTGAACAGTTCAACAGTTCAAATCAGCTAATTTCAGAGCAAATACATAAATGTGAAAAATCATGTATATATTTATTGCTCAGGCCAAATACCCACCCTTACAAAAATGTACTGTGGTGTATTAGATTAAATAATATGGTTGCATTTTAATATCTACCATGATGCTGAATGATTGCCATTATAATGCGCCATGGTATTTACAGCACATGGTACTTCTAAGAATACCATGTAAATACCATGGTAGTGTTTTGTTGGTGTAAGTACATGAGAAATGCTTTTGTGCTTTGTCTCAGTCCCAGATAACAGATTCTAGAGAAACCCAGGCCAGACTTTGACTAATAGGATTATCTTCATACTTTAATTAAGATTAAGTGGTGAAATAGGCTTTTGAAACAGTATGAGGTGTGAGAATGTGTGCGTTGCTAACGTGCGCTATATTTATTTTGGAATCGGACACACCTCCTTTTGGGAATGCAAATGTAAAAGGAAAAGTACATTTTTAGTCTTATATTATATATTATATTGATTTATGTAATTTTATCAGACAGGATGGAACATTTTGGAGCGACACAAACCAACTAACACCACAAAGCATCACAGAATTCACCAAATCAATTGCTAATACTCACTTATGTTTGTGCTGTTGACATCCCTCCAGTATGATGTCACTTCCTGGGTGATGCTGACATCAAGGAACTGGCTTTTGTTATTTAAAGGGGTACTACCAAAGACTATAGATATAGAAAGGTGTTTCACTACTATTACTTATGAATTAAAGAAACTGCAATGAGCAATATAGCAGAATTCGTCCCGCTTTCTAAATAAAAGAGCCAATCACTGATTGGTAAAGTCATTGGGTCTCTGCAGCTGCCGTTAGAAGCTCTGGTTCCCATAGAAGAGACCTTTGACTCCTTAGCGCTTAGGACTGCACATGCGCTTTGGCTAGTCTAGCCTGAAAAAAATCTCTTTTTTAACGCTATTTGAGCATAAGAATCAACAGTAATGTGACAGCTCACGTCAGATTTTGTTGCCGATTTTAAATATGTTATTTAATTGTGAGTTCGGCAAGCAGTTTTTGAGATTTCAGGATTTCCCCATTCTTCAACTTGAATGCCTGAAATAGCTGCCGGGGGGCGTTGCAAATATGGCCATTAAATGAACAGACTTTCCTTGAAAGGGACTTTGATATTAGGAAAGACTACCAAGATGGAGAGTGATGACACAGTAAAAAATTACAAACTGATAAAAAACATAATTGGAACAGACAAAAGCAAAAAAGCAAAAACACAATGTTTCTATCCTGCCTAGTTTTAAGCGAATTTTAGGATAGCGCATAAATGCTGGATGGAAACGCTAAGATGCACATCATCAAACGTAAAAACGTATACGCTCAATAAGGGGGATACATGTTTTATCCGATATGATATGGTATTACATAACAAATCACCCATTTTTCTTACTGGATAGTAGCCTACACTACTCAAACCAAAATACTACTTTCAAATGAACCCCAACGTTCAATTAATTTGATTTTAATTTTTGTATTTTTGTATGGAATAATATTGTATCTCACTTATATGATGGCAATATGAATCTGTACTGCATAGTAGAAATGACCCAGCTTAGTATGTCTGAGATGCAGATTAATTGCTGGTCTTAGTCTCCACATCTAGACTACCTTTGTTATTGTGCACTTTGATAAATATTCTAATATCTCTATATGTGAACAAATACTCCTGTGTTCCTCAGGTGTGTGTGTGTGGACGTTCAGGCTGCCAGCAGCATGTGTACAGGTGCTGTTGTGTGAGTAGCTCTCTGGTCACGGCTGGTTAACTGTGGTGTAGAAGGGGGGCTAATGGGGGCCGGCGGCTGCTGGCAGCTAAACGTCCACCATCCACTGCCAATACCGCAATTCTCATGACTCTGTTGCAACTTGAGAGTTTTTATGTAAGATCCACAAGCTGTGGGATTCTGGGTAATTCTGAAATGTTGTAAAATGCAGGATCTGGATGGGTTTGCTCAGGGAATTCTGACTCAGCATTTAAATCAGGTGATATATCTGGAGAGTTCATTGAAAGTCTGAATGTTTTTTGATTTCTCATGCTCTTATAATTAGAAGTGTCTTAAAGGAAAAGTTCATCAAACACCTCAGATCATTATCATCTGTAATCTTGTTGGTTTAATAGAGAGCTGCAGTGATGATGTATTTTTTTAGGCCAAACCAGAAGTTAGCATCCTCGGTTCCCTCAACAAAAACCCAAAAGGATTTTTTTCATTGGCTTTTGGATTATTGCAGAAAATAAACTCTAAAATCGCCAGAAGTAAAAAGCTAAAATTAGGCTATAAACGAACTACATCATGGTCACATGACTGAAAGACTTGTCAGAAGCTTAGTGATGGTGACCTTGACAGTCTATACTTAACCCTCATCCTTCCCTCGGGTCATTTTGACCCGAAACTAAAAATTGAGTGTTCAACAGAGTGGCTCAAAACCCTAGGACTTTTGTCACACTTGAACCATGAATACACACACACCAACACACACACACACACACACACACACACACACACACACACACACACACACACACACACACACACACACACACACACACACACACACACACACACACACACACACACACACACACACACACACACACACACACTCACCTAGACTATTTAAATAGCAGGTTGGCCGAAATACATGTGCATATACATAACACAAGCAACTGAAATTAGATGGACACAAATTTCCTGAAATAATAATAATAACAAACTTATTGTACACCAGATTTACTTAAAAATAATGCCACAATCCAATATAATCCTAAATAAATAGCCTTCAGTTTCAGTATGCAAAATGCAATTTCTCATTTTTGTGGTAAATTATGACCTGGACAGGTTTCTGACTGGTCTGTGGGTTTCTCCCAAACATACACAGACCACAGTTCCCACACACAGCAGACTTTTACCTGTCACCATAAACCCAAACCCTCTGTTTGATTGGCAGATGTCATCTTCCTCAGACAGGATAGGGGAGGTCTGATTTTTTTACAGCAGGGCGGTGAAGAATCTCTGAAGCCGTACACACACACACACACACACACACACACACACACACACACACACACACACACACACACACAAAAAAAAAAATAAATAAATAAAAAATACTGGATTAGTTTTGTGGTTGAAATTTTAAAAAGTAACAAATCAGTCCCTCACAGGTCAATTTGACTCCCTTAGGAATTCATGGAACACGAGGAATGCTTCAGTACACATAAAAATGCTCAAAATTAAAACTAAAAATTCTAAAACCAAAAAATTATTTTATAATGTCTACCTGTGTATCTGAATGCATAGGACCCATCTAGTGGCAAGAATTATGAAATATGATGTTATAGTATTATTTTTCCACAAGAGGTCAGCAAAGACACCCTATGTAAGATATTTTGACCTGAATTAAAAGGGTTATGCATGAAATTGTGAGTCATTTAAAATTTAAGTTGAAAGAATGTGCTTAAATTATAAATATAATTTAATAATAAAATTATTAAATTATATATATATATATATATATAATAAAATATAATTGATTTACTATTTATTGATAAAATCTAGTAATTAAAAGGTAAATAAACAAATGCATTAAAAAAGGAAAAAAATATTATCAAAATGAAATTAAATAAGCTTTCTGGACAGAAAAAAAAAATGACCCGGGCTCCGGACATTTCCCTGAAAGTTTGACTTTACAGTTTGCAATAGTTTGCAAGAGCGCAATTATAAACACAAGGTTGTGAAAGTGGACTAGTTAGTAGATGTGTTGTCCTGTTCGGCTGATGGGGTTTAATGTCCGACAACCTCTGTAGTGCCATTTAGACACTTGTTAGCAACCGCCGTTTTAAAAGACAAGTAAAAGCTTACAAAAATCGACCTCATTTCAAGCATTTAACCAAAAACCCATTGACTTCAGGACGATGGAACTAGAAGTGATAAAATGCAAACTCGTGTCCAGGTTTTGGCTTACAAAAATATGCCATCCCTACAGCAATATATTGGACTGCCTAGCAAATATAGGTATCATTTCAATATATTTGTCAAAATATATATATATATTTTTTTTAACCAAATTGTGCTGCCTTATTAGATAAGACAATCCTTTCCTACTTCAAGCAATGCAGCTCACTCAAAATGCAATAAATTCATATTAAAACTGAACTTGAAGACACACTAAAAATTAAATGTAAAATTCCAAGAGCAAAATGGATTCTCAAAAGGTCAGAAATGTTTGTTACTGAGCGTCTAGACTACACTAAACTTTATGTAGAGTTTTTATTGAAAAGCGAGAAGAATGCGGTCCCTCGTATGAACAGGTGGGATGGATATTTCAGATCTTCAGCACGACACTCACTCACAAACTCTCAGCATTCTGTGCTCATCTTGTAAACCTGCACATGTTTAAATGTCATTTACTCCTCTTTTCTCTTGTGTGAGGACTGTTTACCTGAGCACTTACACACACCTGTTCACAAGGACCTCTTACACCAGAGAATCTGTTGCCTCAGGGCCTGACCATAAACAGCTCAGCATGTGAAGACAAATGCACACACACACACACACACACACACACACACACACACACACACACACACACACACACACACACACACACACACACACACACACACACACACACGTTTGCTTTTGTGAATTGTGGGGACATTCCATAGGTAATGGTTTTTATACCATACAAACCATATTTTCTATCCCCCTACACTAGTCACCCTCTCCTTTTTATACCTATGTCATACCCATGTCATTATACACATTTGTGTCCTGATGTGTCACAAAAACATACACGTACACACACACACACACACACACACACACACACACACACACACACACACACACACACACACACACACTCACCTAGACTATTTAAATAGCAGGTTGGCCGAAATACATGTGCATATACATAACACAAGCAACTGAAATTAGATGGACACAAATTTCCTGAAATAATAATAATAACAAACTTATTGTACACCAGATTTACTTAAAAATAATGCCACAATCCAATATAATCCTAAATAAATAGCCTTCAGTTTCAGTATGCAAAATGCAATTTCTCATTTTTGTGGTAAATTATGACCTGGACAGGTTTCTGACTGGTCTGTGGGTTTCTCCCAAACATACACAGACCACAGTTCCCACACACAGCAGACTTTTACCTGTCACCATAAACCCAAACCCTCTGTTTGATTGGCAGATGTCATCTTCCTCAGACAGGATAGGGGAGGTCTGATTTTTTTACAGCAGGGCGGTGAAGAATCTCTGAAGCCGTAACATAGTTTAACTCTCCTACTCTCCACCATCTTTAAGTGCAGTTGATGTAAAAACAGTGAAACGTCTGTCAGCTTTACATCTTCCCAATGTTTATTGGGCCACCTATGGTGCCAGTACCCAAAATAGCCACTAGCAAGTGCAGCATGATATGCTAGCAGAACCATATATCATCATATCATCAGTCATGTTGATTTGGTGCCTAAGAATAATTTCTTAATATCAATATTGAAAACAGCTGTGCCGCTTAATACTTTTGTGGAAACCATACATTTTGTTCAAGATTCTTTGATGAAGTTCAAAGAACAGAATTTATTTGAAATAGAAATCTTTTGTCACATTATAAATGTCTTTACTGTCACTTTTGACCAATTTAATGCATCCTTGCTAAATAAGTAAAAAAAATGACAGAAATGCTCACAGAGTTATTGTGACAAAATAATATATAGTTCAATAATTGGGACCAGAGCAGCAGAGTTAATGAGGTATTTCAGTCACAGCAGCTGTTTATGAGGTTTCATAGCTGTTTATTCTGATAACCTGAAGGTAAAATATCACATGAAAGGAAGTGTTCTCTTTTAATCTTTTTCCCATGGGATTTTATAAAACAACAGCTTAATATCACTAAAATACAATGAGAAAAGTTAAGACAGTTTTGCCATTGAAAGTGAAGTAGTAGGAGTAGTTCATTCAAAATGTGTAGTTCTATCATGACAACTCTCTGAAGAGTTTAGCATGATAATAGGTATTTAGTCTTGGCGGAATAGATCTGAATGACCAAGTATTTCAATGTTGAGTAGCAAGCTCATTGGCTACAGATGCAACAGGAACCAATCGGCTTGTGCTGTGTAGTTAACAATAGCTGCGTTTCCATTACTCTTCAAATTGCGCAAATTGAAATTGCAAACTGAAAATACGTCCCCAAAGGAAACACGTCAATTTTGCAAAACTGCAAAACTCCCATATATTGCAAAAAAGGTGTTTTTTCAGGCAATTTGAAAAATTACTTCACAAAACGTTTTTTTTTTTTCCCTCACATTTACAAGTCACCTGATGTACGTAAAAGTCCCATGCTCATTCTTTAAAGATGGCGTGGTATGTTTGGACAGAAGAAGCATTGTTCATTGCACATCTCAAAAAAGGTTGATCTGTTCATCCAGAAAATCTGAACCCACAGTTCCTCTGTGAAATTGTGTACTATTGCCTCCCAGAAACACCTCATATGTGGTCGCTCCCATGTATAAGGGGCTTTCCTTGCCATTAATTCTTGGATAACACAACTACGTCTCCTTAGATTCAAAATAATGGCTAGTGCGGTGGCTGCGATATGTGTAAACCTAACCACATCCATCGCCATGATTTTTGGAATGACTTATCGCAAGAGGAAAAAATTTCATTTTAGTCGCATAACAACAGTTAATGGTAACACCATCAATTCGCAATCATTTTTTATCGATATGTAGAAAATGCTAAAGTGATGGTCAGCAGGTTGCGTTAAGGACCCATCAGCCTGTGCCATCTAGAGTTTCATGACAGAACTTGGTATTTATTCAAAAGTTGTAAGCAGTTATTTAAAAAACAAAAAAAACACTTGTGTTTCCTTTCCTTAACTCTTGTGTCCCTCTTTTTCAGGATGTCCTGGGGAGAAGAAGACAGAATTCCTGACGAGCGTGTTGGATGCGCTGTCCACGGACATGGTTCATGCAGTAACTGACCCGGCCTCTGCCAGCAGGTAAACAAGAATTTACAAATGTAGATGTAATGGACCAGTTCATAAAATTAACTGACCCCTCCTACTGTGTGGTGTACAAATATTTACTTCATTAGCTGACTGACTGAAATAATTCCCAGCTTAAAGTGAATGTTCTCAGAATGTTCTAGAAAGGTTCTTTCAAAGTTATGAACACGTTCTTTCAGTAACGTTAATAGAATGTTTTTTCAAAGTTATCTGGTCTTTAATAATGTTCTCAAAACATTAACATAAAACTTCATTTATACATCATTCATTAAATGTTTTTTTGAAACGTTAACTTCGGATGTTCGCCTAACTTTTTTTTTTTTTTTTTAAATGTTACTACTTGTTTCCAAATGTTCAAAGAACATTCAACAGTAACTTTCCCATAATGTTTGCAAAATTATCAAATGGAAAGTTCCCTTAATGTTCACATAACCAAGAAAAACACATTTAAAAAACTGGACGAGAACATTCAGAAATAATGTTTAACTAATGGGAATGTTAACAAAACGTTCTTAGAACACATTTTAGTTAGCCGGATTGATACTGCTATTTAGGTCATTCACTATGGAAAGGCAGCAAAAGAAAAACTTCATCAGATATTTTAATACATTGTAAAAGAAATGATGTCAATGTTATGACAACATACTTTTTTTTTCAAAATAAGTCAAGCAATTTCAACTTTTTTTAAATGTTATAAACGATTCAACTAGTTTTTTTTTAAAGTTGAAATTACTTAAATATCCAAGTTTTTTGTACATTGCAAGTTTCACAGACATTTAATCAGAAAACCATGTTCATGCAAACATGTTCAGTGTTTGCTTAAATAATTGTGATTTTTCCTTCATCCAGGATGTTGGAGCCAGACCCCAGTCATACTCTGGAAGAGCGAGTTGTTCACTGGTATTTCAGTCAGCTTGACAAGAATTCCAGCGGCGATATCGGAAAGAAAGAAATCAAACCATTCAAGCGTTTGCTGCGTAAGAAATCCAAACCCAAGAAATGTGTGAAGAAGTTTGTGGAGTACTGTGACATCAGCAACGATAAGGCCCTGTCTCTACAGGAACTGATGGGATGTCTGGGTGTCACTAAGGAAGAGGGTGAGTCTCATGGATTTCCTCATGGATGACCCAGATACATGGACCTCTACACACCAGAGTTTGCACTGCATCAGAGAACGCTGTGAATACTTTGATTTCAAATGGTAGCAGAAAACACAATGGCAGAATGGAAGAAGTTAATGCTTTGCAAAAGTGTTGCTCTGCTGAATGCACATTTTAATGCAATTTAAATGCTTCATACTCTTTAAAATTTTGGGTTCAGTTTAAAGGTTTTGAAAGTTTTTTATGCAAGTATTTTATGCTCACTAAGGTTGCATTTATTTGATTAAATACAGTAAAAGCAGTAATATTGTGAAATAGCGTTACAATTATAGACTGGGTTTTCTGTTTGTATATATTTTAGAGGTACACTATGTAAATTCTGGCCCTCTAGTGCCATTTTGCGGGAGAACATTGTTTTGGTTGTGCTTCGGCTCTGCATATTGTGACGGGAGGAGCAAACAACACACACAGTGGGTGTGGCGTCAGGCCTCAAGGAGGTATTTATTAACATAAATAAACATAAAGATGTTCAAAAAGGGAATAAAGTGTCAAACAAACAGGGGATCTGGTGTCCTCGGTGTGCCAGGGAATCGTGAAGGAAGGGTAGTGATCAGATAGGATGGGTCCAGGTAAGGGACGGGGTCCGACAGGGGTCGCGCGCTTCTCTCTTTCGTCCGGGGCGCGAGGGGTGGCGGCTTCGACACAGCGGCTCGCCCTCTTTAGACCATGGTAACTGAGGGGAATAGCGGCCTGGCTTCTTAGCCTGTCAGTGGCGTTACGCGTGCTTCTCCATTCTGGACTGCGGGTGCGGCGACTCACGTCTAAGGCGGCACGGGAGTCCCTCCGTGCTCCCTTCCTGCATGCACGGGGAGGGAAGAGAGCTCGGCAGTTAACAGATTTCAGGGACGGGATGTCGCTGATAACAAGGGAGAGACAGCCGTTCCGTCATAATATGAATATGACCCTTCACAATAGATAATGCTTTACAATTAACTTTGTTAGAGACGCATGGCAATTTATCTGTTCAATAAAATACCTTACTCACTTGTTGAGTATTAATAATGGCATCTCAGCATCGCTTTTACAACATTTCAAGTCCCCCAGTTCTCGCCATCTCCGAAAAGCCAAGCCAAGCCAATGTTGATTCTGGTTTTATTACAACATCTGTCGTGTTCTCTATTTGCCAGCAGACTCTGTTCCTCTGTCCAGTGTTTTTTTTTTTTTTTATTTAATGTGTGCTTCCGCAGAGGTTTGAGTTTAAGGGCCAGATTTACTAACAGCTTGAGCCAACGCAAACCCTCTTTTGGCAGTAAAAAGCTACTGTCAGGATTTACTAAAGGCACACAGTGAATATTTAGCACTGAAAAGGCATGGAAAGGGTTATCTTTGCTATTTAACGTATTGCATATGCATTTGCATATATATATTATCCCCCCTCATAATTATGAGTTTATTTCTCAAAATTGTGAACTTATTTCTATTGGTATGACTTTTTTTCTTATTTAAACAATTTCATTAGAATTAGAACCTGTTTTAGAAATCAGTGGATTCACAAAATAAACTCTAGTGTGCAAGCGTTCTAACTATTTTCTGATTGGATGAGGGAGATACTGACAGTGCGCATGAGCTCTAAGAGATTGTTCGAAGACTGTGTGGTCGTTTTAATTGACCATGAGTGTGTGCATTTGTTTAATAACTTTCTCAGAAACAACTCGTATTGCTGTCATGTAACATGCTTGTAAAACCTTCTCATTGCTTTTTCCTCAGGGGCAAAAACAGGTGAAGGCACAACATCTAGTAAACTGGTGAGTTAATGTAGGTGGCTGTTAACATTCACAACATACATTCCAGCCTTCTCTCCCACCCCCCCTTTTTTTTTTTTTTTTTTTTTTACCAAGCAGTAGATTGAGACCAATTACCAATATACAAATGGACAATTGCATTTAAAATAGCATTTTCCTCATTCTCTGACTCTGAATTTTCACATTTGCCTGTGTTTGCAGAACCTGTCAAAGAAACAAGGCTAAAGTGGCCACTGCGATTGTTCCCACTCCCGCCCCCACCAAAACGACAACGGAAACCATAGTCTTTGCACTTTGTACTTTAAAACAATGTAAATTCACTTTGTAGAAAAAATAAGGTATTTAAACAGACTGCTGAATATGTGAATGATTTAGTTAGCATTTTATGTCCTTACAAAAACAACAAAAAGAGTAATAATAATTTAACACATACAATGTATGTGTCCTTTGTGAATCTAAAATAAGTATACTTTTCTAAGTTGTACAAGTATTACATGTTGCATTTGTCAAGGCCATCTTTTTTTGTTACGTATTTTGTTTGTCTTTTCTTTGACTAATTTCTGGATAGTTTGTAATGCATCTAAACTGATTCTTTTTTTTTAGAAGTTTTTATACCAAATCCCAACTACTGCCTGAGCTTGGAATTATTACAGATCATAGTCCTGTACCACACATGGAATAGAAGACAGATAATTTTGTTGAAAGTGCTTCATGATGATTAGAAATAAAGAAGTCTTTTATAATATTTTGTATTCTTGTTAATGTAAGAGTGTGTAAGAGTACATTTCTCCAAAATCATTAAATCTCCATGCATGAGCTGTGGAAAAAACCCACTTTCATTATAAATTGACATCTTAAACCATTATTCTGTTTTTCCAACATTGTCTTTGGCTAGAGCTGCGTACTTCCATCAGTGACCTTGGACTGACCTCATTCAGTTACCTCCGGGTGTAATTTATGATAAGCAGATCTGGTGCTGGATCTGTGAGATTAGAAGGCACACACTCTCTGGTTTTAACACTGCAGGGAACATAAAGAAGGGGATCAGTTATTGACACTTCAAAGATGCCAAATTCAGGATTTTAAAAAGCCCAGCTACTACCCCAAACCGCCTCCATTATGTCCAGTGCTTCCCACTGCTGTGCTGAGATTGAACATAAAGACTGGGATTTTGATATTCCCTCCCACATTATATATAATAAAACAAATAAATCGATTAATTCATTAATTGTATATGGTAGTTGGGGAAAAAATCATATGGAAATTTCAATTAATAAATAAATAAATGTTACATATACACCGATCAGGCATAACAGGTGAAGTGAATAACACTGGTTATCTCTTCATCACAGCTCCTGTTAGTGGGTGGGATATATTAGGCAGCAAGTGAACATTTTGTCCTCAAAGTTGATGTGTTAGAAGCAGGCGAGATGGATAGACGACTGGGTCAGAGCATCACCAAAACTGCAGCTCTTGTGGGGTGTTCCCGGTCTGCAGTGGTCAGGCTCTATCAAAAGTGCTCCAAGGAAGGAACAGTGGTGAACCGGTGACAGGGTCATGGCTCACTGATGCACGTGGAGAGCGAAGGCTGACCCGTGTGGTCCGATCAAACAGACGAGCTACTGTAGCTCAGATTGCTGAAGAAGTTAATGCTGGTTCTGATAGAAAGGTGTCAGAATACACAGTGCATCTCAGTTTGTTGTGTATGGGGCAGTGAGCATGTGAGCATCAGAACTGGACCACAGAGCAATGGAAGAAGGTGGCCACTACTATTGCTACTGCTCTGATGAATCACATTTTCTTTTACTTCACATGGATGGCCGGGTGCTTGTGCATTGCTTATCTGGGGAACACATGGCACCAGGATGCACTATGGGAAGAAGGCAGGCAGCTTTGGGCAATGTTCTGCTGGGAAACCTTGGGTCCTGCCATCCATGTGGATGTTACTTTGACACGTACCACCTACCTAAGCATTGTTGCAGACCGTGTACTTTCCCTTTCATGGAAACTGTATTTCCTGGTGGCTGTGGCCTTTTTCAGCAGGATAATGTGCCCTGCCACAAAGCAAAAATGATTAAATCCCTATATATTGCATAATGCTCCAAAGCAATGATCAGAATCAAGTATGTCAAGTATGACAATACTCCAGCACTAACTGAACATGTGTATTTTTTTTGCGTAGCTGCTTTCATGTATTTTATTTAGCCAGTAAGATCTGAGCCTTGTGTCTGTGTGTGTGTGTGTGTGTGTGTGTGTGTGTGTGTGTGTGTGTGTCTGTGTCTGTGTCTGTGTGTGTGTGTGTGTGTGTGTGTGTGTGTGTGTGTGTGTGTGTGTGTGTGTGTGTGTGTGTGTGTGTGTGTGTGTGTGTGTGTGTGTGTGTGTGTGATTGTGTCGACAATGTGTTTCTCATTAATGCAGCACCTGTGCTAGACTCTACATTCCCATCCTGCAGTCGATACAGTTAATCTTCCAACAACAAACTAAAAAGCATAAACACATTTACAGCTGGCATAGCAAATTAACTTTCCTGTTAGAACAAAGACTTTATAAGGAGAAAATCTGGATAAATGGACTGCATTTATATAGCGCGTTCAACAGACCCACGGCCACCAAATCGCTTTACATATTGCCTCACATTCATCCATTCATTCACTCATTCATACACCGACGGCGGTGTCAGCCATGCAAGGCACCATCCAACTCATCGGTCAGTAGCTGGGGTTAGGTGTCTTGCTCATGGACACCTCGACACTTGGTCAGGTGGAACCGGGGATGGAACCACCAACCTTCCGGTTTGTAACCAACCTATATGAACCACTGAGTCACTGTCGCCCCACAGCGTAGCTGCTAACAGATCCATCCATCCACCCATCAAGCATATGTCTGTCTGATGCAGCAGTTCAGTGTGTCAGTATCTGAGATGAAGGTACTCTGTGTGTGTGAACAGGTTTGAGGTCAGGTGACCCCTCCAAGCACACCTGTGGCTGTTTTTAAGGCCGGCCGTTTGTTGTGACATACCGGACAAATGCTGTAGTGTCTCTGTCAACATAACCAGCATCCCTCAGAGTCATTGGCATGACTCTCTCCAACACAGATCAGGTTGCTGTCAGGTGTGTCACACACTCTTTTCTCTCTGTTTTCTTCCTGGGTCATTCTATGGTGAGTTGCAATCTGAACAATCCACGTTCTATAAGGAAAAATCAATAAATAATGGTGTATTATGACAATGTCAATGTCACTTTTATTTCTATAGCACAACTAAACAACAACACCAGCTGACCAGTGTGCTTTACATCAAGTACATAATCACATAATACAATACAATACAATATTGGCTATATGCTTGTTTAAAAGATAAGTTTTATAGCCTATATTTAAAATCTATTATCTATATCTATATTTAAAAATATATTATTAATATAATATAGATTATTATTAATATTGATGCTTTTAATTAGCAGAAAATAAAACATATAGGAAAATATACTTTAAATATAATGCCATTAAATTAAATATAATTTAAAAAATAAAGAAATTGTTAAAAAATAATAATAATTTAAAAAAATGTTATTTACACATTGTTGGCAACCTCTGCGAAACACAAAATGATATGTTAGGCAGAATATCCAACTTGTTTGTTTCTATTCATGGAATGTGGGGATTTATCTTGGAAATGTCTAAATAGAAAAAGACAAAAAAGCGCCATAAAAGTAGTTCATGTCCATTATATTCCATGTCTTCTAAAGTCCTATGATATCTTTGCATGAGGATATTTATTATTCACTGATAATGTTACCCTGCCTCTCAAAAAAAAATTTGCCACTGTAATTGGTCATTGGATCACTCAGTGTCACGTGTGTAATGAAGGCACTTTTTTCGAGAGATTTTGAGCTCTGGCATAGGGGATGTTTATCAGTGACTTCAGGCTGTATATTGTTTTTCAAATATAGAATAATATGAACTGCTTTTTTGTAGCATGGAGATGATAATGGTAAAATACTGCCAAACGTGCACTACTATTCCAATGTTTGCGGTCAGTAAATTTCAAATAAATACTGTTCTTTGAACAGTATCACATATTTTTTGAACATATCAAGATTGTCACAAAAATATTAAGCAGCACTGTTTTCAGCATTGATAAATTATAATGATTAGAAATGTTTCTTGAGCAGCAAATCAGCATATTAGAATGATTTCAGAAGGATCATGTGACACTAAAGACCTAAAGACTGGAGTAATACAGCTTTGATCACAGGAATAAATTTTAAAGTATATTAAAATAGGAAAACGTCTCGTTACGTATGGTAACCCTCGTTTCCTGAAGGAGGGAACGGAGACGTACGTCGAATGTGACCGACTGAAAGGGAACCATTATTTTAAATTGTAAAACTATTTCACAATATTACTGTTTTTGCTGTGTTTTGATCAATTAACTACAGCCTTGGTGAGAATAAGAGACTTCTTTAATATATATATATATATATATATATATATATATATATATATATATATATATATATATATATATATATATATATATATATATATATATATATATATATATATATAATGACAATTTATGAACTCAAATCTCCAATTCTCTCATATTGTTTGTAACAGTTGCAGAATCACCCCACCTATAATAAAGGGGTTTTCAGGGGCTTCATATATGGAACCTTTTAGGATTCCCATCATGGACTTTATGGAACTTAACTTAACTTTATGGATTTATAGTTATTTATAGTTAATTAAATTTGTATTATAATTTTTATTTTATTTTAATTACATCTTATGAATTAAACAACTTGCAAATATACTTTATCACTAGAACATTTTAAATAATTCAATTCAAAAGTATTATGCAATAATTTAAGTCATTTCTGCTTATATAAAAACTTTTTGGCAAAATGGAGTCAAGAACGCTAGGGTTCTATATCCCTCTCTCTCTCTCTCTCTCTCTCTCTCTCTCTCTCTCTCTCTCTCTCTCTCTCTCTCTCTCTCTCTCTCTCTCTCTCTCTCTCTCTCTCTCTCTCTCTCTCTCTCTCTCTCCTCTCCCTCCCCTCCCTCCCTCCTCTGGTGTGTGTGTCAGAAGCTCAGGACTAATGCCCAGCTCTTGTCCAGCTCTCTCGGCAGTGGCTCTTTTGTGTGTCTTGGATCGGGTCAGTTCTCCCGACATACACGGCAGGCCTTTGTGTTTGCCCTGCTGTTCCTCATTCCCACACTTTCCACATTCTTCTTTTTCATTTAAATTTTTTTTTTTTTTTTCATTCTCACCAACTTCAAGCCACGCTAAGACTTTGATAGGAGTGGCTGATGTGGAGATGAAGGATGAGTGTTTTGTTGTGTGAGAGCATGGCCGCTTTCAAAGGTTGTCATAAAATCTGCTGCATTTAACAATTTTCTGAATGAGATCTTTGTGATTTAGTCTTTATGAAATGAATTATAATAGTATATACATAACATAGTCATATACATAAGTCCTATAGTCACACAGAATCATAGACACACAGAGGTTTGTGAGGACGGGGCCCACAGTAGCCCTTTGAGAGGGGGCAGATTACTGGGGCAGCTGCTGTCTGTTCTCACGCTAATGCCGTATGATTTGTGGCTTTGCTGCATTTTGCAGATCTGATAATTCTTCAGCTCACCTTATTTAGCACCAGAAGGAGAGCAAGATCAGAGGAGCATGAGAATGAAGGAATGGAAGAGAAAGAGAGGGAGGGTTGAGAGAGGACAGTGCAGCGGTTTTCTCAAAGGCGGGACTTTGCTAATCAGAGAGAATAGGGTGAAGAAAATGCTCAAATCAAAAGAGACCATGTCCAAATATATGAAATCTATGATATTGTGGTCCCCTGGCCTCTCCTATAATGTATCTTGAGCTTGATGATGTAGAAAAGTAATAGCACACCTCTTATTGCATGATTTGAAGTATCATTTCTGTGGGGAGTTACACACACAGTTACAGGCATTTATGATTCCATGAAGAACCTTTGACATCCATGGAATATTTCCATTAAACAAAGGGTTCTTTATAGTGGAAAAAGGTTCTTTGAATTTATTAAAAACATTTCTTCACACTATGAAAAATGGCTATTTTAAGAACTATTCACTGAAGGGTTCTTTGAAAAAACAAAAATGTTTCTTCAATGGCTTCCAGTTCTGGAGGGCCATTGTCCTGCAGAGTGTTCTCTGTGTCCTGCACAGTGCTCACTCTCCTCAGGTGTGTTTGATTAGGGTTGGAGCTAAACTCTGCAGGACAGTGGCCCTCCAGGACTGGAAGTGCCCACCCCTGTTCTATGGCATCACTTTAAAACAAAGTTTAATAACTTAGGGCCCTATCATACCCCATACGCAATGCGATGCCAGCCGTGTTCTTTGCTATAGTTTCAGCCCGACGCAGTTATTCTTTTTTTTTACATCCAGTGCCACGTTGTCTAAATAACAAATGCACTCGCGCCCATCTGTTCGCCCATGAGCGTGCTGATCTGAAAACGAGGTGTGTTCAGGCGCATTGTTGGTGCGTTGCTATTTTGAGGCAACTGAAAACGACTGCACCATTGACCAACAAAAACCTGGTCTAAAGCGCAGTATTTTTTGTGTTATTTAAAGGGTGTGTTAGTAATATGCGCCTATAGGCGGGTGCACAACATGCGTACACTCTGTTTATTACACACAAACAGGGATGTGCAGCAGCACACACACATTTTTTAATATAAAAATAAAAGGATTCCTCTCTGGAGAAGCATTCTATCTTTCCGCTTACAAATTCCACAATGTAAATAGCAAATCCGCCATGGTGCAACTGACTTTTAAAGGGAATGGGAGATGAGACTCTGATTGGTTTATTGCATGTTATGCCCAAAACACACCCATGACTCATTAAGAGACGGTACAACCCTTTTGGACCATGCGCCTGACGTGCCAACCATTTGGATTCGGCGGATTCAGACACAACTTTAGACCATATTACTATTACTATTTTAACAGATTGTTAAAATAGGGCCCTTTTTGTGTGAGTGGTTTGTTCTAATCTTTAACCCTAAATGTGAAAATATTGATACTCATCTCATTTTAGCATAGGAAAATTCCTCATTCAGTTCTTCAGAATTAGCATGAGAGGTGAGAATGACACACCATGAATTATAAGAAATAATTGAATTTCTTATAGCAATGTTAATTGTTACTTAAGTACTAAAATTACAAATGTTATTTAAAATATCTAAACCAAAACTGAAATAAAAAATAAATAACTAAATAGACATTTAAAATAAAAACCTGATAAATCATCATAGACTGTATAAAACAATGGATGTAGTGTCCGTGACATCACTAGTAGCCATAGGTTATAACTTGATATAATTTAAATGGATGAGTTATAAAAAAATCATCTTCCCTCACAGTTGTCTTGAAGGGCAAGATTAGCTATATAGACCAAAACCACTTTTTGTACCAGGTTGTAAACATTTTTTTTTTCTGCTGTAAAGTTGGGCATTTTAACATGGGTGGTCTATGGAATTGACTCCCTTTTGGAGCCGGCCTCTGAAGTCACTTCCATGTTGGATTCAAGAGAGAGAAATCAAGCCATGACCTTAGTATTGCTAATGCCATGCTTTGTATGAGTTACAGGAATGCTGGTTATTTGTTTGCTGGCCCAAGTCAAAATATTCCACTGTCTCCCTAGATATAGATTAGGGCTCACTCTAATATCAATATGAAAAATAATATGAAAACTGAAACAAAAATTGGATTGTTCTGATAATGAAACACTTCAAACCAAGACCTTTGAAATATGAATCCTGAAGACTTTGATGACTCATTTATTCACACTGACTGAAGGAGCACTGTTTATAGACAACAGAAACTCTAGTAGC
Organism: Paracanthobrama guichenoti; assembly: GCA_018749465.1. Taxonomy (NCBI): domain Eukaryota; kingdom Metazoa; phylum Chordata; class Actinopteri; order Cypriniformes; family Gobionidae; genus Paracanthobrama; species Paracanthobrama guichenoti. The sequence goes on from CM031955.1 coordinate 33,625,416, forward strand.
AGCATCTCTGTTGATAAAGTGTGGCGGTGCTCTAATTAAAAGAGGGAGAGTTTGTGTCTGTTGTGTTCCCAGACGAAGAACAAAGTCTTTCTTGGTGGTCCTGAGGCACATTAACTGATCCAGAGCGCATGGCGGTAAAACACTCCTACCTGTAGTTTACTGCAGCTGTGTGAAGAGGTGTGTGGGAAGAGATTTGGGTCGACCTTCAGGCTGAGAGCCATTCCTGTTCTGTATCACCCAGCAGAGCTTCTTGAAACCATCTCCTCCGTTTGATGTAAGAAAAAGAGAGCTCTTATAAACGTAAGAGGTTTTCTTCAAATAAAACTGATGCTTTTAAAGAACTGATTTAAATAAAAACAAGGGAGTGTCAACCAAGATAAACTGCACATAACCCGAGGCCTCCGACTCCTCCAGCGGTGCATGTGGACATTAAAGTTGATAGGGTAAAGCCGACCCTTGGGGGCCAGAGGGAAAACTATTTGGTCCGATCAAGATATGTCACACTGCGACTGATAAGAACCTTTGGACTAAAGAAAGTGTTGATGGATTTCGAGATGGATCTGCTCCCACTTCAACCTGAGGTCATTTGTGCTGGAGAGCCTGAGGCCATCTTTAATCTGATATCAAATCTGCTCATGGAGTTTACAGAGAGTATAATTAAACCATGAATACTATCTGATGGCCCAATAGAAATGAGTTTAAATTCACACTAACCCCTCCCTTCCCTTCAAACAGCAGGATAACGAGACAATTCACACAAGAGTCCCAAAAACAAAGAGTCCCATTTCATAGGCTTCTTATCAAGAAAACACTCCCGCAAACAATCTGTTATCTTCCCCAATGAGGACCTTGAGATTAAAAGAGAAACCAATTCTAGAAGATCCATATGAACTTGAAATGGAATAATGGGAAAATAACTTGAGACACCTATATATCTTTCAATAGCATAAATACTAAGACATCTGTGAAAACGTCTACCTGCAAGGTCACGACTCACTGTGACTTAATTTATCTCCTATTTGTTTGCAACGCAATGCTTGAAATTTAGCACAAGCACAGGCAAGCCACGGCATTCCCAACCTTAAATTATGGGCAGAGAAATGTCCTTTCCTCTCTGTTCTTGTTACCATAATAACTGTGTGCTCTTTAGATTGTATTAAGACATTACGGATTATATAGAGTTCACTCAAGATAATTTACAGAGTAGGACAGATGCTGATCATTATGTTGTTATTGGGGTCTATGGAATACATAAAGAAAGCAGCTCATTAGCATTCCCATTCATTTCTATGGCAATTACTCAGCTGGTGCAGGAACTTCCAGGAGTAGCAGTTTGAAATCTACCACCTTTGCTCATGGGAATATTTTATAAGTCAGTCCCCTGAGCTGTATAAATACCATGTGATTAACCACCCTGGAGCTGCATGAAAATGATGTCATGACTATGCTGACTGGCTGATGGCATTACAGGGCTCTGGCAAATCACATACTGCTATAATGAAAGATTGAGATATGAATTAAAAGTTTGTGTGTGTACAATTATTTTAGTGTTATTAATATAATATTATAGTATTACATTTTTTAATTTTTTGATCAATTTTCAGTTATTTTATTTAATATTTTATTTGTATTTATAATATTTTATAAATATATATATTTAGAATTTTAGATGTTTAAGTTTTTATCATTTTGCTATGTAATTGTCATTGTCTATTTAGTATTTAGTTTTATTTTACTTTTAGTTATTTTAAGTTTTAGTAATTTTAGTACTTTAATAAAATTGAAATGACAAATGTGACCTTGGCAACTGCTAAGTAACAGATTTTTATTTTTTTTTTAGATTTATTTATTTAATCTAACACTAATTTAAAAATAACACACACACACACACACACACACACACACACACACACACACACACACACACACACACACACACACACACACACACACACACGCGCATGTTGTGTTTTAATGTTTTATGGGGACATTCCATCGGTGTAATGGTTTTTATACGGTACAAACTGTACATTCTATCCCTCTACACTGCCCCTACCCCTAAACCTACCCATCACAGGAAACATTCTGCATTTTTACATTTTCAAAAAACATCACTTAGTATGATTCATAAGATGTTTTCCTCATGGGGACCAAAGAATGTCCCAACAAGGACAAGGATTTCGGATATTGCCATCTTTGTGGGGACATTTTGTCCCCATAATGTAGGGTTTACCAGGCCGCACACACACACACACACACACACACACACACACACACACACACACACACACACACACACACACACACACACACACACGTTGGTGCACCTATGATTATGGGGACTTTCCATAGGTGTAATGGTTTTTGTACTGTACAAACTGTACATTCTATCCCCCTACACTGCCCCTGCCCCAAACCTACCCATCACAGGAAACATTCTGCATTTTTACATTTTTAATAAAACATTGTTTAGTATGTTTTTAAAGCTATTTTTATTATGAGGACACAGGAAATGTCCTCATAAATCACATTTACTTTGTAATACCAGTGTATATACAAATGTGTGTCCTGATAAATCACATAAACAAGCACACACACACACACACACACACACACACACACACACACACACACACACACACACACACACACACACACACACACACACACACACACAAAATATAACAGAACATACAATACATTTTGTCCATTCTCAGCATTGCCACACGGATCTCTATTTCATACAGTAACATTAACATAATCTGTCTTATATGTGGGTAAGTTACTTTTAATATTTATATTTAGCTACTGAACTAAACATTTGAAATGTATCGCCCCCTTGAGTACTAACGTTTGTTAGCACTGCAGTGTAATGCAAGAATGCACATTAAGTATATATACCACTGTGTTTCAAATCTTACAGCATGCTATTAAGAGTCATAAAAGTTGAATAAACATAGCTTTCCAGTTTCTGCCACTGTATTTTTTCCAAATGATGACAACCAGATGATTTGTTAGATAATTACTAACAGAACACTATACTTACAGTAGGTACCTTCTCAAATTGTTTCCACCTACAGTTGTTAGATTATACTGAACTCATTTTCATTCAAGCATTGTATATTTGAGGGAAAACAGATTTGCTTTGAGAGATTTAATCTCTCCATTTTCATCAATAAACAAAATGTGAATGTTTCGCTCTGTTTGAAGGGTCTGCTCAGCTCAGTCAAAACAGCTCTGTTTGATTTGAAATGGTTGAGAGATATTGAAAGATAAGTGTTTAGTGAAGCACTCATCAGTGCGTAACATTATTTTCCCTTTTTTAATATTTTTCTTTCACTCTTATCAATTTTTGTGTCTGTCGTGCACCTGTCTGACAGAGTGAGAGGGTCTTGGCTGACGGCTGAACATTCCAGAAGAGAAGTCACCCCGTTAATCCTCAAAGCTTCGGCTTGGGACGCCCCACACGCACCCCTTTACACCTCCCCTCTGGCCATTCCTCTGTCCTCTCCTCCTTTTTGCCCTCCATCTATCCATCCATCCATTGACCCACTGCCCTCTTCAATCAGACCTGGCTCAAACGTACCAGCGCTACACCAAAGGTAAAGACTGTGTGAACCAGATTAAGGGAGCCCCTTTCACCCCTCCTGAAAAAAAAAAAAAAAAAAAAAAAAACCTCCTAAAGGTTTTAATCCTCACAAAAATTTCCAAATGAAAGCAAATATTGTTCATTCCATGTCTGAGGAGGACCTAAAAGAAATCATGGCAAAGTGAAAGAAAGAGCGAGCGAGAGAGAGAGAGAGAGAGAGAGAGAGAGAGAGAGAGAGAGAGAGAGAGAGAGAGAGAGAGAGAGAGAGAGAGAGAGAGAGAGAGAGAGAGGCTACACTCTATATAGAACCCTAGCGTTCTTGACTCCATTTTGCCAAAAAGTTTTTATATAAGCAGAAATGTCTTAAATAAGAGAGAGAGGCTACTTAGCAGGGAATTAACATTAAGAATTAAAGGAATAGTTCACCCAAAAAAGTAAAGACCTATTATGCTCTTTTACAAATTTTGATTTTGGCCTTTACTAGAATAGGATTTCATGCTTGAAAGTTCACAAAACACATTATTTTCACATATTTTACATTGTTGCGCACCTCTCTTTCCAGTCTGTCAGTAACGCTCTGATTAGTTCTTGTCTCTATGAAGCCCCTCCTTCTTAAAAGCACACTGTGCTCTGATTGGTCAGCTGGATCAGTGTGCTGCTTCTAAACTTGTTTGAGAAATATCATGTCCCTTACCATAACTGCGAGTTTCAACTCGCCAGTCAGCCATGCCTCATCCCCATTATTGTGTTTGCTTTGTGTGGGAGTTCTTTAAATTAGAAATATTGTGACAATTTTTTTTTCCTTTACTCTTATTTTTTATCCACCACTATGTCCCTTTAGGGGCTCCATTCCATTAACTATTGCTGTATGGAAAATAACTAATACTGGGTTTGGGCAGATTTGAAAAAGCATCTCTTTGCAGTATTTCTATATTTTAACATGCTAAAGATTGTGGTTCACAGTGTTTCAGTGTTCTGATCTCTCTCTCTGTATTTCTCTATCTCTCTTGCTCTGTCAAAGTCCTGTCTTTCCCCTCATCCTTAAAATATTACTCACACAAAAAGATCTTTATCTCTCCGGGAAATTCTTATATCCGGGTAGATTTTGCTCTTGGCATCCTCCTCACTCTGCTGGATATGTCACTGGAAAAAAAGAAGTTGGAATATACATGACAAACTCATGTTTGCTTCGACAGTCTTTTTCACAGGTTGTCTTTTTCCTCTGTGGTATTTTAATCTCAGACTCTGGAAGCGACTCTGGAGATCTCAGTCTGGGCCAATATAAAAAAGATTCCGGAGTGATTTTTGGTGGATTTACATCAGCACATATGTGACAACATTCAGCTTTAGCAAACTGCTCTTTTGTCTTAATCTGGAATTTCTAATTATTTATTACACTTACATATATATCATTATATACAAACTCCAATCATTTCATTTCAAATCATTTTAGTATAAACTTTACTCTTTTGAATAATTTTAACTACAAACCCCATTCCAAAAAAGTTAGGAGACTGTACAAATTGTGAATAAAAACAGAATGCAATAAATTATTCAGAATACAACATAGATGACATATCAAATGTTTAAACTGAGAAAATGTATCATTTTAAGGGAAAAATAAGTTGATTTTAAATTTCATGGCATCAACACATCTCAAAAAAGTTGGGACAAGGCCATGTTTCCCACTGTGTGGCATCCCCTCTTCTTTTCTAACAGTCTGCAAACGTCTGGGGACTGAGGAGACGAGTTGCTCAAGTTTAGGAATAGGAATGTTGTCCCATTCTTGTCTAATATAGACTTCTAGTTGCTCAACTGTCTTAGGTCTTCTTTGTCGCATCTTCCTCTTTATGACGTGCCAAATGTTTTCTGTGAGTGAAAGATCTGGACTGCAGGCTGGCCATTTCAGTACCTGGATCCTTCTTCTACGCAGCCATGATGTTGTAATTGATGCAGTATGTGGTCTGGCATTGTCATGTTGGAAAATGCAAGGTCTTCCCTGAAAGAGACGACGTCTGGATGGGAGCATATGTTGTTCTAGAACTTGGATATACCTTTCAGCATTGATGGTGCCTTTCCAGATGTGTAAGCTGCCCATGCCACACGCACTCATGCAACCCCATCCCATCAGAGATGCAGGCTTCTGAACTGAGCGCTGAGAACAACTTGGGTTGTCCTTGTCCTCTTTAGTCCGGATGACATGGCGTCCCAGTTTTCCAAAAAGAACTTCAAATTTTGATTTGTCTGACCACAGAACAGTTTTCCACTTTGCCACAGTCCATTTTAAATGAGCCTTGGCCCAGAGAAAACGCCTGCGCTTCTGGATCATGTTTAGATATGGCTTCTTTTTTAACCTATAGAGTTTTAGCCGGCAACGGCGAATGGCACAGTGGATTGTGTTCACCGACAATGTTTTCTGGAAGTATTCCTGAGCCCATGTTGTGATTTCCATTACAGTAGCATTCCTGTATGTGATGCAGTGCCGTCTAAGGGCCCGAAGATCACGGGCATCCAGTATGGTTTTCCGGCCTTGACCCTTACGCACAGAGATTGTTCCAGATTCTCTGAATCTTTGGATGATATTATGCACTGTAGATGATGAGAACTTCAAACTCTTTGCAGTTTTTCTCTGAGAAACTCCTTTCTGATATTGCTCCAGTATTTTTGGCCGCAGCATTGGGGGAATTGGTGATCCTCTGCCCATCTTGACTTCTGAGAGACACTGCCACTCTGAGAGGCTCTTTTTATACCCAATCATGTTGCCAATTGACCTAATAAGTTGCAAATTGGTCCTCCAGCTGTTCCTTATATGAACATTTAACTTTTCAAACATCTCTTCTCAACATTTCAAAATGTCTCACTTTCAACATTTGATATGTTATCTATATTCTATTGTGAATAAAATATAAGTTTATGAGATTTGTAAATTATTGCATTCCTTTTTTATTCACAATTTGTACAGTGTCCCAACTTTTTTGCAATCGGGTTTGTATTTAAAGTTCAATTTGCAAAAATATTTTTATATATTTTTATTTATTTATAGAGTGCAACAGTCGGGTTCCAGCAAGTAAAAACAGCATACATTTTCTCCACATTGATTTTTAACTTTAACTTAGCGATAAAACTCAGAGGTTGTTAATCGATGGTATATGCTTCGGTTGAAGCCATCAGCCTGCAATATTTCAACTTATTTTTTCAAATGACTGTGTTTAAGAGTTGATTTTGTGTTGGAAAAACTACATTACCCATGATGCTGATTGTATTATTTCATCCCTCACTAAAGCCTTTTTTTTTTTTTTTTTGCTTCAATACAATTTTGTAATATTGTGATTCACCTCGAAGCTGATTTGCTTGATTCATGGCTTATACCATTTTAACAAAGAGTAAAAAAAAAAAAAAAAAAAAAAAAAAAACACAAAATGAATGGAGAAAATACTTCTGGAACCAATGCAGCTGAAAATGTGGGTGGGACTAATGCAGTCTATTAAACCATATGGTGTAACGCTGGTTCTGTTCCAAAACCTAGTGAGCTCCCTACAGAGGATACATCTACAAATTGAACAATATCTTTAATTGAACACTGAATGGATTACCATACATTCGTTTTTATTGATATGTTTTGGAAGCGAAACCCCCTCTCTTGCTTTCTTTTCTGCTCTGTGCTTGTTCAGACCTGCTTTACAGATGATCAAAATATCTCTGCAGGTTTCAACCATCCTTAACGGTCCACAATAAAGTGTTTACTAGTTAGTAGCTCTGGTTTTGGCAGTGACTTGTTTGTTTAAGGCTGACATTTACATTCAAAGCCCTTGTTATCAGTAATCAACAAAAGTGAAACAGATATTTCAACAAAGTAGAATATCAAACCTACAAAAAGTGCCATCTCCACTTGACCAATTCCGTTACATAAAAGCCGATGAAGTGTGTGGGTTGTGCTGTGGTTTTCATTTTCTAAAGACCATTGTTTCATCTCACAGTCACAGATACAATCAACAACACTTCAACCTCAGGAATTCACTGTGAGGCTAAAAAGAAATCCTATGGAAGTTGTTATCTCATAGATGTGTTTATAAGCACATCTGCCCTTAAAAGGATAAAAAAGAATAAAGGGTTACTCTTAAAAATAAATTTTCCAAAAGGGGGTTTCACAGTGATGCCACTGAAGAACCATTTTTGGCTCCCCAAAGAACCTTTCAGTGAACAGGTTTTTTTTTGTGTAACATTTGAACATCTAAAGTTCATATCTAAATAAATATATCCTGGTTGCATTCACACTGCCACTAGGAACTCTGAAGTGACATAAGCCATGCTTGTTGTTGCCAATAAAGAATCTTTATTTTTATTTTTGGGTACAAGAATGCTAATTTTGTTAAATGTACCTATGCATATTTGTTGCAGAAAAAAGCAAATGAAATGACACCAGCATATGACACCAAATCATAACAAGACACTAAAGGGGCTTTCACACCTGAGCGTTTGTTTCGGGACCTAATGCGTTTTCTCCCTTGGGTTGGTTCGTTTAGGCGTATGTGAACACTTGCTATATAAAAAGCAGTAGTGTCTGATTCTGTGAGCACATTAGTTATCACGGTTGAAAACCAAAAGGGCACCTCTTCATTTTAAAATGTTGTGTAATTGCACTTCTCCGTGCGAGAATGCTATCCTGATGATGCCTAGATTCCTGCTCTAGCTGCATTATAACATTCGTATAATGTTTGTGTGTTTTGACACAGTTAACCTTTAGACAGCGCTGGGAGATCCAGAGAGAGCGCGTTCAAATTTGCTGCAGTATTAATATGAATGTAATATACAATTTAACAGCGAGAATGACGGATACTTTCGTATAGTGCTTGCTTTGTATCTTGACAGTTACAAATAAAGCCACAATAAGCTCATGGAGTGAACTTGTCAATCATCTTGATGGATGACGCAGAGGAAACTCTGACCAATAAGAGGACAGTTGTACACGCGTGTGACTTGCGTGAGAACATTCTGGTATTCTTTGAAAGGTTGCCTTGTGAAAGTGAACCGAAAAAATAAGAAAAGGCAACATTGTAACATATTAAGTCCTTGTTTAAGAACAAACAATCTATATATGTGAAAATGCCCTAAGGGTTTGTTCACACTTGTATTTCGGTTCACTTGGTTCATTTGGTCCAGACCAACGCACATTGCATTTTAACTTCGATCCTAAAGATACTTAACCTAAAGGCATTAACCTGATTGCACAACATGAGGATGAGGAATCAATGACAGAATTCATTTTTGGGTGAACTAACCTTTTAATTACGTATATATTTCGCGACAGAATTTACCAATTTATAACAATGCTGTGTGCTGGGATAAATGCACTGGTTGTGTATGTGTAGACTACATATGATGGTATTTTGACCATCTGAGAACTTGAGAGCTTATAAAATGTGTAAAGGTGTCAAAACAGCGGCAGGAATCCCTCCGTCACACACACAAACGAAGATCTGCTGTGAGGAGATGCGGTTCTGATAACTGTACCGAACTGTAATGGGCAACATTGTGACATGTTCGTCTGAAAGTGGATTGACACCCATATTTTCAGTGTTCTCAGTCAGCTTGTTTGGTGCACACCAGGGTTCAGATGGCAGCATTCACACTTATTCAAATAACCCAGACTAACAGAGCATTCGCACCAGGGTTTGTTTTGAATCGGACCAAACCTGCCAAGTGTGAACACACCCTAAATAGATACATGCAATGTTTGTGCAAAAGAGCATGAGCTACAGAAAAACACTCACAAACAGGTAACCTCAGCAGAGCAGGCTCAGTAATCAGTGTGTTTGCTCACCTATTAGGTCTCTCGTCAGATGTGTGAGGAGCCTGGGTCACACTTTCTCAGGAGAGTCTTTCACTGACGGAGGGAGAGAGATGTGGGATGCTCTTTGAAATCCCTTGTTCCACTGTGAAATGAAACATAGCTTTGAGATAGAAAAATGAAAAGTTTACACAAAAAAAAAGAGAAAGAAAACAGTATCATCATTCACTCACCCTCAAACTTTTCCAAACCCAAAGAACACAAATGAAAAAGATCTGCAGAATATTAGTTTTTTTTTTAAATATCTGAACCTTACCAGAGTTCACATGAAATGTACCTCAGGCTCACTATGATTTCCTTCAAAGCAAAAGTAAGAAAAGACTGACATGACATTTTATTAACAAAAATATGGAAACTTGGAATATGTTCTGTACACTTAAATATAGTTTTCTCACATACTATACAGAAGCACTATACAAACTGAATATAGCCTTGAAAATACATGAACATTTCACATGATTAGTAAAAGTTTGCATTGTGAAATTTGTCAAAATACGGGTGACTGACTATGAAAATGGAAGAGAGAGGGAAAAAAATGGGTTTGTGGAAAAGTGTTGCTCTTAATTATTAAAGCTAACATTTGCACAGCAAACATACACGATGTCCGTCCACAAACTCTCCCTTGTGAGGTGCTTTTTTTTGTGTTTTGTTTAGCCCTTCACCTAAACTTGCTTTGCAATATACACAGATTTGCAGTATTTGAACAACTTCAGAAGTTCAGCTATTAACTGTGCAGTATGATACACAGCAAGTCAAGTCTGTTAGTTATTCAACGAGGAAAAGTCACATTTTGAGGACAGATACACATGTTCTAATTAGCAGGTCAACATTTTGGGACTTCTGTTTGATTTTGAACCTGAACACAAGACAGAAACACAAGACAGAAAACCTACATATGTGCGATAATCTTAACTAAGGTAACATCCCCGGTTTCACAGACAAGGCTTAAGCTAGTCCCAGAATAATATGCATGTTTGAGCTGTTTTAACTGAAAGCAACTTGCACTGGCAGATCTTAAAATATGTCAATGCTATTGGTTTGTCTCAAAATGTACACCAGTTATGTTATGTTATTTTTTTTTTTTTTTTTTTTTTTTCCTAAGGCACATTTATAAAAGCTACTTAAATGTCCTAATTGAGTCCTAATCCTAGCTTAGTCTAAGCCCTGTCTGTGAAATCGGGCAATAATGTCATTTCCACTTGACCTTCTTAAAAAAAAAAAAAACATTTTTTTTTTTTTTTTTAACCATGGATAAGGATCACATGTTATCTTGTATTATGTTTCACAATTAGGCTACATTTACAACTCGCCTTGATTTGGGACCACAATTCATGGTTAACACTGCAAAAACATAGTTTCCAAAGGTTAAAAGAGTTTAAAAGGAGGTAAGATAACCACAAAACTGATTTAACTTGGTATAAGCTGCCATTTTTTATATCGTCATGAAAAAGTAGCTTAATAACAAATCAGAATGCTTTGTTTGAAGGACATCCCATTTTAAATGTGACAACATAAGTTAGTAACACTGTATTTCAGCAGAAGCTAATTTAAGCAGTTAAAACATCAAAGTAAATCTAAAAAGGGGAAAATAACATGAAACCTTTTTCATATTTTTAACAAGCATTTGGGGAATCGCTGAGAAATCAGCGCATGCGCACTTTAAGTGCACGCGACATTAATTCTGCGCAGGTTTCCTCGCGCTTCCCGCTCATCAATCACACACACTGGTCTCTCGGGCCAGCGGAGCTGACGGCTTGACACGAGTTGGCCATCGATGCCGCTTCGCATTCCAGGCGTCCGTCGTCTGTACGGATTACTTGCACAGCCTAATATTTCGTGGCACAAGACAGCATTCATACTCGTTCTGCAGCGGTTTATTGGCTTCTCCATATGATTTATTTGTGTGTGACAACCTCCCTCCCCTTCTCTCTGCTCCCCAAACACACTTGATATTTGTCTTTGGTTATTAGTTTTCACTCTTCATTTGCATTTTGATTATGTTTTTGCATGAGACTTACGACCACTAACTCCGCAAGAAAGAACAGGATTCATTAAGAACATGAATAAATGATAAACTATAAAAATAAAAACAAATATGTATTTACACAAGTTGTAGCTGATGAGGAAATATGACTGACATAATGCTGTAGCTGTGTAATACTGTAATTGGGTTTGACAGAAGGATGGAACAAAAACACAGTACTGTCATTGAGTAAAGATGTGACAGAAGTCTTATTGAACTACTAGTCTTTAATCAATCAGTAAATATGCTACTTACTGTTGATTATGGGTGTAAGGGCTGCACAATTAATTGGAAACATCAACCAATCTACTCTCACAGTCACAGCAAAATCTTCTATTTGAAACTAAAGGTACGTGAATAGAAGATGTTTGTACTACAACGATGTACATAAAAAGTCCCACGTAGCAGACAGACTTGCATATTGGGCTAGATAAGGCTCTGGTTTGGGATTTCTGGTTAAAGACAGGTGTTGATATGGTTTATTTAAAGCTGTGAATCGGTACCAATATTAAAACTTGTTCTGGCCCAGTTCAGGGTTATTAATTGGCTGAGACTCGTGCCAGTTATGACCCATGTGTGGCCCTTGTCTGTAATCCAGAGCTTTACCCGAGGGCTGTAATTCATTGCTGCATGTGGGCCAAGTGAAAGCTGGTTGCGTGGACCAGAGAAAAATTACTACGTGAGTTTTTTTTTCCTTCGTGTTTTAAGCATACAGACGACAACACTGTCAAAATGATTCACACGGATCCACAAAAAATATTAAATACGCTTTATTGTGCATGCCAGGCCTGTAGTTGTCATTTGTAAAGAAAAACTGAAATAAAATTGACCTTTAGCCCACCCCCATAGGGGGCGATTTCAGATTCAGCCCTTGTTTCCCTTTGTGTATATCTACCCCAGTGCTTCTTGTTCTTTGTCTAGCGTTACCTATACATGGTTGTATCGTGTGCGGTATCATGTTCATGTGCCTTGGTTTATCTTGTTCCTTGTCTAGAGTTATTTCTGTTGTCCTGTTTCAATAAATTCTTACTGTACTTGGATCCAGTGCCTGTTGTCTGCAGCAGCTGCGTTACATTGCTCGAGTTCTGTCTAAAATGTACTTTTGTACACGTGCCTCACAAAATATAATATAAATATAATGTAATACTATTTTTTTCATTGTAAAATGAAATGGCAAATAAAACATATTGGGAAATAATCAACAATTATGATCTTCATTACCTGTTAGTGGGTGGGATATATTAGGTAGCAAATTAAATTTTTGCCCTCAAATGTTAGAACTGTCCTCAAAGTTGATGTATTAGAAGCAGGAAAAATAGGCAAGCGTAAGGATTTGAGCGAGTTTGACAAGGGCCAAATTGTGATGGCATCTCCAAAACTGCAGCTCTTGTTGGGTGTTCCTGGACTGTGGTCAGTATCTATCAAAAGTAGTCCAAGGAAGGCGACAGGATCATGGGCGGCCACAGCTCATTGATGCATGGGGAGTGAAGGATGGCCCGTGTGGTCCGATCAAACAGACAAGCTACTGTAGCTCAAATTGCTCAAGAAGTTAATGCTGGTTCTAATAGAAAGGTGTCAGAATACACAGTGCATCACAGTTTGTTGCGTTTGGGGCTGCATAGCCACAGACCAGTCAGGGTGCCCATGCTGACCCCTGTCCACCGCCGAAAGCAGCAACAGTGAGCATGTGAGCATCAGAACTGGACCACGGAGCAATGGAAGAAGGTGGCATGGTCTGATGAATCACGTTTTCTTTTACATCACGTGGATGGCCAGGTGTGTGTGCGTGGCTTACCTGGGGAACACATGGCACCAGGATGCACTATGGGAAGAAGGCAAGCCGGCAAAGAGAAGCAGCAGCAAGCAGGAGGAGTTACTCCAGGAGAAACTACAGACATACTATTGTAAAGATGGAGCTTGAGGAAGAGCCCTGCAGAATGGGGTTTTCCTTCATTCTCTTTAATGAGGAACATTAAGATTAAAACTGACATATAACAATACATCTAAAACTAGACACTAGTAGACTCGGTAGTAAACTCGATTTGTGCTAAATTAAGAATTCTCAAATGGCGCCGCCGTGTTGGTCGCTGCTCAGTTCGCTCCGCTCAAGACTGTGCTTTTATTTACTATTTTACTTTCTTTTACTCTCAATTTTTACAAACTTATCATCTGCATTGATCTACTACGACAGCAAAACTCTTTTGGACATTGGTTACCTCTACACTGGACTGTTTCAGGACACTTTCGCCGATCCTCTGTGGCCATCTGAGATTCTTCGCAACGGCGAGTTGAACAATGGACAGAGCCAGCGGCGTAGAACAAAGAAACACCGTGGGAAACGTGCTGGTATCCGTAACAGACTGAGGAAAAGGGCATTCAGACCTCCTCTCCCGAGCATTCTTCTAGCAAATGTTCAATCCTTGGATAATAAGATGGACGATCTTAGAGCCAGGATAAGTTTTCAACGGGACATGAGAGACTGTAATATCTATTGTTTGTCTGAAACATGGCTCACGCCCGCGGTCCCGGACACAGCTGTGACGCCGTCGGAGAACTTCTCTGTTTTTCGGATGGACAGAACAGCCGAGGCCGGTAAATCCAAAGGCGGTGGAGTGTGTTTCATGATCAACAAGAAATGGTGCGATCCCAGGAACATCACCATTCTCTCGCGGTCCTGCTCGCCTCATCTGGAACATTTAACAATCATCTGCCGCCCATTCTATCTGCCTAGGGAGTTTTCTGCGGTTGTCGCGACCGCCCGTTTACATCCCACCGCAGGCAGACACAGCGCTGGCTTTATCTGGCCTTCATGATGTTGCCAGCGGCGCCATAAACCAACATCCCGACGCGGCATTCATTGTCGCGGGCGATTTTAACAAAGCAAACCTAAAGAAAGTCCTGCCAAACTTTCACCAGCACGTCTCCTGCCCCACGAGGAGCAAACACACTGGATCACTGCTACTCTCCGTTTAAGAACGCCTATAAAGCGCGGTCACTTCCAGCGTTTGGCAAATCGGATCATGCCGCCATTTTCCTCACTCCCGAATACAAACAAAAGCTCCTCCAGGAACCCCGTGAGGCGGAAGTTAAGCGTTGGTCACCCCACTCAGAGACCGCGCTACAGGCAGCTCTGGGCGATGTGGATTGGGACATGTTCCGGCGAGTTCAGCTGACGAAGCGAGTTCACAGACGTGGCGCTTTGCTTCATCAACACGCTTACAGAGCAAGCCACGCAAACAATAACAATAACGTCCTTCTCAAATCAGAAACCGTGGGTGGACAATTCAATCCGCGCGGCAGTGAACGCACGCACTGCTGCTTATAACGCCAGTCTCCATTCAGGAATATGAATGAATACAGATCGTCCTGCTATGCTCTCAGACGAGCAGTTAAAGCCGCAAAACTCCGTTATAAAGACCGAGTGGAGTCTCATTTCCAACTCAACGACTCGCGGCGCATGTGGCAAGGTCTGAGGTCCATCTGCTCTTTTGGATCTAAATCCTCTGCAGAGGCAAGCGCTGATCCGTTGCTCGTGAACGAGTTAAACTCTTTCTATGCTCGCTTTGACTGTAACCGCGGCAACGCGACTCCGCCAAGTGGCGCGTCAGAGGGAATTACTCAGAGCAGCAACAATCACGTGATCTCTGTCTCAGAGGATGAAGTTCGGAGAGCACTCAAAGCGTGTGGACGCCAGGAAAGCTGCCGGGCCAGATGGTATCTCAGGTCGTGTTCTGCGGTCCTGTGCTGATCAGCTCGCCGGGTTGTTTACATCTATCTTTAATGAGTCCTCGCTACATCTGTGGTCCCCACCTCCTTCAAAAATCCACCATCATCCCTGTCCCTAAGAACAGTAAACCCTCTTGCCTAAATGACTATCGTCCAGTGGCTCTCACGTCTATAGTCATGAAGGTCTTTGAGAGACTCATTAAAAACACCATTTGCGCCTTCATTCCTGACACTTTGGACCCTCTTCAGTTTGCCTATCGTCCCAATAGATCGACTGAAGATGCCATCTCTCATGTCCTCCACTCCTCCCTCACTCACATCGACAGCAAAAGTGGGAACTACGTAAGACTGCTATTTATTGACTATAGCTCAGCCTTTAACACCATAGTTCCCACCAAGCTAACCTCCAAACTCCTGGATCTCGGCCTGAATCCTTCTCTCTGCCACTGGATTGAGGACTTCCTCACTGGCAGGCCTCAGGTGGTGAGAATAGGCCAGTCCACCTCCACCTCCATCACCCTGAGTGTGGGAGCTCCACAGGGCTGTGTCCTGAGCCCCCTGCTCTACTCTCTCTACACGCATGACTGTTTGTCCACACACAGCTCCACCTCTATCATCAAATTTGCTGATGATACTGTTGTCCTGGGCCTCATTTCCAACAACAATGAGACGGCATACTTGGACGAGGTGGAGCATCTAACATCATGGTGCCAGGACAACTGTCTCTCTCTGAATGTTGGCAAGACCAAAGAAATGATTGTGGACTTCAGGAAGAGACAGCAACGGACATACTCCCTCATGATCAGCGGGTCACCAGTAGAGAGAGTGAGCAGCTTCAAGTACCTGGGAGTAAACATCTCCGAGGACCTGACCTGGACTGCTCACATTCAGACACAGGTGAAAAAGCCAGGCAAAGACTGTACCACCTGCACCAGCTGAGGAAATTCAGGGTTTCACCAGCTATCCTGAAAACTTTCTATTTAGGGGCGATAGAAAGTGTTTTAACTCAGTGCATCACAGCGTGGTATGGGAACAGCACCAGTCATGACCGCAAAGCCCTGCAAAGAGTAGTGCGCTTATCCGAGCGTATCTCAGGGTCAGCTCTCCCGTCTCTGCAGGACGTCTACACCAAACGCTGCAAAGGTAGAGCTACCAAGATCATCAAGGACTCTAATCACCCTGCAAACCCTCATTTCACGCTGCTACCATCTGGTAAGCGCTTCAAGCCTGATGGCCAAAACTGAGAGACTCAGGAGGAGCTTCTTCCCCAGGCCATCAGACTCCTGAACTCAGTCACTTAACATCACGTGACTTCACGTCAGGATAAACATCGATACACTGACATTGCACTGCACTTTCTGTTCTCGTTGTTACTGTGTAACAACCTGTTATAAACCTGTTTGCACATTATACTCTTTATACATTTGTTAACCACATATTTATAAGTCTACAGTTTACTCACTGCAAAGTCTACTTCAATTATTTTATTCCACTTTATCCTTATTTGTTACCTTTTTTTCTCTTGACTTGATTATTTATAATTCTACAGATATAGACATATATATATATATATATATATAGATAGTAATTTTTTTATATCCTATTTCTATTATAATTTCTTCCTTGTGTTTTTAACTGTGAATTTGCACTGTCCATGGAGCGGACCTGTTTACATTTCACTGCCGGTTGTATATTCTGTATATAACTGTGTATGTGACAAATAAAACTCTTGAATCTTGAATCTTGAATCAAAGGCAGTGTGATGCTTTGGGCAATGTTCTGCTGGGAAACCTTGGGTCCTGCCATCCATGTGGATGTTACTTTGACACGTACCACCACGTAAGCATTGTTGCAGACCATGTTCACCCTTTCATGGAAACAGTATTCCCCTAAAAAGAAAAAAAAAAACCCTGCATTAATCCCCTGATTATAAAGAGGAGTCCATTTTTGTAAGTATCTTTGGACATAACAACACATGCAATTCGTAACAGTTTTACGTTTCGTCTATTCTCAAATGCCCCACTGTCAATTAGGTTTAGGGGTGGACCTTCATGCTTAAAAAAAAAAAAATTGCAGGCTTATGTTTTACAAATCAAATCATACAAAATCATGTTTTCTCATGAGTTTGGGTTGGTAAATAAAGGAAGGCCATACAAAATGAGCCACCTAGCAACACTACATTAGCCAAAACAAACAATCACCTATCTGACATTAACAATGTGAGATTTTCATTGACGCTAAGGGACACAATCATTGCATCTACAAATAACCTGAGAAGGAGATCCAGCTGGCTTACTTTTATGAGCTCCTAAATAAACGCCAGGAAAATTCCCTAAAAATGTGTAACAAAGCCTACAATCACATAATCATCCCAAAAAGCCTGTCATGACATCACTAAGAGAGCGTGAGTGGGTCTGTCTGATTATGAAGGGATATCGCCAACACATTCCTGAGGGCTGATGGGAGAACAAAGACCATTCTTACTTTCCAAGTGATATTTTTTTAACAATGGACTCTTCTACTTGTATTAATTCATTCAGTCATTAGCCAGTCTTGGCATCTGTAGTGCCCGTTCGCAAAAGCCAACAAGGCCTGTTTAGCGCTTGGCACCTGTGCCCTGACACAAGACAGGGCACTGTATGTGAAGTCTTGCGTAACGGCCCACAGAGGTAAGTTTACACAGCTCAAATGACTGAGGAGATACCCAGCTCACAGAATCCGCCCTTATCACAAAACATCTGATAGTACCGAATCAGCGGAGGTGGGTATAAGCCTTCAATGAGGGACAGACCTCACAAGAATTCCTTCTGGAAAAGGAAACCTGCCTGAGCATGGAGGAGGAGAAGAGAGAGTCCGTCAGAGCTTTCATGCCTGACTCTTTGTATTCATGTCGTCCTGGAGATGGCCCTTTGGAGATGTGTCGTTGATCATATTTGGGAGGATTTTATTTTGCTTGTCTGCTTAAAATATAGCTCTGAAGAAACTACATTTATGTTCTTAGCAGATGCTCTCTATCCACAGGGTCATGAAGGACTGAAGGCCATTGACAGCAGTGTATAAACCTAAACTATAACATGCACCGACAGCCAATGGGAAACTAAAGTATATGCGAAACAGATTTAAAATAAGTAAAAGCAGCAGTATTTACATGCAAAGAACATAGAGAGTGCAAAAGTCGAGTTCAGGAAGTAAAAACTCCATTACAAACCTTTAAAGACAGGCTTGTAGTGAGCTCAAATTTCAACTAATTTTTAAAAGAATTCAAGATGAAAAATGACATTACCCATGATATATAGAAACTTCCTCCAATCAGAGTGTTGCAACAAGCTAATCAAACCAAAAGCGCTCCGTAGAGAATGTCCAGTCCCATGAAGCAACGTGAATGACATAATCGAGTATCTCCCTCCACTCTCAATTTATATATATATATATATATATATGCATATTTTGCAATAAACATTACATATATTGTTTCTATAATGGACAACTTTAGATGGATAGATTTTCCCCTGATTTTCAAATACGTTTTTCTTTCATCTCGTAGCTGGTATGTTAATGGCTTAAGATGATTTAGTGAAGACTTTTAAAAAAAATTATGTAATAAATACTTCTGGAACCAAAGTCGCTATTTAAGTGGGTGGGCACTAGTGCACTCAATTGTAAGAGTGAGGGCGGGTAACTAAAATACATCTACAAACCACACAAGGAACAAGGACTGATCCATGAATCCTCACCATTGT
The DNA here is from genome assembly GCA_018749465.1 of Paracanthobrama guichenoti. Taxonomy (NCBI): domain Eukaryota; kingdom Metazoa; phylum Chordata; class Actinopteri; order Cypriniformes; family Gobionidae; genus Paracanthobrama; species Paracanthobrama guichenoti. The sequence goes on from CM031955.1 coordinate 33,644,342, forward strand.
GACTACGAGCAAGACAATTAATTCCAGGGTGCTCCAGGGGATTGTCCCTGGAATAAGTGTACCATAAAGCTCTATTTAGATGGTAAGAGTTTTACATGAGGACATGAGCTAATTTCATTATTTACAAACACTAATTGGTAATTGCCTTACAATTTGGAAAGTGTTTTTTTTCCAACACCCAGGAGAAAGTTCCAGAAAGTTTTTTTGAAAAATGCAAGTCATGTGGCAATTTGATTTAACAAAGGGATGTAACAACTCTGATATGTCTCCCATTATATTGTGTGGATTGCAATATTTTATGTACAGCTGCTATTGCTCTGCTAATTAAACCTTCACACTCTCTCATTCAGTGCTCTTACTGAATGTAAAATCACTGAAGATTTGCCACCAGGCTGCACATATAAGCATGAAGCCTCCAACACTATATTGGCCAGCATTTGTTCCATTGTCCAACACCTGGATGACTACTTCACTGTTTTTATTCCATGTTATTTTGTTTTATTTGATGTTTGATTCATTGCAGGTTTACATCATACTCCTGAGTTACCTAAAATATATAGATAAAAAAATTATATATATATATATATATATATATATACATACATATATATACACACACATACATACACTGAATGTTAGCTTGTTATATTAACCATGGCTCAAGAGCTGTAGTTCCAACCACGTACACTATATTGCCAAAAGTTTTAGGACGCCAGCCTTACATGCACATGAACTTTAATGACATCCCATTCTTAATCCGTAGGGTTTAATATGGAGTTGGTCCACCCTTTGCAGCTATAACAGCTTCAACTATTTTGGGAAGGTTTTCCACAAGGTTTAGGAGTGTGTTTATGGGAATTTTTGACCATTCTTCTAGAAGCACATTTGTGAGGTCAGGCACTGATGTTGGACGAAAAGGCCTGACTCACAGTCTCCGCTCTAATTCATCCCAAAGGTGTTCTATCGGGTTGAGGTCAGGACTCTGCAGGCCAGTCAAGTTCCTCCACACCAAACTCGCTCATCCATGTCTTTATGGACCTTGCTTTGTGCACTGGTGCGCAGTCATGTTGGAACACAAAGGAGCCATACCCAAACTGTTCCCACAAAGTTGGGAGCATGAAATTGTCCTGGTATGCTGAAGCATTAAGAGTTCCTTTCACTGGAACTAAGAGGCCAAGCCCAACCCCTGAAAAACAACCCCACACCATAAACCCCCTCCACCAAACTTTACACTTGGCACAATACAGTCAGGCAAGTACCATTCTCCTGGCAACTGCCAAACCCAGACTCGTCCATCGGATTGCCAGACAAAAAAAGCGTGATTGGTCACTCCAGAGAACACGTCTCCACTGCTCTAGAGTCCAGTGGCGGCATGCTTTACACCACTGCATCCCATGCTTTGCATTGCACTTGATGTAAAGCTTGGATGCAGCTGCTTGGCCATGGAAACCCATTCCATGAAGCTCTCTACGCACTGTTCTTGAGCTAATCTGAAGGCCACACAGTTTGGAGGTCTGTAGCTATTGACTCTGCAAAAAGTTCTTCTGCGCACTGTGCGCCTCAGCATGTGCTGACCCCGCTCTGTGAGTTTACGTGGCCTACCACTTTGTGGCTGAGTTGCTGTTGTTCCCAATTGCTTCCACTTTGTTATAATACCACTAACAGTTGAACGTTTAATATTTAGTAGTGAGGAAATTTCACGAATGGACTCCTGAGAGCGACCTATTCTTTCACAAATGTTTGTAGAAGCATCTGCATGTCTAGGTGCTTGATTTTATACACCTGTGGCCATGGAAGTGATTGGAACACCTGAATTCAATGATTTGGAGTGGTGTCCCAATACTTTTAGCAATATAGTAATGTTGTTTGTGAATGTTAGCAATGCCAAATCGTTGAACTATGTTGGTAACGACAGAACTTACGACCATAGTTAACTAATGATGGTTTCGTGAAAAACACCAGTCTAGTTAGGCCAAAGCACTTAACCTCAGGTCACTCCCAAGGGGTGAAGTATCATATCAATGCATTTAGCACATTGAGTTTATTTCCCTTTAAATGAATTTGACAGCAACACTCAGTCAAAATTACACAGATGCTGCTTACACTCTTTAACAGGTATGCCTGCGTGCACTTACTTTTGTGTCAACAGCTTTTTTCAACAGCTTAAAGTCAGATGGATGTATTTGGGGTCGGAGTGCATGATGACAAATGTTGCGTACATGCCTGCAGTTTGCTCTCTGACTGTCAGTGTTAATTGTAGTACACCCAATCTCATTCCACAAATAACACCAACCCTCAATTAATCAACCAAATGGCTGGCTAACAGCATTAGCTAGCAGACGCTGACCAGCAGAGGCCATTTGGGGGTTAAAGAGGGGTTTCCACTGCCTGCTGAGGTGACAGGGTTCTGTGGTTGGCTCTGCACACAGTGGACGGCACTGTACTGGGCAACGGAGCCCTTAGTGCTCTGCGTCACAAGTGAAGCAGTTGAAAAGAGATGCATTATGGTCAGGTACTTGCCTGTCCTACTGCTGCCCTCTCTCTCTTTTGCTCCTTCTTACCACTCAACCGTTTTCCCTCACTTGAAATGTTGTCCTGCTCTTCATGAAAGTCCCTCTCACTGCTCGAGCTTTTTGGCGTCTGGCTGTGGGCAATCAGCACCTCATCATGTCCAGCCACACGTTCAGATGATTTAAGCACTATATCAAATTCTCTCCACCTGCCAAATACTAAAAATGCATGGCTCTTCTTCTGGAACAATAAAAAACTTGTTTGAATTCACTTTAGAAATCAATTCTGCAAATAGCTGTTACATAATGTTTGCACACCGCAAAAAGGCTTGGTCATATATATTATCTTTAATGTCATTCTTTTAATTGGTTGATTAGTAAGTGTTTAGCAGCCACTTTATCCAAGTAAATAAAAATAAGATTTTTAAATTTATTTTTCATTCAAAATAATTTCACACACATGCACACACACACACACGTTTGTTTTTGTGAATTGTGGGGACATTTCATAGACGTAATGGTTTTTATACCGTACAAACCGTATTTTCTATCCCCCTACACTACCCCTACCCCTAAACCTACCCATCACAGGAAACTGCACATTTTTACTTTCTCCCAAAAAAACTAATTCTGTATGATTTATAAACCTTTTGAAAAATGGGGACATGGGTAATGTCCTCATAAGTCACCCTCTCCTTGTAATACCTATGTCATACCCATGTCATTATACACATTTGTGTCCTGATGTGCACACACACACACACACACACACACACACACACACACACACACACACACACACACACACACACACACACACACACTTCTCCCCATTAGGTCCAAGTCATTATATTAACAGACTAGAATTTTAAATCGGATCACTGTTGATGGAGGACTTTATTCCAGGAACAGGCTTAATCTCTGCCTGGAACACGGTCCTTACAGGAGTTACGCTCTTGTTCTGTGAAGCATATGAGTCAATAGATGAGTGTGCAGAAGGCAGGACGGGTGTCTGCAGGTTCTGTTTGCTTTCTTAAGCCTCAGCTCAGAAGTTGTGCAGTGCGTTTGTGATCCACACATACTTTAGCTCTTTTGCTTAGCCCCTCTCATTGTTTTCATACTAAAGTAACAATATTTACAACCCGATTCCAAAAAAGTTGGGACACTGTACAAATTGTGAATAAAAATGCAATAATTTACAAATCTCATAAACTTATATTTTATTCACAATAGAATTCAGATAACATGTCAAATGTTGAAAGTGAGACATTTTGAAATGTCATGCCAAATATTGGCTCATTTTGGATTTCATGAGAGCTACACATTCCAAAAAAGTTGGGACAGGTAGCAATAAGAGGCCGGAAAAGTGAAATGTATATAAGGAACAGCTGGAGGACCAATTTGCAACTTATTAGGCCAATTGGCAACATGATTGGGTATAAAAAGAGCCTCTCAGAGTGGCAGTGTCTCTCAGAAGTCAAGATGGGCAGAGGATCACCAATTCCCCCAATGCTGCGGCCAAAAATACTGGAGCAATATCAGAAAGGAGTTTCTCAGAGAAAAAATGCAAAGAGTTTGAAGTTATCTTCATCTACAGTGCATAATATCATCCAAAGATTCAGAGAATCTGGAACAATCTCTGTGCGTAAGGGTCAAGACCGGAAAACCATACTGGATGCCGTGATCTTTGGGCCCTTAGACGGCACTGCATCACATACAGGAATGCTACTGTAATGGAAATCACAACATGGGCTCAGGAATACTTCCAGAAAACATTGTCGGTGAACACAATCCACCGTGCCAATCGCCGTTGCCGGCTAAAACTATATGTCAAAAAAGAAGCCATATCTAAACATGATCCAGAAGCGCAGGCGTTTTCTCTGGGCCAAGGCTCATTTAAAATGGACTGTGGCAAAGTGGAAAACTGCTCTGTGGTCAGACGAATCAAAATTTGAAGTTCTTTTTGGAAAACTGGGACGCCATGTCATCCGGACTAAAGAGGACAAGGACAACCCAAGTTGTTCTCAGCGCTCCGTTCAGAAGCCTGCATCTCTGATGGGATGGGGTTGCATGAGTGCGTGTGGCATGGGCAGCTTACACATCTGGAAAGGCACCATCAATGCTGAAAGGTATATCCAAGTTCTAGAACAACATATGCTCCCATCCAGACGTCGTCTCTTTCAGGGAAGACCTTGCATTTTCCAACATGACAATGCCAGACCACATACTGCATCAATTACAACATCATGGCTGCGTAGAAGAAGGATCCAGGTACTGAAATGGCCAGCCTGCAGTCCAGATCTTTCACCCATAGAAAACATTTGGCGCATCATAAAGAGGAAGATGTGACAAAGAAGACCTAAGACAGTTGAGCAACTAGAAGCCTGTATTAGACAAGAATGGGACAACATTCCTATTCCTAAACTTGAGCAACTTGCCTCCTCAGACAAGAATGATTTCCACCCCCAAATCATTCTTGTCGGCTATTGACTGGAGCACTGTTTATTATGTTTCGTGGTCCAGACTGCACCACACTTGGAGCACATTTAAATAAATGTACTATATTTTAGTTCATATTTTGTATTAAGGAGATTTTATGGTACTAAATTATATTTATGGAATAGTTATGATCCATTTATTACCTGATATTCACTTTTAAGCATAGACCTGAAAATGTAATTTCCAACTTCAAAACACTCATGCTTTATGACAGTTTGAGCACAGACTTTAGTTTAGTCTCTTATTATGAAAATTGCATAAAAATACTATTTTAACCTTTTATATGAAATATATATTTCCAAAACATGTTTTACTCTAAAACTGTGAGAAAAATCAAAGTCATAAATCTAAACAAGTTGTGCTCCAAATTTGAGGTTGATATCTCAAAAAATTAGCTTTCAGTAAGAATTAGTTTGGATGTAATACCAAACGTTTCCACTAGATGAAATTAGCTTCCTATTCGTTATCAATGCGATCATTTGTGAACAGTACAAGTGTGACTATTTTTCTCAGGACCATTTAACCTTTTTAAATCATGCCCTGGTGTTTTGGTGTGTGTTCACATTGCAAGTTCCAAAACCTTTACCAAGTGTCGTACCATTCCTATGAAGTAAATAAAATAAATAAATAAATAAAAAACATACAATTTTGTAGCGTAAAACAGCGCCCGAACAGCACCAGAGGTTAAAGCAAACAATTATTTTTCAAAACAAAGTAAAATAGTCCATTTGAAAATAGTGAGGACCACTTCAAATATCCTCACAAGTTGGTTTTTGACACATTTGACTGTACAAACCTGCACACTCACCTATGGAAGCTAAATATAATTGTGAAAACGTTTCAAATAAACAAGTGTAGTCACAATTGTAGTCTCAAAAAGTACAAGTATGAGAAATCAATGTTATTGTTAACTAAAACTAAAAACACAGACACAGTCAGTAGAAGAAAATAAGAAGATATAATGGCACAATCAAACAAAAAGTCACAATTACCTTTACTTTTTTACTTTGCAGTGAAGGAAGGAGACTGCTGTGGAATGACGGCTATATCAGTACATGTTTTGTCCTTTTGATGGATGACACTCAAGCCGGGGCTGCTGTCAATCAAACCTCTCGCCATGGAGGTCTGCCTGAGGTCACTGTGTGCAGGTGCTCAAGCCCCTGGCTAGGAAAACTCTGGTGCTTCAGAAAGAAATAAACACACACATCTGTGTGAAGCCTGAAGCATGAGACAACTTCAAAAATAAAAGAGCCATGAAGTCCTGACTACTTCCTAAAGTTTGTCCAAATTGCCTTTTTCTTTCAATGAAGGTGACCTGCAGCTGTCAAAAGACAAAAATAAGAGATGGGTTAACACAGGTAAGAAACAGTCTTAGATAAATCACTTATCTTCATATCTTCCAGGCAAGAACAAGAAACACAGGTAAATCCTCTGAGGAGCAAAGGTCAGTAAAAGTATCATACAAACACGATTCCAAAAAAGTTGGGACACTGTACAAATTGTGAATAAAAACAGAATGCAATGATGTGGAAGTTTCAAATTTCAATATTTTATTCAGAATACAACATAGATGACATATCAAATGTTTAAACTGAGAAAATGTATAATTTTAAGGGAAAAATAAGTTGATTTTAAATTTCATGGCATCAACACATCTCAAAAAAGTTGGGACAAGGCCATGTTTCCCACTGTGTGGCATCCCCTCTTCTTTTTATAACAGTCTGCAAACGTCTGGGGACTGAGGAGACAAGTTGCTCAAGTTTAGGAATAGGAATGTTGTCCCATTCTTGTCTAATACAGGCTTCTAGTTGCTCAACTGTCTTAGGTCTTCTTTGTCACATCTTCCTCTTTATGATGCGCCAAATGTTTTCTATGGGTGAAAGATCTGGACTGCAGGCTGGTCATTTCAGTACCCGGATCCTTCTTCTACGCAGCCATGATGTTGTAATTGATGCAGTATGTGGTCTGGCATTGTCATGTTGGAAAATGCAAGGTCTTCCCTGAAAGAGACGACGTCTGGATGGGAGCATATGTTGTTCTAGAACTTGGATATACCTTTCAGCATTGATGGTGCCTTTCCAGATGTGTAAGCTGCCCATGCCACACGCACTCATGCAACCCCATCCCATCAGAGATGCAGGTTTCTGAACTGAGCGCTGAGAACAACTTGGGTTGTCCTTGTCCTCTTTAGTCCAGATGACATGGCGTCCCAGTTTTCCAAAAAGAACTTCAAATTTTGATTCGTCTGACCACAGAACAGTTTTCCACTTTGCCACATTCCATTTTAAATGAGCCTTGGCCCAGAGAAAACGCCTGCGCTTCTGGATCATGTTTAGATATGGCTTCTTTTTTGACCTATAGAGTTTTAGCCGACAACGGCGAATGGCACGGTGGATTGTGTTCACCGACAATGTTTTCTGGAAGTATTCCTGAGCCCATGTTGTGATTTCCATTACAGTAGCATTCCTGTATGTGATGCAGTGCCGTCTAAGGGCCCGAAGATCACGGGCATCCAGTATGGTTTTCGGCCTTGACCCCTTACACACAGAGATTGTTCCAGATTCTCTGAATCTTTGGATGATATTATGCACTGTAGATGATGATAACTTCAAACTCTGTGCAATTTTTCTCTGAGAAACTCCTTTCTGATATTGCTCCAGTATTTTTGGCCGCAGCATTGGGGGAATTGGTGATCCTCTGCCCATCTTGACTTCTGAGAGACACTGCCACTCTGAGAGGCTCTTTTTATACCCAATCATGTTGCCAATTGACCTAATAAGTTGCAAATTGGTCCTCCAGCTGTTCCTTATATGTACATTTAACTTTTCTGGCCTCTTATTGCTACCTGTCCCAACTTTTTTGTAATGTGTAGCTCTCATGAAATCCAAAATGAGCCAATATTTGGCATGATATTTCAAAATGTCTCACTTTCAACATTTGATATGTTATCTATATTCTATTGTGAATAAAGTATAAGTTTATGAGATTTGTAAATTATTGTATTAGTTTTTTAATTCACAATTTCTACAGTGTCCAAACTTTTTGTGTGTTTGCAAGTATGCAATTTCGGACACAGCCTATGTCCTAAAAAACATCCTAGTTTCACTTTATTTCGATAGTCCACTTGAGACATTCTACTGACTAAGTAACTTTGCAACTACATTTCAATTAACTCTCATTAATTTACAACTCAGAGTATTAGTAGACTATTAAGTTAGTTTAGGGTTAGTAAGTTGACATGAAGTTACTTCAGTAGAATGTCTGTTGGGAGCATTAAAATAAAGTGTAAGCAGATATTAAGCAGACAGTCTACTGATACTCTAATGACAGCTAGTTGACTTCGCAAAGTTACTTATAGTTAGAATGTCTAAAGTGAATTGTCATGGGGTTGGTGTGTGGTTGGGGGTAGTGTTACTTACGTGTCTTGCAAATCTTTGCGTTTTCCTCTATATTCTTGCAATGCAGATTTTAAATGAAAATGAGTGGATTTGCCGCATTCTCTGACACATAGGCGCCTTTACTCAAAGGTTAACTTTTACATTAGAGTTGCTGTAAATCAGGTCTATCAGTCCACCTCTCCCGTCTCTGTTATTGGAGATGGCTACAAGTCAAACTTTCCTGAGCAGTGTGGTCACTTGTGGGATACTCCATCATTAAAAAACAGATTAACATTAATTGGGTGACTGTTTTACGATGGCAACGTGTGGAATTCAACTTGGACCAACACTTTACACGTTCTTAAAGCACTCTAGCACTCTCTGCTCTTGGAGAAAGAGTGCTTTTCTTTTAGCAGAGAGCCTGTGTCTGAATACAAGCCACTGGAGGTTGGTCTGGATAACTCACTATTGAATGGACCTTGACGTTTTTATATTCACCCTTAAAACATAATCTCCCCGAGCTAAATGGAGTCTTTCAGGTAAAACCCTTCTGTCCATGGCACGCAGGCATCTATCCTCTTGAGTTATATGACAGTCCCATGAAATGAATAAGTGTGAGAGCAGATGAGTAAACCTATAAATACATAATAAATAAATAAATTAAAAAGATGAGCGTCACAGCGTATGTGGAACTGTATGTTTCTTGAGCAGCAAATCAGCATATTAGAATGATTATTACTGCAATCACAAATATTGTGTCCAATTCTGTGGAAATGAAATGATCCTTCTCCTGAATTAATAAATACTTTTGTTTCTGCAAACTCATGAATAGACTAATGCAAAATGTCATGCCTGATAAATACAGTATACATCCAATGAACACATTTTCATAACCAGTAAAAACAGCAGCCAAATCCTATATGAAGTCACCAAAAAATGGAAAGTATTATCATTTACTCATATAGGATTTCTTCCTTCTGAATTCTTAAAGCAACAGATGGCACTATTTGAAAATAAAAGTATTTTTCGCTGATAATCTTTTCACGTCAGCTATTAACTTGAATTGGTGACACTTTATTTTACAGTACGAGTAATATTAAGTAATACTGAGCAATATTAAGTAACTACATGTACTTACTATATAGGGTTAGGGATTATGGTTTGGTTGAGGGTTAGTTGCATGTAATTGTGCATAATTAACTGTTATTACTATAATAAGTACATGTAGTAATATGTAACTTATGTCACCATAAAAAAAGTGTTAGTCAATGATACCACACATCATTGGTTCTCATGTCATGTGACTAAATGAGACGCTTGTACTTTTTGACTATACAAACTATACAAACTAGTACAAATGAGATTTAGATGAGATTTATTGAGTTAGAGCAGTGGTTGCAAACAACGTTGCTGGAGGCCCACCAACAGTGCACATTTTGCATGTCTCCTCAATCAAAAACACCTGATTCAAGTCATCAGCTCATTAGTAGTGACTCCAAAATCTGATGTGGGTGTGTCAGACAAAATGTGCACTGTTGGTGGGCCTCCAGGAACGTGGTTGGGAACCACTGAGTTAAAGGAACTTAATTATTTGTAGCATAAACAAATTTGTAAGTTGATTATTCAAAAAAAAAAAAAAAAAAAATTAAGTTGCTCCAACTACCAGAGTTGTAGCCCTGGTACTAATAACAATTCTAACATAACTTATTTAACATGTATATTTAATGAACAAGTGAGATATTAGTTGTCACTGGCATTAGCGGAGTCATTGTTTATAGAGTCAATGTAGTGTAATGTAATGTATCTCTTCAGCACAATGGGAACCAGAAAAACTTCCAACATTACAGAAACTCTTTTAAATGTCAAACATAACAGCATTAAACACTAACAGGTCTTTCCCTTCACTAAAAACAAATAAATTAACACTTAATTTCAACAGTTATTCTCCTTATCCAGTCCTATGCAAAGCATGCTAGAAATCCACTGCCTAATTTCCGAAGTTATCAAGACAATTTCATTAAGTTACTACAACCTAATTTAAAAACAAAAGCCAATTAACACAGAAATTTGAGTTTAAATTACAGACGATATTAAGTTGATGTAATGATCAATATTATTAAACTAAAAAACTAAAAGTTATAATTAAAACAATAAATTTGAATTTTAACTTGCATTTTTAATATGCATTTATTTAAGTTGTGGTAACAGGTCCCTGAATTACTTTTTAGAGTGAAGGGTTTAATGCTATAGCTTGATGTTTAAAAAAAGAGCACAGAATTTTTCATATCTTTTCAGAGGACTTTGAACATGTCACATGCACTATCCTTATGATGCTTTTATGGTGCCTTTTTGTAGCTTGATTGCCTTGGTCACTTTCATATGGAAAAGTGCAGACATTTTGTCTAAATCTCCTTTTGTCTTCCACTAAAGAAAGAAAGTCATGCGGGTTTGGAACAACATGAGGGTGAGTAAATGATGACAGACTTTTCATTTGTTTGAGTGAAGTATCCTTTTAAGCTTTAATAAAGCACAGCACTCATCAGTAACTAAACATCTACTCTAGGAATGCTGATACTGTATACAGTATATAATAGTATAAAAGTCCCACAGACCCTCTTAAAAGATAAACAAAGAGGAAATAACATATTAGTGGTGACTAGTTCGGACATGCTCCTTCATACACAAAACACACGGTTTATACATTAACAATCTGCATCGCATTGCTGATGCCTGTGGCTTGTGTAGACATCTCATTGACATATCAGAGAAGCTTGGCTTTGTTCTTGCTCAGATGTGGTTTAGAACAAAGAGGATTGTGGGTAATACAGGGCCTAACCACAGGAACGGATGGACAGGTTTAATTTTATGGGATGCTTTCCTTTTCACTGCATGACACTTACAGCACTAATAAAATCAGACAAATCGCCTCCACATGAGAGTAACTTAACATCAGAGTAAATCAATACTTCTCATCTCTGTGGAAATTATTACGGTGGAAAAGGGCAGCCTTTAAGGCAACATGAAATCAAAATGGAGTTTCTTAATAAAAAGAAAAATGCTCGTCTTTCTAATCTTTTCAAAAGCACCTATATATTTCACCTATATGAAAACGTGCTCCGCCTCTTCTCAAACCCTCACATCCAACCACCAGCCTTCATTCTGATGTAATGCCCACTTTTCACAATCCAATACATTCCTGATGGAAGAAAAGTCCTGGCCTACATTTTATTTTCATGATTAATATCTTGTTTCACTCAGAAACACATCAAATTAAAATTAAGGAGGTTAAATTGGTTGCAGTAGAGAGCTGCAGTCAAAACCCGCAAGACTAATTTGCCGGTGGTTTTCTCTAGATTTTCCTATGGGTTTTTATAATGAGGTTTTTCAGTTTATGATTAAAATAATTTCGGTGCTAAACAAAGGTTGACAATACTTAATTGGAAAATAATGTGTACAATAAAATCAGGAATGCATGTTCATGTTGACTTTCAGCCATACAACCATTTGCATTAAGTTTATCATTTTTAGTGGATACCATTCAAAAGTTTGTGGTCGGTAATTTTTATATATATATTTGAATATTAAATATTTTAAGTCTCTTCAATGCTCAACAATGTTGCATTTATTTGATCAAAATACTGTGAAATATTATTAGAATTTAAAATAAGTGTTTTCTATTTTAGTTATTTTAAAATTAAATTTTAACAATAATGTAACAATGTAAAAGACTTTACTGTCAATTTAATGCATCCATGCTGAATAAAAGTATTAATGTCTTTCAAAAAAACAAACAAAACAAAAACGATTATGTCTGACCCTAAAATGCTTGAAAATGTGATTGTATTATGTTTCTTAAAATAAATGATGTATGGTTTTATATTTTCAGACATTTTCAAGTGTGACAATTCATTTGATAAACATGTACAAGTACACTGAAAGAAATGTGATTTTCTGTGGGAAAGTGTTTGTGTGAGTCTCTCAGAGGTGCTGAAGGGATTCAGGAATGTTTTTAGGTAAAGAGAAAATGTTCTTTGATGTCTGAAGTCCCATATCTGTGGTTTTGTTAGTGAATAAACCTCAGAGACTCAATCAGACAACCAGCATGGGAAACCCCTCATGACAGGAGACCATACACACCCACCCACCCACACACACACACACACACACCCACCCACCCACACACACACACACACACACACACGTGCACATACTTATGACAACTCTCACACACATACCAAATGTTGGTCCAAACCTGTATGAATTTCTTCTGCTGAACACAAAGAAAAGATTTTGAAGAATATGGGTAACCAAACAATTGATTTGCATTGACTTCTATAGTATGGGAAGAAGAATACTATGGAAGTCAATGGGGCTCATCAACCGTTTGGTTACAAACATTTTTCAAAATATCTTAATTATGAAACACCAACAAAGTTTTGTTCTGCGTTGCAGCAAATGTATATTTTCAGAAGGACGATCCACACTATACACACAAACAAAACCCCATTCAAAAAAACACACACCCAGGAAAATACCTTGTACATGACATCAGATGCTGGTGGCTTGAAGGCCGTGAGGCTTGTGAACGTGTTTGTTTTCTTGTGTTCATCACTCACTGTTTCAGCTTCACAAATGACAACAGATTCCTGTTTACCTTTCGCTCCCCCTGCTGCGCTTCCTGTTGTTTGTGACCTGTCCTTTATTGCCTCACAAATACAGGTACACCTTATCACCGAACGCTCCTTTCTTCTGCCCTCTCACATTTTCCGATCCTTTAAAAGCTCTGAGCGACATCTCTGTCTGTCGCTATGGTTGTGTTTGGAGGCCTTTGTGTCTCATTTAGACGGTTGCATTCACAAAGCTGGATGAGAGAGAATGAGAGATAAACAAAGAAAGAAAAATTACATGGAAAAATTGAGAAACATATTGAAGATAAAAGCATTGCATTAAGGAGTAGGGATGAAAACAGAACTGTTATCGAGATCTGTTACTTAAAAGAACATTGCTGTGCAAGATGCCGTGAGCAAAATCTTTTGGTTGGTGTCATTTGTTTTCGCTCCTATGGCAAGTCAGATTAGCTTAAAATGTTCCCATCTGTTACTCATCAAAATGCCTTTTTACATTTTAAGAATTAAATTAGAGAGCGCTACAAATCAATTCTTACTAGTAAAAATTACAACTAGAGAGCCCCCGATTAATGTATTACTTGTAACAATTATGATTAGAGAGCTTTCTAATTAAATTCTTACTAATAACATTTTTAATTAGGGGTTCAACAACTGGACATCTTACTAGTAAAAATTAATTAGGGGCTCTAAAATTGGAATTCTTACTAGTAAAAATTTTATTGGATGCTCTAAAATTTGAATTATTACTAGTGAAAATTTAACTGGGGGCTCTACAAGTGAAATTCTTACTAGTAAAAATGTAATTGGGGGCTATCTAATTGGAATTCTCACTAGTAAAAATGCAATTACGACGAGTAACGCTGCACTGTAAAAAATATTGTTGGTTTAACTTAAAGTAATTAACCTGGTTGCCTTAAAATGTTGAGTTCATTGAAATAAAAAAATAATTTTACTTAATACAATGAAGAAAATGGGTTTAATAAATAGAAACTCAAAATATTATCGTATCAGAACCACATAAATAACAAAATGTTGTGATAAATCATGAAAATAGCACTTTATAAAATACATATAACAAATATGTATAAATATGTATATGTTTCACTGCATTACAACAAATAAAACACAATTACATAATATGCTTACAAAAACGTTTAATACTATTTGAATAAAGGGTGGTCAATTCTCAAATGTTCATTGTATTAACTAAATTTTTGAATTTCAATGAATTTTAAGGCAACCAGGTAACTTACTTTTAATTTTTTTCCTCTTTTTAATTTTAAAAAAAAAAAATTTACAGTGTGGGAACATTTTAAGCTAAAACAGCTTGCTATACAATACTGATCAAATGCTTAAACCACACACCGCAAAAATTATGTTCTTCCTCAGTATTTTTGTCTTGTTTTCCAGTACAAATATCTAAGCATTCTTAAATGAAGATAAATTTACTTAAGAAGCTAAATTACTTTGAAAAATGTATTAAAATTATGTGAGTTTATGCCTAAAACAACTAAAACTTGATCCACTGGCAGATATTTTTTTCTTGTTTTCAGCAACTTAATTCTGATAATTTTTTTTAGAGACAAAGACTTCTTACTAAGACTAATACTAATACAATATTGTATGTCTTTTAGCATATCAAGTAAATGTATCTTAATTTAAGTATGTTTACATATTTGTCAAAAAGTACAGAGTTTTTGCAGTGGTTCTATGTAGAACGTAGACAGCAAAGCAGCTTACTATAGGTTTTGCAACAGAGCGTGCCTGTTTGTTTATATGACATTACATCAGCATGTAGCCATTTATTCACACCCTCATTGGTATGCATAGAGGCCGAGGAGGACACTGAGAGATCAAAATCACTGTGACATCACTATGTGGAAGTGCTTTGAAGGGGATAAGGGCATAGGGACATCCAGAGAGGACAATGTTAGCATTATTATGTCCACTGGACCTGTATCTACTGCATTCAAGATTCAAGGCAAAACAAGATAAGCATCACCTTCCTCTTACGCGCTGGTTTACAGTCCGATACCTCCACCTCACACTGATCAAAGCCAACGGCTGAGACACTGGTCCCTCACAGCACTGCAGCATGACATTTTCATATACCACACATACACTCACCTTAAGGATTATTAGGAACACCTGTTCAATTTCTCATTAATGCAATTATCTAATCAACCAATCACATGGCAGTTGCTTCAATGCATTTAGGGGTGTGGTCCTGGTCAAGACAATCTCCTGAACTCCAAACTGAATGTCAGAATGGGAAAGAAAGGTGATTTAAGCAATTTTGAGCCTGGCATGGTTGTTGGTGCCAGACGGGCCGGTCTGAGTATTTCACAATCTGCTCAGTTACTGGGATTTTCACGCACAACCATTTCTAGGGTTTACAAAGAATGGTGTGAAAAGGGAAAAACATCCAGTATGCGGCAGTCCTGTGGGCGAAAATGCCTTGTTGATGCTAGAGGTCAGAGGAGAATGGGCCGACTGATTCAAGCTGATAGAAGAGCAACTTTGACTGAAATAACCACTCGTTACAACCGAGGTATGCAGCAAAGCATTTGTGAAGCCATAACACGCACAACCTTGAGGCAGATGGGCTACAACAGCAGAAGACCCCACCGGGTACCACTCATCTCCACTACAAATAGGAAAAAGAGGCTACAATTTGCACGAGCTCACCAAAATTGGACAGTTGAAGACTGGAAAAATTTTGCCTGGTCTGATGAGTCTCGATTTCTGTTGAGACATTCAGATGGTAGAGTCAGAATTTGGCATAAACAGAATGAGAACATGGATCCATCATGCCTTGTTACCACTGTGCAGGTGGTGGTGGTGGTGTAATGGTGTGGGGGATGTTTTCTTGGCACACTTTAGGCCCCTTAGTGCCAATTGGGCATTGTTTAAATGCCACGGCCTACCTGAGCATTGTTTCTGACCATGTCCATCCCTTTATGACCACCATGTACCCATTCTCTGATGGCTATTTCCAGCAGGATAATGCACCATGTCACAAAGCTTGAATCATTTCAAATTGGTTTCTTGAACATGACAATGAGTTCACTGTACTAAAATGGCCCCCACAGTCACCAGATCTCAACCCAATAGAGCATCTTTGGGATGTGGTGGAACGGGAGCTTTGTGCCCTGGATGTGCATCCCACAAATCTCCATCAACTGCAAGATGCTATCCTATCAATATGGGCCAACATTTCTAAAGAATGCTTTCAGCACCTTGTTGAATCAATGCCACGTAGAATTAAGGCAGTTCTGAAGGCGAAAGGGGGTCAAACACAGTATTAGTATGGTGTTCCTAATAATCCTTTAGGTGAGTGTATACTATGTACGTACAGAGAAATATTTTAGTAAACATACTTATTGAGAACTAACAGATCATGTATTTAGTCCAGAGTCTTGGGCAGCCATCTCATATTTGCAACAACTATTTCATTTTGATATTGTTTGAATTATTTAAAGGTAGGATAGGCAATTTTTTTATAAACAGTTTTTGTTATAAATATTAAAACACGAACATATATCTTCTGTGGAAGTCTCATGACCAAAAAATGTCCATTCAATCGTCCAATGACACAATGTCTTACCTGCCTGTCAACATATGTATTTCCATACCTCCGCACACCCTGCTCATGCAGACATCACACGTCATGTTCAAGGCTAAGTAGAGCTGTAGACACCAAATCTACAAGTCACTGCAAACAAACAGAAGCCACCTGTTACAGTTGCTCCTGAACCAAAACAACAAGCTTATGCTACGTTCACGCCATGTCGCAATCGTAATTTCGAGACGGCAACTCTTTATGCGTGTCAACACTATCAACGCAGAAATAAATCTGCAGTAGTCAGGCGGTACAAGAAAGAGCTCTGTAAGTTGGTTACATCCATTATTATTGTAACGTTATTTGCTTTGAAACATAAGGTAATTTAACGCTGTTTCTTGTCTCGTGGCGCTTTGCAGGTGCTGGTGTGTGCATTTATGTGTTTTGAAGGAAGCGTGGCTTTGGAAATACACTGAAGGGAGGGTGGGATCTAATGCTTTCAAAGCTAGCTTTCTATTGCTAACTTCTACAAAATTGCCTACCCTACCTTTAACATAACACACTGAGGTTTCACTCTGTGTAAAGGGTACATTTCATGAAACCTATCAGTAACGCCCTCATATTTCACCCCAAAATGAAAAGTGTTCTCATTAGTGTAATGGGATATATATTAGGCAGTGAAGATTTTGCCCTCAAAGTTGATGTGTTAGAAGCAGGAAAAATGGGCAAGCATAAGGATTTGAATGAGTTTGACAAGGGCTAAATTGTGATGGCTAGACATGAGTCAGAGCATCTCTAAAACTGCAGCTCTTGTGGGGTGTTCCCGGTCTGCAGTGGTCAGTCTCTATCAAAGGTGCTCCAAGGAAGGAACAGTGGTGAACCGGTGACAGGGTCATGGGCGGCCAAGGCTCATTGATGCATGTGGGGAGTGAAGGCTGGCCCATGTGGTCCGATCAAACAGACGAGCTACTGGAGCTCAAATTGCTCAAGAAGTCAATGCTGGTTCTGATAGAAAGGTGTCAGAATACACAGTGCATCTCAGTTTGTTGCGTATGGAGCTGCATAGCCGCAGGCCAGTCAGGGTGCCCATGCTGACCCCTGTCCACCGCCGAAAGCACCAACAGTGGGCACATGAGCATCAGAACTGGACCACAGAGCAATGGAAGAAGGTGGCCTGGTCTGATGAATCACGTTTTCTTTTACAACACGTAGACGGCCGGGTGTGTGTGCGTCGCTTACCTAGGGAACACATGGCACCAGGATGCACTATGGGAAGAAGGCAAGCCGGCGGAGGCAGTGTGATGCTTTGGGCAATGTTCTGCTGGGAAACCTTGGGTCCTGCCATCCATGTGGATGTTAATTTGACACGTACCACCTACCTAAGCATTGTTGCAGACCATGTACTTTCCCTTTCATGGAAACAGTATTCCCTGGTGGCTGTGGCCTCTTTCAGCAGCATATTGTTATGCCTGATCTGTGTGTGTATATATATATATATATATATATATATATATATATATATATATATATATATATATATATATATATATATATATATATATATATATCCCAACTTATTAATAACTTAGTTATTTATGTATTTTATATTATTAAACCCAGAGACAAGAAAACAAGAAAATGAAAACAATATTTCTTTGTGACTTGTGACCATGTTTTCGTGAGATTCACACAGGTCAAATACTGCATTTAAAACTTGGGTTATAGCGCCACCTGCTGGTAACAGCGCCTTTCTTCTTCGTAACAGGACAGTGTCTCCCTGTGGTAAGTTTATGTAATTGTTGTAATGAGAATTGCCCTTCTGTGCTAAATAATCATGAGAATTAGGAGCAAAACCTCATAAAGCTCCTAAAAGTACAATTAATTTGCTAATGCAATATATAATTCTTTCTTTCTTTCTTTCTTTCTTTCTTTCTTTCTTTCTTTCTTTCTTTCTTTCTTTCTTTCTTTCCCCAGACAGGATTTGTGAGAATAATTTGTTTAGATGGTTGACTTGAAAGCCTAATCAAACCATCTCACATTTTATAACATTGATAAAACATTGTATTTAGACTAATCTTGATCAGATTTTACATCCTCTGGCTTACTCATAGAAAGGACTGTTTGTTGTATTATTTTTGTATCGCTCCCTGTATCTCACTTCCTCTCCCACATCCTGCGGCTGACAGAGGTAAACCTATCCAAGCTGTAGGGGAAGGACAGTGTGGTACAGTCTGATTTTACCTCACAGCGCCACTGCCACGGATGAGGGCTCGATCCCTGATGCTATCTGACGCTCTCTTCTCATCAGCACACATTTCCTGTATAGGCCTACATCACAAACAATGCACAGCGATTCCAGATAATCTCAACATAATGAACTCTGTTTGATGCGTAGCATGGTCCACATTTAAACATATATATTATTCCAAAATATAAATGTCTTTTTTATTGTTTACCTTGAGCTTTTCTAAAGACATTATGCATACTAGACATGTACCATGTTATGCCTAAATGTCCAAATCCACAATAATAGCATGGCAAGTAGGGGTAGCCCTACTCTTTGTTGGTGTTAAAATGCTTCCGTTGTAGCCTACTTATGTTGATTATTTTGAGGTTTTTAGGTGTTCTGTAAGTCAGTCATTGTGCGCAAGGGGGCGCTAGTGGCTAATTGTTCAAACGAAGTTGGATTACTTGTGTATGTATGTACGTGGATAAAAGTACAAAACACATAGGTCAATAAAAGGTATATGCATACAGTTTAATGCGGATTCAAAATATAACAATTTATTTGTTTTTAATTGG
This sequence comes from Paracanthobrama guichenoti, assembly GCA_018749465.1. Taxonomy (NCBI): domain Eukaryota; kingdom Metazoa; phylum Chordata; class Actinopteri; order Cypriniformes; family Gobionidae; genus Paracanthobrama; species Paracanthobrama guichenoti. The sequence goes on from CM031955.1 coordinate 33,663,720, forward strand.
TGTTTGTTATAAATTAGTTCTTGTTTATTCATTTTTCCTAAGACACAGAGAATTAGGTCTTAAGAGAAAACTATGTGACCGCAATCCTGCTAACTCATTAGCCCATGAATATACGCACTTCGTTATTGATTCACTTCTTCGAAGTTCGAGCGTTTGATCACGTAACCTTATTAAGATTAATGTCCTGGACATTTAGGAAAGATTGGCAAATTCACTGACCAGCCTAAGTCAATGTCCGCGAATCAGCCAGCGAGGAGGCGGGGTTTTCCACGGTCAGCGCGGAGGTGGGCGGGGCTGCTTTGTACACCGCCCCTTACAGGTACTGTATACACTCATGCGCTTAGTCCAAACACAACTGTTGTTTCACACTGGGAGGCACATTGCACAGGCTCAGTCACATAGCGGATCTCATCATTTCCCTCGCCTCTCTGGATATGTCTAAACAGCACGTCTGATAATGTCGGGGAGAAAAATACCTGGATCAGGTGTGCTGAGCGCAGCTGCAGGAATGGACCGGGGACGGACAGGGGAGAGGCTGCACGCAGCTCTGGCCGGACTGCAGGAACTGCATTTCCTCCGGGACAAACAGAGTGCCATGGTGCACTGGGCTCTGACCCTGAACAGAGAGGAGTCCGATACATCAAAGCATGAGAACGTGAGCACAGAAGAGCTGAGACTGGAGGCAACACTTACTCTGCTAAAACAACAGCTGGTAAGTTATTATTAATACAGATATTTTATAACAGGCAATTGTGGGTAGCAAAAATGTATATGCAAGTATAAATGCATATTTATTTTTTACTTTTCATTTAATAATAATAAATCACTCAGTTACTTATTCAAAATTGGGCTTTGTGTTTTCCAGCTGGCTCACAATTGTGACCATTGACATGTTCACATCTGAGTTAAAGCATTTTATTAACATAAAAAATAATCAATAATCAACCATTTATATATAATATGCATCATATATATTATCTGTATTATTTGGCTTATATTCAGCTTACTTTTATGGAGCTTTGGCAAAGATCAGAGAAGCAAATTGGATTAAACAGCTCTAGTCATATGAGTACTGACTGTATTTGCACCAGCCAAGTAAAAAATGTCCATGACATTAAGACAATCTGCACTTCATTTATACCTGAAAAAAAATGATGTAAAATACATTAATGGCTCGTTGAAGACCCTTCAGACATAAACCTTGGTTACAAATGTAGGTTCAAATGTGTGAATATCTGATGTGATCATTTTGGATGAATATAGATACATCTTCCAGATGTTTTCTGTGATTATTCAGTTCTTTTACATTATTTTGTGAATTTTCCAGCAGCAAATGAGAATCTTTGCATAAATCCTACATTCCTGTGTGCTTTTACTGTAGGGGGGGGATTCATTGGTGTATTTTGTGCATGGTTTGGCAGTGCGTTTGATGACTGAATCCAGTGCTGAATCACAAGCACAGCTGGGGGTCATAGTGAGGGGTCATAAATCAAGGGCTCTGAGGGGGGCCAGTCCGTTTCTGATGATTAACCCAATTTAATGAGAATGGCAACAGAGGAACTGTGGCCCGGTCGGCGACACAGATTTGACCCCACAGCCGATGCATGTTTGAACCTTTTGGACTTTTGTTGAACCCTTCTAATACTCTGGTCAAAGTGACTCTGGTCTATAGACATATAAGACTGACAGTAGTGCTCTTACACCATTTAAATTCTTAAATTCTTCTTTTTTCCAAAGCACAAGGAAATTGCATATAAATGATATCATTTGCAATAAGTACTCTGCCAATGTGGATGCATGTGTGCACTAAGATATTCTCTAAGATATTCTCTCTAAAAATAAAGGATTCATTAGTCAAATGTCTAGGAACCCTGAGAAAACATCTGGCAGATCTAACTTCATATTTATCCAATTGTCAGTTCTCAGATGCAACAACCCCCTTAAATTAAGGACATCCTTAGTTATAATATTTAGGGTATTGTCACTAAGGATTTTCTTAATTTAAGTGGTTTGTTGCAACCGGTTGCATTATCCACACAACTATAGATTACAGTAATACTCTCAGATAAAATTGGATTAGTGTTCCTCATTGTTCTCTTTCACTACCTGACAAGCACAAAGACGATAGATTAAAGTATGTGTGTTGTCAGAGTTTGGCACAGGTGTGCCTCTTTACTTTGCTGGTTTAGTTTGTTTACATTCAACCATTATAGATGTTCAGTGTGTGGCATGTAATTTCCTCTTGGACCTATACATTTGGTTTTCACAATAGTTTGTGCTCCTCTGCAGGAGAGAGTTTAGTAATCTTACAGCACTTCCCCCAGGCTACCCTTTATCCTTGCCTAGTTAATAGTCAACCGCTGTCCTTCTTTATTTGCTTCCTCTTTCTGTTTTTTTTTTTTTCCCCTCCTCTTGTCTACATCGTATAACAGCAGGAGTCATATCAGCCATTAAATGTCTGGAAGCATAAAGTTTTCAATGCTCTTCTGTGGTTAGTTTGGAATGAGAATGAATAGTAGCTTAACAAAGAACACTTCAAATAGTTATGTTGTGCTTGATTGACTTACAATTTATTCTCAAACTCTCAGCTTATTATTTGTTGCATGAATAAATAGCCTGTTTAATTTATATGCAACTCTACTCATGTGGTTCATAAATGTACTAAAATTGCATGATGCATCAGATACCATGTATGTAATATTGTATGATAAGTGATGTATTTGCAGTTGCAGTCAGGATGCATTTTCAGCAGTTGTGTTGGATGCTACCATAATGTGTGTTGTACCTGCAGACACGTCTACGCAGACAAGATGTGGGATTGAAGACTCATCTCCAGCAGCTAGATCAGCAGATCAATGAGCTGAAACTGGATGTGTGTAAAGCATCCACTGAACACCTAGAGAGTGACAGCAGACCCAGCTCAGGTGACTAAACATACCTATTCACACAACACATACTTCCTTTTTCATTTAAAGTTGAAGAGTCTTTAAAGTTGAAGAGTCTTTGCAACTTCAAGAGTCTGCAATTTCTGTTCCATTTATGACAACAAATAGAATCATAAACTGTTTGTTTGAATGGCCTGAATGAGCTGGACATACTAATATTGATAAATTACAAGCTTCCATTTTAAAGACTTAAAATTTACACCAGCTTCCAACATTTCATTTCAGATCTAAAAGACATCAAGAATTTTTTGTACAGAAATTAACTCACATTTAACAGTGCTAATCTCTACTTCCAGGGTTCTACGAGCTCAGTGATGGTGGTTCAGGCTCATTGTCCAACTCTTGCACCTCTGTCTACAGCGAGAGTCTCTCCTCCTCATCTCAAACCAGTCTGCTTCCACTTCTCTCCAACTCATATCTGCCACATGGCCGTAATGGTTCCAGACAGACAGGTGTGTCCCGCCGTTGTTCTGCTGATGAGAGCACTGGCCAGTCTGATGCACCACGTTCAGGAGTGAAGCTCGGTAGCAGTTGTATACGAACAGCAACTGCTCGAGCAGAAAAAGCGAGACAAAGACCTGTTTCCACAGGTGAGCATGAAAATGTGTTCTTTAGGTTAAGTTTGTGCAAAGTACTATGGCATGTACTATCAGGATATGTTTTTCTTCTTGTAGTCACTATAGTCATAACCAGCTTAACTTCTGAAATGTAAAGTACATCATCTTGATGCTGTGTTTCTTGGGTTTGTCTTTCAGGGGACCTTGAACGAATGATCGCACCTGGTTTTTGCTCCTTCAAATCCACTGATGTGAAGAGCTCCAAACCCTGTGCTAGCCTCCAAAACCCCTCAGTAGACCCCAAATATCAGAGTAACCTGGTGTCTAGCAGTGGGACAGAAGTGTACTGTTACCCCAGTCCACTGCATGCTGTGGCCTTACAAAGCCCCATCTTCAGTTGCACCGGTGATCAGGGAAGTCCAGCAGCACTTGATGGAACGCCTGAAGTGGGTCTTGAAGAGGAAACCCAAAACCCAAACGAATGGTTCACAAACTACAGGTCTGCTGGATACATCAACAAGCTACTACAGCGAAGCTCCAGTAAGATAAGCCTGTTAAATGGCATAAGAAGAAATGATACTGTTAGCAGTACACAGGAGCAAAGACCCAGATCCCAGGAAATGACCTACAGACAGCTGAGTGTTCCTCAACTGGTGGGATCCCTTCAACAAATAACAATGCCCTTAGAAAATGCACTGGAGACTGGAAAAACATCTTCAGCACTAAATTGCAATCAGCAGCAGAGGAACGCACCTGGTTTGGAGCCCAATTTCAAAGCTATTGAGGTCCAGGCGTTGTGCCATGGCACGCACTCAGCACCTTCCATGGATCTCCAAAATAATTACTTTCCCATAAGGAATGCCACAGGCAAGACTAGTGCAGAGTTTGAAAATGGACATTTAGAAAAGGAGAGTGGACATTTTCCCAAGGAGTCAATGGTCCCAAAGACAATAGAGAGGAGATCAAGTTTTACCTTCAGAAGAGAGGACGGTAGAGCTTCTTTTGATGATAAAGGTGGTACACCTCCATCAGAGTTTGTCCATGCACAGTTTGTTCCTGCAGGGTCTCAGAGGGTGAAAATGCGTCAGGCAGACAAGAAAACGAAATCTGTAAAACTGAGAAAGAAGAGCTCAGAAAAATCTTCAAAGAAACAGCAGCAAAAACACTTGTCTCGAGAGTTCAGCACCAAAACCCAAGCTGACTTGAAGCAGTCCAGCTCATGCAAAGGGAAAGTGACAAATCTGGAAGAGTCCCTGATACATTCTTGCTCAGACTGCAGTTGTAATGGACATTTCAACTCACACTGCACCCAAAACAACCCTCACCTTCAACAGAGCCAAACCTCCAAGTCCACAAAATCCCATAAAGCCCCTGAACCTGTGCACCTTCCTCTGGATCAACCCAAAAAGAAAGTTCAGAGTTCTCGGAAATGGCCTTCCGCCTCAGAGATCCCGTTGCACCAAACTCTCCACAACCAGAGATCCAAAGAGATGTTGAACTCTCGAAAAGTGTCTATGGTAAGGAGTGTTAGTGCCAGACCTCGTTCAGGTCAATGGGGCTGTCCTCCACGGGCCCTTCCTCACTCGCTCTCTACCTCCTCTTACTTCAGTTACTTAGAATCTAGATATCCGGCAGCGCCAGTCTCCAGCCGCTACCCTCCTCGTTGTGAGTCAGAGTTTTCTGAGTATTCTGCAGAGTGTGCGTCACTCTTTCACTCTACTATCGCAGCAAGCAGTGATGGAGAGATGAGCGACTACACCACAAACCGTTTTGGGGACAGCGAGTCCAGCCAAGGCTCCCAGACGGCCTCAGACTCAGACAGCAGTCTCTCTCTGGATGAGGAGGACCTGTTGGAGGAAGAAGAGGAAGATGAAGGGGGTTTAGTGTGGGCTCAGGCTGCAATGGGGACCACAGCAGCTGGCTTTTCTCTTCAGCAACACCATCGCTCAGAGTCAGCAGCCTGCCGCATCAAAGCTTCCAGAGCACTGAAAAAGAAGATCCGCCGTTTTCAGCCAGCATCACTCAAGGTTATGACTTTGGTGTAGCTTCACTAAGGCTTGAGGTGGATTTTGTCAAGTAAACCTTTAGCTTCACCTGAAATTTGGGACTCACATGGAGCCCTTTTTACCAAACTTAAAACTGGTCATGGTTCATTTGTACCTGTAATCCAAACAAGAGTATTTGGAGGCTTCAAATCCAAAAATTTCACATCCTGTAATGTTCACAACTGATCACTGAGCTAAAGCTAACTTTACCCAAAACATGACAGTGACAAAAGTTCTATAGATTGAAAAGGCAACTTAACTATCACAAGACTTGAGCGATTCTGTCATATTTTGTGCTGGGAAAAAAAAATAAAATTGTACTTCTCGACAACACCATCATCCTCTGTTGATATGTATAGAAACACTGTAAATAATGTCTTTAAATATCTTGTAATCAAACTGCTTTTTGTACAAAACTGTACTTTATGTAATTCAATAAAAATCTGTTGCTTTTTCACATTAATTTCAGCTATGCATCTTATTTTTCTCAAAATAAATATTATTTAATGGTTTTCCTACTTTCTTATCCATATTGTTCATTTTAAAATTATAGCGCAAGAAAAACATAGGAACAGTATTAAAGGGATAGTTCACCCAAAAATGATTTTAATTACTGATCATTATTTACTCATCCTCATGTCGTTCCAAACCTGTAAGACTTTCATTATCTTTGGAACACAAATGAAGATCTTTTTGATGAAATCTGAGACCTTTCTGTCCCGCCATTGACAGTCTGCACAACTACCACTTTGACGATATTAAAGCAACAAGCAATGAAAGATGAGCATTAACACTAAGAAGAATAGATGTCAGACATCAAAGAGTGGACAAAATCTCATTCTTTTACTCTGTCTTAGAATCTCTATTAAAATTCCTGTAGTGTCACAGAGGTTGGAATGGGGTTTTGATTTCTGAATAGACTCAACACAGGTGAAGACCAGATGGTCCTTGGGCCCCTGGATGCGTTTTATCTTTGCTAGTCTGGGTTGAAAGGAGCTTAACTCTCTAACAGACTCTAGAATTTCATCAACTTTTACTTACAATTTACTGCACTGCTTGGTCTTATCACCATGGCAATGCACACACACACCATCAACACAACTGACCATGTATTTTAAGAATGTTTCTGGCTCTGGGAAGTGGATTTATATGAGAAGCATAATTTACAGCATCTGTTAAACGAGCACTGTATTGAAATTCCTCTTAATTTTTCTCCACCATTTTCTCTAATTAATTGCAATTGGCATTCTTTGTAGCATTTATTTGCAAACTAAATTGTCTCAATTGTCTCTATATTTTCACTTGTTCTTCTATTCAACCATACACAGCCCTCTTAACAGAGGTTAATGTGTAATTTCATTTCTTGTGGACAGCCAACAGATCAACTTCAATCAAGTTGAACTATTAACTTTCCTTAAAATGCAACACTTATGACACAAAGTATTGAAATATTAATTATAATTCTTGCTTTCCATTTTCCATTTTAAGATAAATAGTAATTTCCTCTAAGTGCATAGCATCATAAAACCCCAAAATCATGTGTCATAATTGTGATTGTGTCAGACAGAGTTGCATCTGTGACTGAGAACATCAAGCAAATCACGAGATTAAAAAGAGACCATAGGTCACACTGTTTTTCTTTGACGCTGGGTCAAGGCCAGCAAGTCTGACCCTGTGTTTGCATTCACCTTCACCAGCTGTCTAGCTGGATCATCTCACACTCCCTGATGCCTTACAATAGAGCTAGTCAACAGGTTCAACATGGAGGTCATGACCACACACTCCCAAACCTTTCTTTCCCAGCTTGGCCTCAAGCCTTGACCTTCCTTCACTTTTAGTTGACTAGATGAATTGCATTGTATTGGCATTGTATTGCTTTGTATGCGACAAACCCTAATTCACTGCTTACTTCTGTGTTTGCATGTTGTAATATTAAGCATATTACTAATCCATATGAATTGAATGGGTTAGTCCAAAATTTTCTGAAAAGATATAATCGCTTTATATGATAAACAGATTGAATTTAGGCTTTTATTCACATATACACATTCAGCAACTCACACATCAGGTGTGGTAAACGGAAGCTCAAGCATGTTCACTTGACGTGTGAAAACCAATGAGGTTCATTCTAGTGTTACGCAGCATGTTTGAGCTTCTGTAAGAACCAATGAGGTTCATTCTCATGTTACGCAGCACGTTTGAGCTTCTGTAAGAACCAATGAGGTTTATTCTCATGTTACGCAGCATGTTTGAGCTTCGGCAAGAACCAGTGAGGTTCATTCTCGTGTTACGCAGTACGTTTGAGCTTCCTCAAGAACCAATGAGGTTCATTCTCGTGTTACACAGCACGTTTGAGCTTCCTCAAGAACCAATGAGGTTCATTCTAGTGTTACGCAGCATGTTTGAGCTTCTGTAAGAACCAATGAGGTTCATTCTCATGTTACGCAGCACGTTTGAGCTTCGGCAAGAACCAGTGAGGTTCATTCTCGTGTTACGCAGCACGTTTGAGCTTCCTCAAGAACCAATGAGGTTCATTCTCATGTTACGCAGCACGTTTGAGCTTCCTCAAGAACCAATGAGGTTCATTCTCGTGTTACGCAGCACATTTGAGCTTCCTTGAGAACCAATGAGGTTCATTCTTGTGTTACGCAGCACGTTTGAGCTTTTGCAAGAACCAATGAGGTTCATTCTCGTGTTACGCAGCACGTTTGAGCTTCTGCAAGAACCAATGAGGTTCATTCTTGTGTTACGCAGCACGTTTGAGCTTCCTCAAGAACCAATGAGGTTCATTCTCGTGTTACGCAGCACGTTTGAGCTTTTGCAAGAACCAATGAGGTTCATTCTCGTGTTACGCAGCACGTTTGAGCTTCTGCAAGAACCAATGAGGTTCATTCTTGTGTTACGCAGCACATTTGAGCTTCCTCAAGAACCAATGAGGTTCATTCTCGTGTTACGAACCAATGAGGTTCATTCTTGTGTTACGCAGCACGTTTGAGCTTCCTCAAGAACCAATGAGGTTCATTCTCATGTTACGCAGCACGTTTGAGCTTCTGCAAGAACCAATGAGGTTCATTCTTGTGTTACGCAGCACATTTGAGCTTCCTCAAGAACCAATGAGGAACCAATGAGATTCATTCTTGTATTACAAAAACCAAATACTTAAAATAAAATTATTTTATACTAATTTTAAAATATTATGTTTTATTTACAATCTGGGAAAGTTGTTTGAATAAATCATTCCATGATAACTTAAAAACTTAATTTGAAAACACACCTTGACCCATTTCTCAAATATGAAGAAGTCCACAAATTCACACCACTTCCCTTCTTGAGAACAGCTACTATCCCTGCATGCCTTTTTAATTGCGCTGTTTACTTAAACATGCCCATTTAATCACGCAAGAACTAGTGAAGCAGCCCTATTCAAGCAACACAAAAGCATGGATAAAAAGCTTTGAAATCTTGTTGTCTTACATCAATTATGTTTAATTACTTGAGAACGAATGTAAAGGTCATATAAACGCCTTAAACATTGTTCTTTTATCGGATAAAAGTTAAATGGTCTAAGCAAAACCTGACTGACACACCTTCATTTTTGTGTATTACCACAATTTCGCTCTGCATACTTGTGTACGTTTTGACATAAAAACCGAGAGAGAGAGAGAGAGAGAGAGAGAGAGAGAGAGAGAGAGAGAGAGAGAGAGAGAGAGAGAGAGAGAGAGAGAGAGAGAGAGAGAGAGAGAGAAACCAGAATAAAGACAGGAGTATGGCATGAAAAACAAACATGCAGGACAAAAGATGAAGAAACAGACAGACGGCTGGAGTAGTTGTGAATTTTGGTTATCCACAGGAGGCATATTACTCTGAAGGGTTACTGCTGTTATTAGGGATCTCATTATGGCTCAAGTCTTCCATCCACAGTCAACACCCACTGGGACTCCAGCCTCCACTGACCTGGACAGCCTTTGAAAGATTTATCCACATGGATGACTCGGTGGTTTAAAGATGAAAAATTATTCCTTAGAGGTGATTTTGATACTCGTGTTTAAATAAACTGATACCATACAATACTTTATTTTTAAATAATAAAATATTGGATGCACAAAAAGATGCACAATGCTTAAACAACGCTCAAAGTATTAATAAATGTAACACTGGACTATTTGGCATCACTATTTGCTGATACTGTTTAGTTTAAAAGGGTCCTTCTAACTGCTCTTTGTCAATGTCACATCTCTAATACAATGTTAACGTGACAGACAAGTGAAACAGGGTTTTTAATGGGGGATGAGAGATAGAGAGAAACCACAAAGGAACAGTGGCCTTCCAACAGACGGGTGATAATTACAGCCAGGATGGAGGGAGGGAGAAAAGCAGAGAGGAGAGGGGGGATGCAAGGGTCTCTGCTTTCTTTTAGTGATGAGGTAATCCTCAGTCCAAACACACGGCTGCCCACTGTCATCTGTGTCACAATTCACTGAGCTGTCCCCCTGTTCAACAGATGTCCCCCTCTAGCAATGCTACAAGTCTCTCTCCATTCACATGGCCTGTAATTTCGTGCATGCACAGAGCATGAAACTTGGTCATTGTTGTATTTCAGTGAAGCTTAACAAGAAGACATTTTCATACAATTCTGAAAACCTTTTCATACGTAGATGCAGTTTGAGATGTAAGGGTCTGATATAGGGTTTGTATTGACAAGCGGGGGCTTTTTCCACCATGATGATAACGCTTTTGGTGACCTCTGAAAATAAACACGCATGCACATGCTAAACCTGCCAAAGCCTTTGTGTCACGTTTTAAACCTAATAATTTTGCCAAACATGGCTTCGATATCTTGAGGATGCAACAACTTGAGACAAAAAAAAGATTGCATTTCCTCGAATAAATTTACATCTCCGGTCACGATGGATTTGGACACACCTACTCATTCCTTGGGATTCAATACGACTAGCACCATGTTCTACCAACCATTTCTCACATAAAATAATAGTAAAGTCATCAAAAAACTACAAAATAGTTTTGAAATGGTTTCTGAAAGATCATGTGACACTGAAGACATTATATTTGAAAATAGTATATTTCAAAATATTACTGTATTTTTAAACAAATATATGCAACTTCGGTGAGCATAAGAGACTTGTTTCAAAAACATTTTAAAAATCTTACTGACCCGATACATTTGAATGGCAGTGTTATGTAGTGATCAAAAATGTTACACAAATCATATCAAAAAACATTTATAAATCCATGATCATAAAACATAAATTCAGTCAAGTGTGTTTGACTGGCAGTGTTTATGGCCTCAAAGTAATGTAATGTAATCACTGTAGAAAGCATTTCCTTACTACACAGACACACATGCACACTTCTAATAGCCAGTGAGACCTGCTCGTCAGGCTGGTGTCCTGACTCCATTCACATTCATGAGTTCAGGGGTTCCTGTCCCTGCCTGCGTCCATTCATATGTACAGTAACCAGAAGGACAAAGGGTACGACCGCCCCTCCCCCCTGTGTGGGATTGGGTGTATGCCAGAGAATAGGGGCTGAGGTTAGGGAGACACTGCCGAAACAAGAAAGGACATTGTGAGAAAATTTGTACTAAAAGATTAAGGTATGAGGTCTGTGTTTGTGTATGAAGAGCAATAATGGTAAATGCAGCTAAATATACTGCTTGATATTCTCTCAGGCTCTTGTCAGGAATGTTTCAGGTACAAGTAAAGCTCAACTGAATACGATCTACTGCATTTGGTCAATTATCAGATAAATTGCCCCTTTTAAAGCAAAAATCAAGGCTATATTAATGTACAATGGAAGTTAACGGGGACCAGCATTCCAGTGGTTTTAAAAGCAGAAACGTGAAGTTAATTGTTTGAGCTGCAAAGTTATCATTCCAAAGTTCTCACACTATTCTTCTGGAACTATCATTTTATTAGCAAAATATCACACCACTCTCTGTTGTGCCCATGTTGCATTCAAACTCATATGCTCTAAAATGCAGTATTGCTGCAAGACATCAATTGCAAGTACATTTTCTATCGTCTTTGCAGGAATGCAATATGAAGGAACATTTCTCTTTAGCAACACTAAGAAAGTAAATAGCAGGCACAACAATGCCAGTATATTCATAGATTTCTATGGGCACAATATGTGTGACATGACTAAACATACGTCATTGTTTTCGAATACACAAAAATGGTGGTTTCAAATGTATCCACTTGGGAGAGCTCAGTCTTCGTTGACAAAAATGCTGTCTACATGTGGACAGAAGGCCAAAACAGAGAAAAAAAATGTGTTCTCAAACAAAAATTGTCTGTTTGTCCTTGACCATTTATCCATTGTCTTCTAGAGAGCATTTGATTGGACAGAGGAGTCATCAATATCTATTTTAGATAAAAATCCACTTTGTGGTTTACTTTGCGAAATGCACTTAACATATACACTACCGTTCGGCGAGATGCATTAAATTGATCAAAAGCAACAGTAAAGACATGCATAATGTTACAAAAAAAATGTCTATTTCAAATAAATGCTGTTCTTTTGAATCTATATTTTTCAAAGAATCCTGAACTGCTGTTTCCACTGCTGTTGTGGGGAATGGGAAGATTCCATGGATATTAAAGGTTCTTCATGGAACAATCAATAAAGCACAATCTCTACACTTTTGAAACTGTGAATATTTCAGTGTTCATTATGGCCATGTACAGTGCCTTACTATCAAACTGTGGGACATATACACATCCACAGTGACTTTCACCAACAGGGTATTGTTAAAATAAAGAAGCAATGTCTATGTGCATGAATGCATGCATGTTGTCTTCCTCTTTGCTTGCCTGTAAATGTGGCGTTAAGTAGAGGAAGTTGAGTATTATGTCAGAGCACATCCTCTGTTGTCAACAGCTCCAGACAGGTGGTGTTCTCCCCCCGGCAGCAGCCGTCCGAGGCTCCTAACCCTCTTACTGCCCTGGAAGGAGCTCCAAACAACCTCCAGATGTTTCTCCACCACTTCCTTTGAGCCTTTTAAGAATAACAGGAAATGGATTAACTAACCAGCTCTATTCTCATGCCAATGTTCAGTAGTGGTCAGATTACTTCCCAGGATTACCCATAATTTCAGCTCACTCCCTGGGAACTGTCTAGTCAGGAATCCATATGTAACATATTATCAATGTTATACTGTCCCGATGTTCTAGTTAATCTTAAAAACTACAGGATACAAGACTTGTGTGCTTGCATTTTCCCTTTATAAACACATATAAACACACAAAACGTTATGTCTTAAATTGTCATGTTACATCTAGTCATTTTCATTTTTACATGCATTAAAAGCAAATATAGCATCAGATTATTTAATTCTGTACATTTTAACACTGTCATTCTAGAGAGCATTTGATTGGACAGAAATGTTTAAATGCCCATGAGTGCAACATGAGTCATCAATACTTATGGTCTATTTTCTTAAGTAGAGAAATGTGTTTATCTGATAAAAATCCATTTTGTGGTTTACTTTGCGAAATGCATATACACTACCGTTCAGCGAGGATGCATTAAATTGATCAAAAGCAACAGTAAAAACATGCATAATGTTACAAAAGATTTATATTTCAAACAAATGCTGTTCTTCCTGAAATTCTGAAAACACATTTTTCATATCATGGTGTCTTGAAATAACAACATATTAACATTTTCTGAAGAGGATTGGTGCGCATGCCATGATGCTAAGGAGGTTGTTGGTGATTCAGATCTTCTGATTTGGATGGGTTACACACTTAAGTTTAATAGAGTTAGACATGTTTTAATCCTTAACCTTGAGTATGTGCAATAATAATAATAGTGATTCTTGCCTTGAGTTGAGAAAGTTTTTTCCACTGCTGTTGTTGAAAACAGATAAGGCTCGTCTCCTAGTGTTAAAATGAGGTTTATGTGCTGGTATTGACCACATCAAAGACCCTGCAGAAGAACAGATGGTCTTTCCTGTCATCCTAACCACGTAAGGTCTCAAGATAACAGAATACTCAGAGGAAATAAAGGATATGCCTCAGAGGGCTGTGGTTTAGCCAAATCATTCTGCTCCACAGAATAATGAATTTGAACTATGTCTCTGAGGTAATATGGGGAACTGAAGAGGAACAATTAGGATTTCCTCCCAAGCTTCAATCAGGATTTCCTCTGTAACTTCCCACCACTAATGAATGTGCCACAGAAGTACCAATTCCACCTAAAAAGATAAAACAGTTCGGGATAGGTCGTTGCTCTGTCAGGAGTGATAACTAAGGAGATTTTTTTGTTTTTGTTTTTAAAGGCATCTTAAAGGTCATGCCTGACAAAGAGAGACACTGTTTTTATTGAAGCTTCAACACTCCCGGTTACATCCATAACACTTCAGCAGACAATAAGCTCAGACTCAGCAGGAGGTGATCTTTTCATCTCTCTTGAGGAGAACTGCCTCAGTCAGACACCTCTCTCCTCCCTTCCTGTATCTCCTCCTGCACGTGTGAGAGCGTTTGCCCGGGCACAGGTCATAAAACCATTGGAAGTGCTGTTATGATGGCCGCATGAAAGCCAACTCAAGTCCTAATAGACTTTGGAGCTTGTCAACACAATGAACAACGCTAGTGAAAATAAAGTGTCTGAATTAAATTTTGACAGTGTATTTTAAGTTTACTTCTTTCTCTGTGATAGGATACAGTATACTGCAAAATTTCACAAAATAAATGTGAATTTGGAACAACAGCAAAGGTGACTACATGGGATAATGCTATCAGTCAGTTTGGGTTTAATTTGAGGGGTTAATGACTGGAACAACTTGTCTGGCTATCACCAGACCAAGCTCAATTTAAGATTGAACATTGGTCTGGGGAGTCTGCTATGTATTTTCTACTGCACAAGAGGTGTGATAAACGAGCATTATTCAATTGACTCTGTACGCAATTGGATAGTCCTTCAACCAATCAGACCACAAGAGGCGTGATCAACGGGCACCCATAACTTCTCTATCCGTCATCATGTTAAATCCGCCAAAAGTGCGCTAGGTGGATAAGCCAGTCTGTGATTGGTTCCCGCTAAAGTGTAACAGAAGCAGTAGAAATTAATGTACAGGTTTTCCAGACTGAGTTGCACGGCGAAATCAAATCGCCGGCAGATCAGGCTGGGTTTACCCAGTCTATGAAACAACATTATCCCACCTACTACTTATAAAAAAAAAAATAAAAAAAAACACAAATAAATTAACTAAGAAATAATGATTTGAGTAGAAATATTTTGTTTCTCCTTTATAAATAAATGCTTTTATAAAATATATGAGAGGAGTGTAGAGTGATTCAAGAGACATGAAACTATAGGTAGAAAATCGGTTGCTTTGAGCAACAGTAAATTATTTGGCTGCAAAATTCGACAATTTTCCAATCAGATTTAAGTGTTCATTAGAGCCATGTCAGCAGTGTAATCATCCTCTCTCTTGACATTTATAAATTGTGTGCCTATTATAATATAACAGCAAAACATGTCTAAAGTAAGCCGTGACTAGCTAGTATCACAGGTGTAGAATAGGCCTTAGTCAGTTTGGACACCATATTGAATTTTTATCCAGATGAAAACAAGGCTTAGGCTGCATCCGAAATTGCACACTTCCCTACTGTATAGTTGGTGAAAAACAGTATGTGACAAAAGTAGTATGTCTGAATTCAAAGCACTCATAAAAGAGTAGGCAAAAAGTACCCGGATGACCTACTTCTTCCAGCAAGATTCTGAAGTGTGCGTACGATGGACACTTTACTATCCCATGAGGCCACGGGAGAGGATTTGTGAATGGCAGTGATGCGACACAACTGACACTGGTAGGTCACATGATGATGACAACATGGCGGATGTAGTATGTCCAGATTACATACTACACACACTCATACTATATAGAACATACTTTTTAGCAGTAGTATAAGTCATTTATAAGTAATAGTACTTATTCAAAATAAGAACCTACTCAAGAGGGTATGCAATTTCGGATGCAGCCTTACATAATTTTCACAACATAACTCACAACTTTCACACCTGTTTCATGGATTTTTTTGTTGACTGTTTTTTCAGAAATATGTTTCGTCAGCTAAACAATCGCTATGTTGCTAACCTGACTAAAGCCGGGTACACACTGTGCGATTTATAATAGTCCTTTACAATTGTTCCTTGTCAGACTGTACGAACATGATCCCTTCTGTAAGCCATGTCACACTGCAAGATCTCAGTTGTCATTAATGTCAGATTACTGTATGATAGTTGATGTGCACTAAATGGAAGTACGCAAGAAAACTTGTCTGGAGTTTTATATCATTAATCAATGATGCGTTCGGTGACAGTGAGCTGCATTACATGCAGGATTGAAATGGTGGCTACAAAGAAATCTTTAGCACTCATTTTGGTCGTAGTTTGTCTTGTAAAACGAAGATAATTTGATGGTTGTCGTAAGAGAAGTCACACTGCAGGACTGTGCACCAAATCTTCTGACACTGACAGAATTTTGTCTGAGGTAAAATTTGATCACAGCGGTCATTAATCGGCTGCCGATGAACATGTCAAACTAATGATCTAAGACTTCAGATTTTAGCCTAGGATAAGAGGAATCTTTTAGGATTTGCAAAATTTGTCTCATACGGCCAAAATCGCACAGTGTGTACCCCGGCTTAAGGTTTATTGGGGTTGGATGGTATGGACATGTCTCTACAAATGCCAAGAGACCCTTATTTTTGTCCCTTTCAATGGAACATTAAAACTCAATATCTTATGGCTTGTCTCTGTTGAATAAATGGGAGAGAACAAATCTTAAAGTGATAGTTCACCCAAAAATGAAAATTCTGTTATTAATTACTCACCCTCATGTTGTTCCAAACCCGTAAGACCTTTGTTCATCTTCCGAACACAAATTCAGATATTTTTGATAAAATACGAGAGATCTCTGACCCCTCCATAGACAACAATTTAAATACCACTGTCAAGGCCCAGAAAGGTAGCAAAGACATTTTTTAAATAGTCCATGTGACTCCAGTGGTACAACCTTAATGTTATGAAGCAACAAGAATACGTTGAGCGCATAACCCCCCAAAAATAACGACTTTATTCTACAATCTCTTCCCATCTGTGTCAGTCTCCTACGCAGTTTACGTAGTAAATACAGTGCATGTCAGAGCGGCGACTCACCAATGGTTGATGCTGTTCACGTGAGCACCACGACGCAAACGTGTGATGCTGATGCAGGAGCAAGCCAATGGTAAGCCGCCGTTCTGCCGTAGAACTCGGAAGCGTAGGAGACTGACAGAGAAGAGAAAAGATTGTTGAATAACATTTAGTTATTTTTTTTTATTTTTTTTGTGTTATTCTCGCTGCTTCATAACATTAAGGTTGAACTACTGGAGTCACATGGACTATTTTAACGATGTCTTCACTACCTTTCTGGGCCTTAAAATTGGTAATTAAATTGCTATCTATGGAGGGGTCAGAAAGCTCTCAGATTTCATCAAAAATATCTTCATTTGTGTTCCGAAGATGAACGAAAGTCTTACGGGTTTGGAACGACATGAGGGTGAGTAATTAATGACAGAAAATTCCTTTTTGGGTGAACTAACCCTTTAATTCATATGCATTCTAGACAAGCTGTTGAGAGTTTCAAATGCCAGTGAGGTGAACAACCGATACTTGGAATCTTATCATTCTAGATCATCTGCCCAGGTTGAGAAACCAGGCTACTCAAAGATCATAAGCAACAATTACCGATAAGTCTCATAATCATCCACACATTATATTTGCTGATTATACTGATACCACCAGACGACTTGTAAGGGATGCCAAAGTGACAAGATCATAAAATTATGTGCAATTTACTGGTATAGTGCGCGGTGCTGTTCAACATAAAATACAATGTACATGACAAACATGAGGCCAATAAAACATGATAGACAGATATACACTGCGTTTAAAGAACCACATTTATAAACATATTAAATTTAAAATGGAATGATATTGACATTTTACTGTTACTGTTCAACATTACTACAACTATAATTATAATAAATGTTTCTTGAGCAGCAAATCATCATATTAGAATGATTTCTGAAGGATTATGTGACTGAAGACTGGAGTAATGATGGTGAAAATTCTGCTTTGCATTACGGGAATAAATTACATGTTAATATATATTAAAGTTGAAAATTGCTATTTAAATATGTAATAATATTTCACAATATCCAGCCTTGGTGAGCATAAGAGATTTCTTTCAATAATAATAATAATAATAATAATAATAATAATAATAATAATAATAATAATAATAATCTTATATGTATGTAATATGTAAAACATACACTATTTTGCCAAAAGTATTGGGACACCCCTTCAAATCATTGAATTCAGGTGTTCCAATCATTTCCATGGCCACAGGTGTATAAATCAAGCACCTAGGCATGCGGACGCTTCTACAAACATTTGTGAAAGAATGGGTCGCTCTCAGGAGCTCAGTGAATTCCAGCGTGGTACCGTGATAGTTTGCCAAGTCCATTTGTGAAATTTCCTCATTACTAAATATTCCACAGTCAACTGTTAGTGGTATTATAACAAAGTGGAAGCAATTGGAAACAACAGCAACTCAGCCACAAAGTGGTAGGCCACGTAAAAATCACAGAGCGGGGTCAGCGCATGCTGAGGTGCACAGTGCGCAGAAGTCACCAACTTTCTGCAGAGTCAATGACTACAGACCTCCAAACTTCGTGTGGCCTTCAGATTAGCTCAAGAACAGTGTGTAGAGAGCTTCATGGAATGGGTTTCCATGGTCGAGCAGCTGCATCCAAGCCTTACATCAAATGCAATGCAAAGTGTCAGATGCAGTGGTGTAAAGCATGCCACCACTGGACTCTAGAGCAGTGGAGACGTGTTCTCTGGAGTGACCAATCACGCTTCTCTGTCTGGCAATCTGATGGAGGAGTCTGGGTTTGGCGGTTGCCAGGAAAACGGAACATGCCTGACTGCATTGTGCCAAGTGTTTGGTGGAGGGGGATTATGGTGTGGGGTTATTTTTCAGGGGTTGGGATTGGCCCCTTAGTTCCAGTGAAAGGAACTCTTAATGCTTCAGCATACCAAACCATTTTGGACCATTTCATGCTCCCAACTTTGTGGGAACAATTTGGGGACGGCCCCTTCCTGTACCAGCATGACTGTGCACCAGTGCACAAAGCAAGGTCCATAAAGACATGGATGAGTGAGTTTGGTGTGGAGGAACTTG
The DNA here is from genome assembly GCA_018749465.1 of Paracanthobrama guichenoti. Taxonomy (NCBI): domain Eukaryota; kingdom Metazoa; phylum Chordata; class Actinopteri; order Cypriniformes; family Gobionidae; genus Paracanthobrama; species Paracanthobrama guichenoti. The sequence continues at coordinate 33,682,528 of CM031955.1, forward strand.
ACTGGCCTGCACAGAGTCCTGACCTCAACTCAAAAGAACATTTGGGATGAATTAGAGCGGAGACTGCGAGCCAGACCTTCTCGTCCAACATCAGTGCCTGACCTCACAGATGTGCTTCTAGAAGAATGGTACAAAATTCCCATAAACACACTCCTTCCCAAAAAGAGTTGAAACTGTTATAGCTGCAAAGGGTAGGCCAACTCCATATTAAATCCTACGGATTAAAATAAATTTTATTTATAAAAGCAACTTGAATGCCCTAATTGAACTAAGGCCTAATCCTGGCTTAATCTAAGCCCTGTCTGTGAAACCAGGCCATAATTTTAGTATTATAATTCCACTGTTTATTTGCAAACCCTTTATGAACTTTTAAACTACAATTGGTACTACAATTGTTAAGGGTTTAAAAAACAACAACCAAACTTCATCCCTACCAATAATGAAATCAAACTTACACCATCCTCACAAGCTCTCAGAGCAAATACTGTTTCAGTGGCGCTGAGCTTTCATTTATCCTCCTCCCACTCCTTCAGACACCACTGAGCATTATTACTCTGTTTACTCAAAGGTGAAAAAATAGCACATTCTATTTATCACCTTCAAGGAATAAGTGAACCCAAACAGCTTGACCTACAAGCTCATTGCTCAAACTTTAGGGAATATCCAATTAAATTTAGTGCTTGTTATAGAGGAAAACATCATCTCCTCTGGGTCACAGGTCTCTCTCTAGAATTGGTTGTCAGTGTCTCGCTGGAGGAGTGCAGCATGAGTGGGCATCTTCTTTACAAAATTGGGGCGTGTTAGTACATGCCCTGAATTTGGGCTCTTGCTCACTGTTTAGGATCCCACTTCTGTCATTACCTCATCTCCCAAAAACAGAAGCACAGTGAAAGAGTGAAAGAGGAAAGGCACAACTTTGCATATTCACGTGGAGGAAATGGTTGCTGCTTATCCTGTTAACAATCATCATGTGATATGATTTTCCCCTGTTAATTGAATATTTTTAAATATATTCCCTTGTTAATTGTAGATGACAGTTGGACTTAAACAAATTATATTGTGCAAATGGGAACTTGTTAATGATGTCACTTCCTTTTCAATATGTCATTTAAAGTGGCAGTTCACTGTTGTTATAAGATAAGTGGTGCGACAGTGAAATTAATACATTTAGGAATCTATCATTATTTTTAATAAATGCAATCGATCTTGCAAAAAAATATCTTTGCACAATTTTGGTGTTTCAAACTGTTTTAAAGAAATATTTTAAATTTAAATTCTATGAATTATTATACAGAAACGCATATATTTTATTTCAGTACATTTTTATTTTTTATTTTTATTAATTAATACATTATTTAAGCTTGCAATAATGCTATCCCCTTCATATGCAGTAGTGGCCAAAAGTGATGTATTTTCACATTTTCACCTTTTATTCAAATATTATAAAAGATTTGTAAGTATTTTGTATTGCATAGTTGTGCTTGTTTTATTTGTGATAACATAATGTAACATGCTAAATTGTGCAGGCATGTTTGGACAGGCCGACATACAAAGAAATTATGAACACATGCAAAAACATGAGAGAACCTACAAAATATTAATAACTGATTGCGTATGTATGCTTTTTCTTGTGAGCTTTTTGTTTTTATGCATTTTTTGCATAGTAAAATAGAACCTGTAGCTGTATTTTGCCTTCTTTTTTGCCCAATAATTTTGTTAGATAAATACCATAACCAAGTTTCGTGTTTTGTTCTTCGCTCATATTTAAAACATTTAAAAAACATAAAATACACTATATTGCCAAAAGTTTTGGGACGCCTGCCTTTACATGCACATGAACTTTAATGACATCCCATTCTTAATCTGTAGGGTTTAATATGGAGTTGACCTACCATTTGCAGCTATAACAGCTTCAACTCTTCTGGGAAGGCTTTCCACAAGGTTTAGGAGTGTGTTCATGGGAATTTTTGACCATTCTTCTAGAGCACATTTGTCAGGTCAGACACTGATGTTGGACAAGAAGGCCTGGCTTGCAGTCTCCGCTCTAATTCATCCTAAAGGTGTTCTGTCGGGTTGAGGTCAGGACTCTGTGCAGGCCAGTCAAGTTCCTCCACACCAAACTCGCTCATTCATGTCTTTATGGACCTTGCTTTGTGCACTGGTGCGCAGTCATGTTGAAACAGGAAGGGGCCATCCCTAAACTGTTCCCACAAAGTTAGGAGCATGAAATTGTCCAAAATGTCTTGGTAAGCTGACACATTAAGAGTTCCTTTCACTGGAACTAAGGGGCCAAGCCCAACCCCTGAAATACAACCCCACACCATAATCCCCCCTCCACCAAACTTTACACTATACACTACAAGCAGACAGAGAAACGTGATTCGTCACTCCAGATAACACGTCTCCTCTGCTCTAGAGTCCAGTGGCGGCATGCTTTACACCACTGTATCTGACGCTTTGCATTGCACTTGGTGATGTAAGGCTTGGATGCAGCTGCTTGGCCATGGAAACCCATTCCATAAAGCTCTCTACGCACTGCTTTTGAGCTAACCTGAAGGCCACACAATGTTTGGAGGTCTGTAGCTATTGACTCTGCAGAAAGTTGGGGACTTCTGCGCACCTCAGCATGCGCTGACCCCGCTCTGTGATTTTACGTGGCCTACCAACTTCGTGGCTGAGTTGCTGTTGTTCCCAATTGCTTCCACTAACATTATGATACCACTAACAGTTGAACATTGAACAAATGTTTGTAGAAGTATCTGCATGCCTAGTGCTTGATTTTATACACCTGTGGCCATGGAAGTGATTGGAACATCTGAATTCAATGATTTGGATGGGTGTCCCAATACTTTTGGCAATATAGTGTATGTTCCTCCTATTCTGATGGTTTAATCGAACTTGTATGGTCATTAAAAACTAATATCCCCTCTGGACATCACTCTTGGCCACTAATGTATACTGTAAGCCAAAACAGACAAAAACATATATTTTGAAAAGAAAAATTCAGCACAGCTCTTTTCCATATAACGACAATTATTTATTGTAATGACTATGGCAACATACTGATTTGGATGAGGGTGAGTAAATGATTTAATTTTGGCTAAAAAAATTCCTTTAATCACACATTCTCAAAAACTGCAGGTATGATAGGCATGTGTTTTTATCTGTTCATCTTTTCTCTTTGCTAATGTCATTTTGCACTAAAGTGAGTGTTTGAAGACAGATTGCTAAGTTTGTATTTGACTTTTTCATTATGTCCCATAAATTCCTCAGGAGATAACATTTTGTGGATACTTTGCTCTGGCCATAAAATCCCATAAGACATTGCCATTAGCACAGCGCGACATGAGGCATGTGACAGCTGATTGATGGAAGTGAAAAGCACGACAAACTGCAGCGGTTGGTAAACGAGGACGGCGAGAAAAAGAGAGACAGAGAGAGTTAAAGAAAGACAATCCACACTCTCTTAGCAGCGGATAAGATGTCTTTGTTCTCTGTTGTCAGTAATACACGTGAAAGACTTGAAGAGCTGCATGGGTGGGAAATTCAAAACATACCGGCAAATCTCCTCTCATCCCCTCAAAACAAAACCCTCTCATTAGAATTACGCATAACATCTGCTGCTACACATTAATCCAGCTCAGATGGGATTCTCTCACAAAACTTGTGATTTGAAGACAGTTTTGTGGTATTACGATAATTACTAGAGTTTTATTCTATCTGAATTAAATGCGAATGGTGCTTGCCTGTGCAAAACCCAAAGCCACAAGTCTGAGGTGCTCTGAGTTGTTAACATGTTGAGAGGTTGTTGCTAGGCAGTTACTTATGTGGTTGCTAGGTAAATGTTTTACTGTCTTCCAGGCAAATATCATAAATTTGATCAGTTATAGAGTTGTAGCAACCTTTCACATAAAGCCACAATTTGAAGAATCATTCATATCTAGCATAAAGTGTGTGAGATGAATTACAGTAGTGGCCAAAAGTGAAACAATTAGTTTTTAATGAACCTATAAGTTTGATTAAACCATCAAAATATGAGGAAAATATTTGAGAAATTAAAGCGAAAATATCAACGTTATAAAATTAAGTTAAAACAACTTATTTTTTCTGATACTGGTGTTTCCATCATGCACTGGGACATGAATCATTAATAAGGTTGATTTTTTCTCCAGCTGTATTTACAGTTTTATCATTGCTTTTGCTGTAAGGTTTAGTAACTTGCCATTTTGTAATATCTGAATTTTCTACTCCAAATGACACATTCATTCTCAAAAACGATCACCCATATTACCGTCATTGTGTATTGTGTACCAAGTTTTGAGATCTCTGAGTTCAAGTGCTGCGTTACTTCTATTATGTAGATATGGCGTCTACACAATATCTATTGTATTATGTACAAGCATAGTTTAATTCAGTGTTGTATTGTTTGAGTAAAAAATATTGCAAAGTAAACTTCAATTAAGTAGAAATTACTCAAACTTTTACTGGCCAAGTTAAAGTTACTTATTTTCTTTCATTTTACTTAACTTAGTTAAGAAGAGTTCCGTAATTCCATATGTGAATATGCGTGCAAAAATGAAGTAAATTTTACTTATTGTTTTTTAAGTGTATGCAAAAAATGCATAGAAAAACAAAAAGCTCACAGGAAAAACCATACACTGAGTATAACAACATAATCAGTTATTAATATTTCTTTGGTTCTCTCTTGTTTTTGCATGCGTTCATAATGCATGTTCAGCATGCATTATGGAGGGTCAGCTCTCCCGTCTCTGCAGGACGTCTACACCAAACGCTGCAAAGGTAGAGCTACCAAGATCATCAAGGACTCTAATCACCCTGCAAACTGCCAACCGCTTCCGAAGCGCTTCCGAAGCCTGATGGCCAAAACTGAGAGACTCAGGAGGAGCTTCTTCCCCCAGGCCATCAGACTCCTGAACTCAGTCACTTAACATCACGTGACTTCACTTCAGGATAAACATCGATACACTGACATTGCACTGCACTTTCTGTTCTCGTTGTTACTGTGTAACAACCTGTCATAAACCTGTTTGCACATTATACTCTTTATACATTTGTTAACCACATATTTATAAGTCTACAGTTTACTCACTGCAAAGTCTACTTCAATTATTTTATTCCACTTTATCCTTATTTGTTACCTTTTTTTTTCTCTTGACTTGATTATTTATAATTCTACAGATATAGACATATATATATATATATATATATATATATATATATATAGAGTACTTTTTTTATATCCTATTTCTATTATAATTTCTTCCTTGTGTTTTTAACTGTGAATTTGCACTGTCCATGGAGCGGACCTGTTTACATTTCACTGCCGGTTGTATATTCTGTATATAATGTATGTGACAAATAAAACTCTTGAATCTTGAATCTTGTTAGCCTGAATAGCCAAAAATTATGTTCACACAATTTGGCATCACAAATAAAACAGCTGACGGTAATATTTGAATAAGGGGTGAAGATGTCAATTTTCCTATAAGCCAGACATCACTTTTGGTCACTATTGCACATGCCAAAGTTTACAACTAAAGTAAAGTAGTTTTACTTCATTACTGTACTTAAGTACATTTTTCATGTATCTGTACTTTATCAGAGTATTTTTATTATGGGAAATATTTTTTTACTTTAGTACATTCCAAAGTCATAATATCATGCTTTTCATTCAACGTCATGTCATATTCCTCATAATTACAAACTGAAGAAATCGCCATCTAATACCAACCCTGAGACAAAATGGCAATGTCCGATTCGTGAATGAGACCATTCTTTCCAAAGTGTATTTTATTCTAATAATATTTTATTGGGGTATCTGTACTTGAATGGGTGGTCGTCCACAACTGCAACTTTTAGGGTTGTTGGTTTGTTTAAGTACATCTCAGCTGTTTAACCTGAAACCTGCTCCTCATAGTCAATAATGAAACTGACGCTCCCAAAGGAACATTTATACATGACTTCCCTTTCCGATCGTTTGCTTTCATGTAGCTTTCTATGCATGCACGTTGACTTTTATTTCTGCAACAAATCCTCATGCCGTATCACATGTCTTTAACGGCGCTTAAACGTTTTTATTGCTCCATCTATGATACAGTGAAATTAATCCTCAAAGGTTATAATACAGGTTTATTGAGGAGCCTGAACAGGTGCAGAGCAGCTGTGGAATAGATTCTCTTAAACTCTGAAAACGTTCTAAAACACGCAAGGACACGCTATAAAAATAACAGACCATAAAACATACAATATTTCTGCACACAACACAATGCCCTCAGCTAAGATATTCATAGACAAAACCTTCTTTATCAAAGGCATTTCCATTCATATATGCATTTACTTTTATATAAATAATAGCAATGGTATAATATACATACACTAGTTTGATTGACCTCAATGTATTTATGACTTTTGAAGTTTATTATTTACAGTGGCCCCAAAAAGTATTAGGACACTTGAAGGGGAAAAAAAAATCACATACTAGCCCTTATGCCGCACACGCACGCACACACTCACTCACACTCACACAAATATTAATAATTTCAAAGTTAAGATAGTAAAGATTGTTGTTATTCTAGGATAATTTTTTATAATAACTTTTGTTTTCCACAGATGAGAGAAAATGTATTTTTGTTGTTGTTTGTGGATTTTGAAATCACTTGTCATTCATTTAGATACAAAATATCAAACCAAGTAATATCTGCAAACAATCGATGCAAATTTTTTCAATATGTAATATTTTTGAATTTCACTTTTTTGAATTTCATTTTTTGATTTGAATATACACTTGATTAATGTTGAATTCAGGTGTTATCAAAATGATTATGCAACAATGTCCTCAATCTACCCAGAATGCACAAGGAGCTTTATTGCCATTGTTCTTTGTGTATTGCTGTTTGTGTGAGTGAACCATTAGTAAACACACCGGGTGAGTCACACATCTGGAGTCAATTATGCTTCATTAGACAGAGTCTATCCATCATCGCATGCAGCGGTTAATGGCTCTGGGATTACAGTGTGTGCGTATGACTTAGCACTGCAGCTCACACACCCTCAATGAAAGCCATTTCCCATGGAGCCCAATGTAAACAGTAATCCTACCGGATCTCAGCAGGATGGCGTCAGAGCGGCTCCCCATCACATGCCCTGGCATCAGGCCAGCGGCCTCTTCTAAACTCTGGTACCAGTCTGCTAGAGTAATCTAAAATAAATAGCAATACACATGATCAATAGCATTAACAAGAAATCAGTCATTTAAAATATATTTGCTATTCATCTACAGATCAACATGAGCTCATCATCCAGCGAATGGAAATTCACCCAACATCGATATCATCTCCTGGTGGGGATAGCGATTAATATGAACCACATGTGGCTCTGCTTAAAGGCACTTAATCATTAAGATTCAGCATATTATTACTCTTATCCGGTGGTCATTAATGGACAGAATAGCAAATTATTAATATAAAGACTAGCAAATCATTGACATGTACTACTATTGCAATATACTATACATACATCGTTTGGATTTACCCTGTCTGGATTTAAAGGCAAATGCTTAAGAGTTAATGATTGGATCATTATTACAGTGATTATTATGTTTCTAGCATGTTATATGTTTGGCAATAATTTTAGCAAAAGTAACAGAGTTACTACAGTTATTTTTACTATTATAACATGATGTTCACCAATCAGTGATATTACGCAGCGTCTGAAAATAGTCCCTAGCATCCTCTCTGTGCAAGCAGGTTGTCACATTGGTTATGTTAACGGAAGTTAGCCTATTTTCAGGCGCTGCGTAATATCACTGCGCCGCTGCACCCATGGTACGGCAGCAAAGTTCCTTGATCATTACGCAGGAATGAGAGTATAGTTCTTAGACATATCGGTCTAGAAAAATCACAACTTTTCATTTTCCGTCAGTCTTAGTACACAATGTAACTATACACATCACAACATGTAAATAGGAAGATGTTGGTGTTATTTTGTCACTTATTGAGCAGTAGGCTAGCTGGAGCCGTTTACCTCCAGTCTTTGTGCTAAGCTAGTGGTGGGTGCGTCAGACAGAATTATGGGATGCACGGAGATAAAAATGGTATGTATGGATTTATCTAACTCTGGGGGATACGGTGAGTAAGCTAAAGTCCCAAAAAGTCAGTCTGTTCCTTTAATTTGTAAAAAAAAAAAAAAAAAAAAACACGAATTAAATTAGATAAATTAGAAAAATACATTTCGTAGTCAAAACAAATAGAGTTGCATGTATGATATTTGTATATAAAATAATTATATTTCAGATTAATGTGGCACATGAAATAAAGAAAGAGGGCGCCTCTGGTATTTTTCTGAACACTAGCGTTACCATGTCAAATGTTCTCAAGAGTAGTAATTTCCTCCACAGTATTACTGCATTTCCTGTTGTCACCTGCTCACCCTCCATTAGGTTTTAGTGGTCAGTCAGACTCGGTCCAGACAACAGGTGACTCATCTAAGTAAACTACTTCAGAGAGTAATATAAACCAGACAGAGGTCAAAACTGTGGCACATCCTGAGGGCGAAAGGCACATCAGGTCAGCTATACTTCAGTCTTTCAGAATCTGGTCAGTCTGGCTGATGGTTATCCTTACATACACATGTAACTTAATGTATAACGTATAACGTATAACATGTAATATAACACATAATATATCATATAACGTAACGTAAAACAATAAAACAACATATATATATATATATATATATATATATATATATATATATATATATATATATATATATATATATATCCTGCTTATCTTATCCTTTAATATACTAATAATATTAATTTAGTGCATGGGTAGAGGACTATTTAATGCATATTTAATTTTTTGAAATATATAATGAGCCTCTAGGTCAAATTAACTTTATAAAAGTAAAATTGGGTACGAAAAATAATATACAACATAGTTTAAGATATACATACCTCCTGATTATATAATATTGTTAAAATTCACTGAATAAAGTTAGAAACTCATTTCATATTTGCTTGATATGATATCTCTAGGGCGTATTAAATTGAGCAGATCTCATCCGTCAGCTTGTGAAGTTCCACAGCCAGTTAATTTCAGACTCGTTCCACCTTACACCTGCCCTGCGAGAGGGAACTTTGTCGACGGTAAAGCCCACTGACCTCATAGGGTGGGGTTTAGCTGTAAAATCCTGTAGTGACCTCAGACTAGTACCTGCAGGGTGTAGTGGGAGTTCAGGTCATGGGGTCATGAAGGAAGAGCTCTCATTCATCAACTTCCTGCAGTCTTTCTCAACATGTGTTTCCATTGTAGGGTCACAGCCTATCACAGACACATGTGGATACGAGCACTCAAGCACTGATGGATGGATAACAAAAATCATTTGATTGATAAGGCAAACGTTTGCTGTTTAATGTATCAGTCAGTGTAAATGGACAGCTGTGTACAACATAAAAGCTCTCTATACTTGCAGAAAGTGTCGCTTCACCTGTGAGATGGAAGTTGTACGCAGCCGACAGAAAAGGTCTTGTTTAACTGAAGTGGCGTGACACAGAATGAGCAGACAGGTGTGTGACAACTGTGTTGGAGTAAAAGCAAAAAAAAATAAAATAAAAAAATAAAAATCAACATTTATTTATTTTGTGATGGAAATGACAGTGGTAAACACTAATAAACATTAAACTTAAAATGGTCAACTTATCTTGCTAAGGCAAATTTCAAAGCTATTATTTTTATGTACACTAAATGCAATTAAACAAATAATGTTTCTCTTTTTTTTGCATAACTTTGCATATTTCACTGACAAATTATTTTAAACTAGAAAAGGGTCTGGGTCAAGGGTAAAATAAATAATGTATATAATATAATAATGTATACACACACACACACACACACACACACACACACACACACACACACACACACACACACCTAAAGGATTATTAGGAACACCATACTAATACTGTGTTTGACCCCCTTTCGCCTTCAGAACTGCCTTAATTCTACGCAGCATTGATTCAACAAGGTGCTGAAAGCATTCTTTAGAAATGTTGGCCCATATTGATAGGATAGCATCTTGCAGTTGATGGAGATTTGTGGGATGCACATCCAGGGCACGAAGCTCCCGTTCCACCACATCCCAAAGATGCTCTATTGGGTTGAGATCTGGAGACTGTGGGGGCCATTTTAGTACAGTGAACTCATTGTCATGTTCAAGAAACCAATTTGAAATGATTCGGGCTTTGTGACATAGTGCATTATCCTGCTGGAAGTAGCCATCAGAGAATGGGTACATGGTGGTCATAAAGGGATGGACATGGTCAGAAACAATGCTCAGGTAGGCCGTGGCATTTAAACGATGCCCAGTTGGCACTAAGGGGCCTAAAGTGTGCCAAGAAAACATCCCCCACACCATTACACCACCACCACCACCAGCCTGCACAGTGGTAACAAGGCATGATGGATCCATGTTCTCATTCTGTTTATGCCAAATTCTGACTACCATCTGAATGTCTCAACAGAAATCCAGGTTCATCAGACCAGGCAACATTTTTCCAGTCTTCAACTGTCCAATTTTGGTGAGCTTGTGTAAATTGTAGCCTCTTTTTCCTATTTGTAGTGGAGATGAGTGGAGATGTTGTGGCTTCACAAATGCTTTGCTGCATACCTCGGTTGTAACGAGTGGTTGTTTCAGTCAAAGTTACTCTTCTATCAGCTTGAATCAGTCGGCCCATTCTCCTCTGACCTCTAGCATCAACAAGGCATTTTCACCCACAGGACTGCCGCATACTGGATGTTCTTCCATTTTCACACCATTCTTTGAAAACCCTAGAAATGGTTGTGCATGAAAATCCCAGTAACTGAGCAGATTGTGAAATACTCAGACCGGCCCGTCTGGCACCAACAACCATGCCACGCTCAAAATTGCTTAAATCACCTTTCTTTCCCATTCTGACATTCAGTTTGGAGTTCAGGAGATTGTCTTGAAAAGTGCATCATTTTCTATATTTTACAAGTTACAGTTTAGATCATCAACATCGATATTATTATGAGGGATTTTCATATTTTAAGCTAGAAAAAAAAAACTATAAAATCTATCTACACATACAAGGCAAACATAAATTAAGGCATGATTTTAAACAAAAAATGAATATTTTTGTTTAAATAAAAATCAATAAAAATCAATAATACTTTTGTTTGTTATATTTCAGACACACTGGGGTCAGTACCCCCTAACTCTTATGCCCATGCATGAATGTCTCATTCACTTTTCATGCTAATCTGGCACATTCTTGCATCACAAATATAAGCAGATACAGTCAAAATGTTGACAGGGTTGCATGCAATTGGATTTGGGAGAACACAGTTCTTTCTGTGAAAGTCATTACAGCTAGAGTAAAAACAGGCCAGAAAGAGACTGACAGCTGATTAACCTCAGCTCTCCTGCTGTTATTGCAATTCCATCTGCTGGATGTTGGTGTATAAAAGAAACCATGCTACTACATGCTAAAATCTCACTATCCCTTTATTTAAATAAGCCAGAGACCCTGTAAGAAGGGAGACATAAAGGAACCAATACCAGGATTTTGTTCATCCAGTTTGTGTAGAAATTCATGAACGGCTTTGTTCTCACATGCGTACTCAGTAGTTCACATTACTTTACAAAGTCGTTCACAGAGACATTTGGCATTCATAAATTTTTACTAAACAAAGAACTTAGATTTCCCCAAATTCTAGGCCCTGCATTTACATGTTACAGTGAATCTAAACATGGTCCTACGCTTCAACTCTCGCCTTTGTAAGTGCACTGAAGCTTTCATTCAAAAGGTGTTTAGAATCACAGCTTGTCCCCACAGTGGGAACCCCTGTCCAAACAGTCAGAGGACAAATCCCCTCACTTCCTGCACCATAAGGCACATTCTCCACGGCAACCCACAATGGAGGCTTTAGAGGAACACATTTACAGAGTGCTAAAGCCTAGTACAGTCTAGCCTAAAACTATAAAGAATGCTTAGAATTAGGTGTGAGCAGTATGACCATACAATTTTAAATGTAGGACACATATTGCTCTATATTTTCTCATTACTGTATATTGTCACTCTCACATGTACATAACGTAAAGTAGATGATACAGCAGAATGTCTACCAGTTTATTCTTTGCTTTCACACACTTTGCTTTCTTTGTAAAATGTACTCCAATAATCTTTAAAAATTTTATTTCCAACTTTGAAAAATATTTTTTACAGTTTATTTTGTCTTACTGCAATAACAGATTCTTTCCTGTTTAAAGGTGCACTATGTAAAAAAGATTTCAGTAAAATATCCAAAAACTACTAGGTCAGTGTTATAGATTTTGTTCAATTGAGTACTTACAATATCCCAAATGTTTCCAACTATTTATAAATGGTGAGAAAATTGCTATTTTAACCAATGAACCGGGATGTGTGAGGAGTCGCCTGTCAATTGCGTCATCTGCGTTACCCTCGGTTTCCTCGGTTGGAGAAAAGCTTTACTCTCACTGCAGTGTGCAACAAGTGTCATAGCAGCCGCCGAGTGAACACATGAGTTACGTCACCGAGCAAATGCACAAGTAACGTCATAACATCATTTTCAACACACTCAAATGCATCTAATATGCATTATCTCATACTCATGACCGGAAAAGTGGAAATGGCGCCGGCAACTGTGGCATAATAAAAGTCCCTCTGCTCAGAAGGCGTGTGTTGCTTTTATCTTATTAACAATCGCTCAAGTGGCCTTGCTCAGCTCCCACAACATATCATGTCCCAAGATTCTGCGCTCAAACTTGGCGTCATCAAACTACACCTTTTGTTTTGAATAGGTGACCTCTAGCGGACGGAAAAGTTACATAGTGCACCTTTAAGAAAAAAGAAAGACAAAATACACAATACAATTTATGAAGTGTTGCTTCTGAAGTCTATTTATCTTTTTTAACTGAAAAAACAAGTTTTAAAACGTCTAAAAAAAAGAGTGTTTTAATGTTTTGATTTTACATTTGCATGGTAATCAGTACACTAACTCTTCCTTTCTGTCCTTCTATCCGTGCAGACGTGTTTTTCTCTCTGCTCCCTGCTGGCTCTCGCGCTGTTTTGTTTTGTCTAGTGTTTCGTCTCTTCTCTTTCTCTCTGACTGCTGCTTTGCTGGACTCTTGAAAATACTGAAATGGAATTGATTAACTGGTCAATCAGCGCGATCGACAAGATTTTCTCACTAAGGAAGGGTGCCCCGGGAGAACCCACCTGCCCGGACGGGACCTTTGCCGCAGGGTACGTGAGGGACGCATGGAACAACTGGCAAGTCCTGTGCCTGGAGGCTCTGTCCGTGGAGGATGCGGAAGATTTATACATGATTGGATTATTGATGGCGGGGTTCCTATTCTTTGGCTTTGGGATTGCCCTGACCTATTGGAAGATTGGTAAGACAGCTGCAAGCAAATTCACCCAGCCGCTGTCTGTGGAAATTAAAGAATGCTTGGGGTTGTGTGTGACCGTCTGAAGGAATTAGATCAGAAAGTGATAGGAATTGAGGAACTGAACCGTAACAACGCAGTCCGGACTGCGGATACGCAGGGTAGAGTGGGCTCTATCGGGGGTCAGATCGGTGAACTTTTACGGACTGTAACCGGTCTGGCCATGAGGCTGGACGTAATGTCTAGGGAAACTGCACAGACCGGACGCGAATGCTGAGGACCAGATCTGATTGATTGATTATGATCGGACAAATTACCGAAGATCATCAAATGGATTAAAAATAATAAATTGTATTTGCCTGACCTAATCAACTAGCCCAACGAACCTCACTTGGTCCCTATCTCTCGGTTGGGATTTCAGCCTGACAGCTTTGTCTGCTATCTTTCCCTGTGCACTGCCTTATCTCCTTCAAGGACAAACCATAGAACTGAACTCGAAAACATCTGAAGTTATGGCTAACATTCTCACACAACACAATCTCAGACTCACTCGCACCATACATACCCGACCTTATTCCCTCCCCGTTCCATCCGTCTGCCTGTCTGTTATCTATCTCCTCTCCCACTCATACAAAAAATCCCACCACGTGACCACGTGTACTGTGTCATGTTTATGTTTATGTTTATGTTTATGTTTTGTTGTGTTTGCTATGTAATGCTTGCTAAATTGCATTCTTGTATTTCTGGAGAGCGTAGGGCGGCGCCTGAATAATCGGCTGCGGCCCGGAGGCTTGCTCCAAACTTCATTTCGTTATACTTGTACATGTGTAATGACGAATAAACTTCAACTTCAACTTCAACTTCATTAGTCAGACATCAGCAGCTCAGTTAACAGCCTAATAGTTTTAGTGGATTTGGTCACTTTAGTACAGTTTATTTATATCCGACTATGCACAATCCTGTACATGCTTGCTTTAATCTGGCCTGATTTAGAATATATGCTCAGCTTGAAGTGAGATATCCTGTAGCCCAGCGTGTCAGGAGCATTTAGCTACCATACATAGGCAACAAACTGTTAATGAGATCAGTCTTAAATGGCAACATGAGGTCAGTGTTGTAGACACAAGCAAAAACACTCATTAAATCATCCACAGCTCTTTACCAGCATACACCTCTCACCTGGCTATAAACGGGGCGCTAACTAGCCGTTAATGTTTTCTTCCAGAGAAGATAAACAGAGATGATTGCAGAGGTAAATACCATTCTAAGGGGAAACAGCAAGGGTTCAGTCACTGGAGGACATTTGGAATGGGCATTTTGTATATATTTCTCAGTTGGGTTTTCAGTGACCTCTTTAATCTGATCATGTGAAAACTATCTGTCTTCATGTACAGCTGAGTTTATGTACAGCTGTCATAAATAATCTGCAATAGTTGACCTGATAAACACCAAATGCTTTAAATGTTAATGGGTGCCCTTTGAGCCCCTGTAGCTTATACCACCGGCCACTTTATAAGGTACACATGATCAACTGAACGTCAATGCAAATATCTATTCAGTCAATTACATGGCAGCAACTAAAGGCATTTAGACATGTAGACATGGTCAAGATGACCCACTGAAGTTCAAACTGAGCATCAGAATGGGAAAGAAATGTGATTTAACTGACTTTGAACATGGCATGGTTGTTGGTGCCAGAAGGGCTGGTCTGAGCATTTCAGAAACTGTTGATCTACTGGGATTTTCATACACAACCATCTCAGGGTTTACAGAGAATGGTCTGAAAAATATCCAGTGATCAACAGTTCTGTGGGTGAAAAACCTTGTTGATACCAAAGGTCAGAGGAGAATGGCCAGACTGGTTTGAGCTGACAGATAAGCAACAGTAACTGAAATAAGCACTCGTTACAACCGAGGTCTGCAGAAGAGCATCTCTGAATGCTCAACACGTCCAACCTTGAAGCAGACGAGCTACAGCAGCAGAAGACACACCGGTGCCACTCAGAAGAACAGAAAATCGGAGGCTACAATTCACATAGGCTCACCAAAATTGGACAACAGAAGATTGGAACGTTGCCTGGTCTGGTGAGTCTCGATTTCTGCTGCATCATTCAGATGGTGGGGTCAGAATTTGCCATAAAAAAACATAAAAGCATGCACCCATCCTGCCTCATATCAATGGTTCAGGCTGCTGCTGGTGTAATGATGTGCCCTTTTTCTTGGCACACTTTAGGCCTCTGAGACCCTGTTTACACCTGGCATTAAAACATGTGTTTTGGTTGTGTCCAGTATACTCAAATGACCCCCACAGTCACCAGAACTCAATCCAATAGAGCACCTATGGGGTGTGGTGGAACTGGAGATTTGCATCATGGATGTGCAGCCGTCAAATCTGCAGCAACTGTGTGATGATATCATGTCAATATAAACCAAAATGTTTCCAGCACCTTGTTGAATCTATACCACCAATAATTAAGGCAGTGCTAGCAAGGTAAGTGGCTGGTGAGTGCATATTGAAAAGCAAAAATCAGATAAAGTTAGCAGATTATTTGTGTGATTATTGGCCTTGTGCTAGTAAATGCTGGCCTTTTTAGCAGGGAAATATAAATCCCAAAATGCTAAGGGGCAAGGATTGTTGAGCTCAAGTAGGCTTGAGATATGGACACAGAGACGTGACCACATCTGGCTGAAGGATATTTATCACTGTCAGCTGTCTTAGTCATGTGATATAGAGGCTTAACAATGTTTGGGTTACTAGGGAAACCTTCTCTCATAACCTAAGCCTCTTATTTTACGAGTGACCCGTGGTCCAGTCTCACTAAAGATGCCATAATTTAAAACCGCAATAAAAGTCCAATTAAGGACATCAGATGAAATCAATACAAGAATCAATTGCGACTGTTATATCCGTTTCTTATTCCTTTGTGACGCTATACCTTTTCTGTTAAAGATGAGCTGCACAGTCAGTCCTGCTTTATAGAAGTGACAAAGTGATTAAATGTGTTTATGTGTTTGAGTTTAATTTGGATTAGCATCTGGTCATCTTCCACATCTATTGCTCATCCAAATTCATGAGTACTTCAGTTAAAAAAGACATTCAACAAGGTTCTAGTTTTAGTTATTATGTAGTGTGCCACCTAATATGTTATGTATTCAACTATTTATTGAAGTGTTGTTTCCATCTTTCAATAGATGCTGCACCACAAAACCTGCAAGCATCCAGTGAACACCTCTCTTCATTATCTGTATAATAAAACTTATTTTTGATATTATTTGATATTTTTATATTAACTATTTATTGCCTTATTCACAGTAATTGTTAAATGTCATTCCCAGTGTGCATTTCAAAATGTAATAGTATGAAATTTCATAGCCACATTATGGGAAAGTTATATGAAGTAGCATCAAAAAGTTTGGGGTTGGAAAGGTTTAAAAAAAAAAAACCTCTCAAGCCAAGGCTGCATATTTGATAAAAATAGAGTAAAACGGTATTATTGTGAAATATTACAATTTTAAATGACAGTTTTCTATTTGAATATATATATATTATATTATAAAATATATTTTATTCCTGTGATGCAGAGCTGTATTTTCAGCATCATTACTCCAGTCTTTAGTGTCACATGATCCTTCAGAAATCGTTCTAATATGATGATTTCCTGCTTTAAAAACATTTATCATTATTATCAGAAAACAGTTGTGCTGCTTAAAAGTTTTGTGGAAACACTGATACAGTGATTTTCTTCCCCCTTTCAGGATTCTTTCATGAAAACATTTATTTAAAACATAAATCTTTATTAACAATATAAAATGTCTTTCCTTGCTGAATAAAAAGTATTAATTACAAAACATAACTGACTCCAAACTTTTGAATGGACGTAAATCTCTAAATAATAAGAAATTACATTAGACATATTAGAAACATTGCAATTGTGTGAAATAAAACATTCACACACAAACTGGAAAAGACTATTTAAATCAAGTTTGCAACTGCAAACCTGCAATCTTCTCATCGAATTACAATTCACAGAAATAACTACACTGTTAGATCACAGTCAGAAGGATCTCCTGCAGTGCCACATTATCATCATCTGCTCCTTAAACACACAACCACATACCAGTGCAGTTTTATCAGATGGCCCCACACTGAGGTGCAAAGGACAAACATGGCAACTCTTCACCCCCTCAGAGAGAAAACAAGTCAACTGACAAACCAGAAACTTGCGTCAGGGACTCTGGAGATAATCAGCTATGCAAACGGTTTGGGTGAGTCACAAAACGTTCTGGATCCTGTTTACACACGTATTTAAAAGTAAAGTGGGCCATTTCTGCACCACTAGGGGCACCAAACAGAATAAAAAACAAACCCAACAGGTAGTCCCGCTATAGGTTTATTATATTCTAAAATTAATTCAGCAACATTGAACTGTTATTGGACTGAATTGAATCAACATTGCACTGACTCAAAGTGAATAACAGCACTATTGCCTCTGTAGAGCTGCTTATAGTTGAATTGAACTCCATAATTTCATAATTTATGAACAATTACAGTCATTGAACTGAACTGAATTGAGCTGAATATAAATGACACTATTGCCTTTTTTAGAGCAGCAGAATTGAATTCTGCTTGCGTCACTTACCATTTGTTCCTGTTTTCCCAGACAGCAACATAGTGTTAACCCAGATCTGGCCCACATCTGGTACATGTGGATTCCATGTGTACCAGATGTGGGCCAGATCTGGGCTGACACTATGTTGCTGTCTGGGTTAAAACAATCTGCACTGTATATAAAGATGACAGATATTGCACACTTTACCTTGAACAGTAGGTGTAAACTGGGCCTCTGTGTGACACTGTATCACTTCTACTATGGGTTTCATGCAGAAATCATTTCTGGACTCAGCACTGGAAACAAATCAACAAGTCAACAAGTAGAAGCAGGACATAAAGTCATCAGTCAAAGGAGAATGTGTTAAAAACACACAACAGATCGTATGTGTTGAGATCAAGACCCATTCAGTGAGACGAAAGGATTTCTCATCCGGTCATACAGTCAACATTCACAGACTTGATTTAAGAATATTATATAATAGAGGAGTTTGGGGACATTGGTTATGCTCCATGAGTTCTGACTCGAACGGGAGGAAACACTTTCTGCCTCGCTGACTGTGAAAAGTTTGTATGACGCAATGACATTTCATTAGCATGACCCTTTTTGTCTGGGTGAATTGTGTGGATTTGTGATGTTATGTAAACCCGTTGTTGATTTCTCAGTCAGTTCTTCTGAAACTAACAATGCAGCGATTAAAGTCTAATGATGTTGTGGCCAGATATACAGCACAAACAATTCAAACATAGTATGCTTTGACAATATTTTGATTTAATCCAATTTTGCATACAGTGTTTGTTTTTTTTTTTTTTTTTTTTTTTTTTTTTTTTTTTTAATCTGATTAAATAATGAGGAAAAAATACTCTCAATCATTTCAATCATTGCCAATGTCTGATTGAACCTGTCACATGCTCCAGATCACACCTGAACTCAATGGGTTCACAATTCACACGAAAGAGTTGGGAAAAGACTAGGGATAGGGGTGTATTAATATATGGAGAGAGGAATTCTACAGCAGGGCATCTGCATATCCACATCTACATACAGAAGCAAAACATAAGCAGATACTCGGATACATACAGACAGAAAACAACAGAATGAGTGCACATGACAGAGCGGTGTCTGTTGAGCTGGTTTGCTCTGGACAATAAACCCCATCTTTATGGCTTTTTATGATCTGTTTGCTCTGTCCTGCTAATCCAGGTCAACATTTGACCGATAACACACAACACATACATACCTTCCAGCCATCCAGACAGACAGACAGACACACACACACACACACACACACACACACACACACACACACACACACACACACACACACACACACACACACACACACACACACACACACACACACACACACACACACATCACTTAGTATGATTTATAAGCTGTTTTCCTCATGGGGACCAAATAAATCCCCACAAGGACAAGGATATTGCCATCTTTGTGGGGGGCATTCTGTCCCCATAATATAGGGTTTACCTGAGCCACCACAAAAATACAATTCTTTATTTTTTCATGTATTAAATTAATTGTATTTATAATCTTGGATGGAGAGAGAGAGAGAGAGAGAGAGAGAGAGAGAGAGAGAGAGAGTATTTGCTAAGGGTTATTACATTCCCTGCTGGTCAGCATGAGTTTAATTAAAGACAGGACTGCTAATAGCCCAACCTACAAAGACACACAGGAGTCAGAGAATTGATCTGGCACCACACACACACACACACACACACACACACACACACACTTATGGCATCAATACACAAGCATCGACATGATCTCTCTGCGTCAGGTTTTGCCTACATTATGGAAACCAAATGTGCTCAAAAGTAATGCAAGTAACCTGGAATCTGCTAAAATACATGCTAAATCAAACTGAACTAAAAAAAAAAAGCATCACTAGCTCATTATTAAGTCAATGGAAAGTCCCCACCATGACAGAAAAACACGTGTGTTTATGCTCTGGAAAGCTTTCAAGCATCATAATGCTTTGCTTGCTAAACATCTTTTAGCATGAACCGTCATTCGCTGGTGATATTGCACTATTTAATCCAATATACATATCCGAGATGGGCCTTTTCATCATAAGATCCTGTGATGGGCTTTGTGAAAGTGAAATCCGTCTGTTAATACATAATTATATTTGAATGTCACAATTTAGCTAATGGGGATTTATAGATCGTTACTACGTCAGTGTCTCTGCTGACCTTTATGGCAGTTTTATGAGTTGTGATTTACCATCCCCATTCATGCATTATTGAATTTGTTTTATTTTATATCAAGGTCAAAGGAAAGGGACCATGAGGTCATAGGCAGCTGCACTGATTTAAGACATAGAGGTGCAATTATTCTGGATTCTTATATTTGGACACGCTATAAGGCAGTAAGAGCTTTATCGCGACACCAGCATGCACACAATGCAACACTGTGGCCCTCTAGAGGGGAAATACAGCATCAAAACTCAGATTCCATAGGACCTTTTGAAGTTTTAAAGTCTATATGCTTGTTTTGTAATTTAAGGAATAATTTCTATTAACGTTATTCAGAAATAACTTTAATATTTACGAAAAGTATTTCCATCATGTCAGACAGAATGGGAATAAACAGCTAAAGTCAGCCACTGCTCCATGAGGGAGTGGATGTTTGTTTACATGAAACTGGAGGTTCATTTGGGGATTTTACCATCTTTCATTTTATCAGACAAGATGGATGTTTTAGAATGAGACAAACCAACTTAACATGGCTATACAGCCCCATATGCAAGAAACTGATATATATATATATATATATATATATATATATATATATATATATATATATATATATATATATATATATAGAGAGAGAGAGAGAGAGAGAGAGAGAGAGAGAGAGAGAGAGAGAGAGAGAGAGAGAGTACAAATTATAAAAGAAATCTGGTTCATAAACATTGACAGCCACTCCTAATATGAGAAACAGAGGAAGTAGACATAATGTATTTCCTCATCTTTTATTCAAACCTGTTGCTGTAATTCATCATGGTGTTTAATGAGAATGTTTTCATCTTAATTTGGTCCAATAATTTATCGTACGAAGTGTACTGAATGAAATACGTCACACAATAATATGTCTGGTTTGACGATGGATGGAGAGAGAGAGAGAGAGAGAGAGAGAGAGAGAGAGAGAGAGAGAGAGAGAGAGAGAGAGAGAGAGAGAGCTCTTATTATGGAGCCCGTTCTCTTGTAATGCCTTTGGTTTTACTGAGAGTTGCTCATTGAAACATTTTCATTTACTGTAGAAATACAATTGAAATACAATAAATTGGCAGTGCGAGTATTGGCCAGCTCTTTAAAAAAAAAAAGTCAAATCCAGTTCATTTTTACCTTAACTTTGTATTCTATTATTTAAATGTACAATATATGGACATTAGCATTGATTCAACAGTTAAATTAGCTTCAGAAAGCTTAAAGGGGACGTGTGTCAGTTCTGCACCACTAGTGGTATCAAATGAAAGTTACTGGGTCGACCATAACTACTTTGGTTCAACCAACCCAGCTAACAAAAATATGTTCCAAGAACGTTTTGCAAATGTAATTAAGTTATGAAAACGTTATTTCTGAATGCTCTCAGAACATTTATAACTTTCCGCTTTGTAAACGTTTAAATGTGAATAACGTTAGAGAAAACATTAAAGGAACGTTTTCTCTGTTTATCATTGTGCAAGCATTGTAAATATTACTTTGAACTATCTAAAAAGTAGTAAGTAGCAACTTAAAAAGATTACCATCCAATGAAAATGTTTCAGAAAAACAGTGAATGATGTATAAATAACGTTTTAATAGCACTATTAAAGACCAGATAACTTTGAATGAACATTCTATTAAAGTTGTCAGAAGAACGTTTGTTCATAACGTTGCCAGAACGTTCTAAGAACATTTCCTGTTAGCCGAGGATGATATCTGGAGTGTTTGACAGCAGTCAATTTTTATTTATTTTTTTAATTCTGTTTGGTGCTGCTATTGGCTCAGAAATGACACACTTCACCTTTAATTTTACAGATGCTTTAGAGGCTGGTACAGTTGTAAAGGGTGAATACATGGATATGTGCTACTATTTGAATGCATTCAAAACTTACACGACTAGGTACAAAGACACAGACACTCATACAGTGTAGCATCTACAATCCCTCCCTGAACCAAAAGTGATGCAAACAGAGGAGTCTTTACTGGAACACTGAATTAAATGGATTATAACTGCAAATGTACAAAGGTTCAGATGATCAGACCTGCATGAACACGATTTGCCAAGATATGCAAGAAGAACAAAGAACAAAAAGACAAAGACTCATTTATGGAAGAGGGAAAATTAAAGCAACAGAGACACAAAGAACAAAGTGTTGTGAATTTTGGAGATATATCTGAAATGTTTGGACCCTCCGTTTATTACAAACTGACATCATATGATATTGCAGCATGGAACCTTCTTCTGGCTATAGTTTTAGCAAGAAACAACAGAAGATTAGTAAACAGCTGTATGATACATTATGAGATTGTGTGCAGATGTTGTATATCCTGGTTAGAAGAGTTTGGCTTTCTTCTTCAGTTCATTGCGTTTCCACAGAGGTAACCTGTCGAATTCCTTAATTTCCATCCCAAATATTTCAAAGAACATCTCTGGAGACATGTGGCGCTAGAAATGCAGGTGAAAATCAATAAAAATCACCTAGAACATCTTGATTATATCATAATGCAGTGTTTTGTGATACAAATACTGTGAGCAATTACCTCTAGTCGGGTTCTGTCCACATCTCTGGGCAGTTTGGAGCGACTGCGGCTGGTTACCTTGAGCATTTCATATGGATATACCTTTAAAGGATACATATCAATCAGTACAAAAATGCCCAAAAATGTGTTTTAATTGTTTGAAATGTAGTCTAGGGTCAAATAAATCAGGAAAGCATAAAGGCCCGTTCACACCAAGAACGATAACTATAATGAAAACTCTTTTAGCGCCCACACCAGCGGAAAATAACGTTCTGTTTATTGTAAATCATACACAGTTTTGTCGTCTGCCGCTTTAAATGCTCAAGCTTTTTAAAGCAGGATGGATTCTGATTGGCTGTCATGTTTTTATCATTCATCAGCTGAAAAAAATCGTTCTGAAAGTGATTCCAACAATATCGGTTGTGTCCCAATTCAGAGGCTGCATCATTCAAAGGACTCGGACTACAAAGACATCGAAGCCTTCGAAAGTCAGAACGAGTGTTGTTAAATGGGACGGTCTAGTCTACGGAGGACGGTTCTTGTCACCTAGCAACTGTGACATCTGCTGTTGATGAGTGCCAGTAATGTTTGTATTGGACTTTTTTGAAAGTTATATTAAAAAACAAAACAGGATTCACAAACTGTCTAATTATGTTCACCATGGTCCATTTCTGTATATAATAAATCACTTATTAGTAAAATATAAGGCGACATTTGAACCTCTTTAAAGTTTTTTAATTTTTACATTTGTATCATTATATATTTGAGTAAGTTGAAACCCAATACCTACGTTTAAGAGTGTAATTTGGCAATTTCTCTCAAAAAATCCTGTCATCACTGGCGTGCAATGAATTCTGTTCACAGGAAACGAAGGAAGCATATGGATTTTGGAGCCCACATTTGAAGGAGCCTTTGAATTGGGATGGCCTTCGAATGCGCCCTTCAAAGGATGCAATTGGGACACAGCTACAGTTTCTCTGTTATAGTTGTTGTGTGCAGTCTGCTATTCTTTTATATTTACAATGATTTTTAGAACTATAGATCTTATGCACCAGAGAGACAAGCGTGCAGCCATCTTTAGAATTTTGTCTTTGAACTTCCATTTTTTCCGGCAGCTCCATATATTTCTATGGCATCACTGTCGAAGAGTAATTAGCTGGTGAAGTGGATTTACTTATTGTAGAGTTAACATCATGAGCATTCTAATGTTTGAAGCGGATGTCATAACAAATGCCTGTAGACCGGGAAGATTTTAAAATGAGCGGTTCGTTCATAAATCCATAAGATCTTACCTTCATGCAATGATAATATAACTGAAAGACAGAACACAATGAGTGCAGCGCACATAAGGTCTATATCTTAATCATTGTAGTTATCGTCCTTGGTGCAAACGGGCCTTAAATCTGGCTGTATAGTTACATTACATCCAAGTAGTTCCCTTAATCGAACTCGTATTCAATATCAGATCATGTTTTGCTAGTTTATATGATACACTTGCTTTTGGTTCCAGCATATTAGGCATAGACACTCCTCTGTCCATTCTGGTGGCTGTACGGTGGCCATCATGCAAGGGCTAGAAACAAATCATAGACAGCGCGAGAACATGAAGCTACTTTAGTGAGCCATGACAACTGTATCTTTCAATTTTAATTCACAATGTAGTTTGAATGAGTATGAGCATGCTGAAGATATTATTTAAAATAATATTACATATTATTTATAACAACAAAGCAATAAGTATAAATGGAAACAGTAATTCAAACAGGTAATCATATCTACGTACCTGAAACTCTGTTGAAAATCAAATAAAAAAAAAGAGTTGGTTTTATTTTCATTCATTAACCAATATGAGAAAATTCTCATCTTCCATATGCATTTATGCTACTTCCATAATACATATACCAATACATATTTGACATTCCTATATGTAATTTAAGTTCAATTAAATTAAGATACAGATAAACTAACCTCTCATCCCACC
This sequence comes from Paracanthobrama guichenoti, assembly GCA_018749465.1. Classification (NCBI taxonomy): domain Eukaryota; kingdom Metazoa; phylum Chordata; class Actinopteri; order Cypriniformes; family Gobionidae; genus Paracanthobrama; species Paracanthobrama guichenoti. Next base: position 33,707,322 of record CM031955.1, read on the forward strand.
GCACACGTCTCCATAACTGTTATACTGTGTGAAATCAGTCGACTGAGGCTGGAGAAAACATTAGAAACATTAGAAACAGATAAAATTGGTTGAAATATATATATATATATATACTGCAAAACAATGACACAATGACACAATTTTCACTCAGAAATGGCTAATAAATTTCTCAAATAATTACAAAGAAACGGCAAGTATACAAACTGAAATAGTATTTTCTTGTATAAAGTACTCCAATAATCTTTGTTTTATTTACAAAAATCTGTGTAATATCTCTTTAACCAATCTATTATATTATATAATATTATTACATGGCTCTGTGGAATACTTGATTCTGATTGGTCAATCACGCCATCCAGCAGTATGTTATCCCCTGATAACAACCAATAAAAACTGATAACATGCTTATCCGGGAAACTGAAGTCAGCACTATACGCCTTGCTAGGAAAGGTTTTTCCTTTTGGAAGTTTTGCGTTAAATTAGCTAATAAAATATTAAAACTCAAATCAATATTTTGAATTATGTCATATGGCATCCCACTCTCTCTTGTTTTATACAAATGCAGCTGCTGCCATTTTGAACACCGTAATGGATTATAAGATAACAAACAGGTACGATTTTAAAACAGTTACATCTCAAATCAATGTCTCTAATCCCTATAATTATTAATATGGCAAAATACCATGTAATAAGTGGTATGACTGTACTGTATCCCTTAAATATCTGTCTAGTTTGAACTTGCCAATTGCTAGCAACTGCTCTCTCAGAGGAAACTTTGCATTTAAAGAGCTAATAAGACATTTCGACTCAGATCAATATTTCATCATGTCTAATTATTTACTTATGTGGCAAGTAGCCATGTAATAAGCAGGATAATGTACATCCAGCCAGTTATTATAATATTATATTATATTAGGATTAATAAGTAATGTCCCATAGATTCCTCAAAAGAATGGGTCTTACCCGATGCAGTCCATTTCGCCCATATCCAGGCAATGAGCCTGTTTTAGAGGGTGAACTTTGATCTGCAATTGTAATACCAATAATAATATTATTAATAATAGTATTACTTATTGTAATAACAATAAGTAATAATGTGTAATAGTACACATCCACCATAAAAAATTATGTACATATTATGCACATACTGTATGCATATATACATTTTTAAAATAATTTTATATACATGCGCGCACACGCACACACGCACACACACACACACACACACACACACACACACACACACACACACACACACACACACACACACACACACACACACACAACCCTGTTCCTCAATCATGAAGAACGTCAAGATCCAGAACATGAATGTCTAATCTATTGTACTGAGGAGCATTACTGCTTCCATGCTCATAGCGTTGTGCCGACAGGCTCCGTGCATGACGCTCTCGGATCTTCTCTTTCTCCATCTCCTCTTTAAGGATCATTTTCCCCAAACCAGATTGGATCTGGAGTCAGAAACATGAAGCCATTTAGACAGGAACAAGTTCTAGAGCTGTGCTTTGTGTTGAATCATTCTTTCAGTTCCTGACCTTGTTGAGATGTTCCTCCTGTATCTGTCTGCGTTTCTGAAGCTCCTCCTCATCCTCCTCTCTTGACCTTCTCCTCCCATCTGTTCCTGAGCAGCACAACCACAAAAATACATTAGTAGGACCCAATCACACTCACTAACACCTGAAATCAAGGATAGAGGGGAGAGCTAATGTAAAAGACAGTCTATGTTATGCAAAATGCTGCATTAATTAGTCTGTTTTTATATGATGAAACACACTTTACATCATTATACATACAGAACAGAAATGATCACTTGTGTATTACATCAAGACAGACGATTACACAGTACCACATGGACAGAAAGACAACACAAATGTTTGAAGTCAATCTCTCATTTGGTTTTAAAAATGTTAATGTTTCACTATTTTTAATTTTTTTATGCTAATGGAATTTTTAATGGCAATAATAGAATAATTTGAAACAACAATGAACAAGAAAAAGTACTCTATATAAGATTTCAATTTGATATTGAATATTAAACTATCAGGAAGAAGCAACTTGATATTAGCATTTACTGCATCTACACATATATGTTCATAAATCTGCTTTCCATCTTCAGGGCAAGGTTGTAGTTCACCCAAAAATAAAACTTTACTCACCTTCATGTCAATCCTAATAGTGTTTTCTTTCTTTTTTAAAGTGCCCGTATTATGCTTTCTTGAATATTACCTTTTATGCAGTGTGTAATATTGCTGTTTGAGAATGTAAAATGTCCGCAAAGTGCACAACAAATAAAGTTATTAGGCACTATCATATACCAGGCGCACCAGGTGTTTTTTGCTGTAGTTTCAACCCGACGCAGTTATCATTTTCACGTCCAGAGCCATGTTGTTTAAATAGCAAATGCACTCGCGCCCATCTTTTCGCCCTTGGACGCACTGGTCTGAAAACGAGGTGTATTCAGGCGCATTGTTGGTGCGTTGCTATTTTGAGGAACTGAAAACAACAAAAACCTGGTCTAAAGTCGATAGTATTTTTTGTGTTATTTAAAGGGTGTGTTAGTAATATGCACCTATAGGCGGGTACACAAAGCGCGTACACTCTGCTTATTACACACACACATAGTCACGCACAGCAGCACACACACATTTTTAAATATTAAAAATAAAAGGATTCCTCTCTGGAGAAGCTGTCTTTCCGCTTGCAAATTCTGCCATGTAAATAGCGAATCCACCATGGTGAAAGCGCAACTGGCTTTTAAAGGGAATGGGAGATGAGACTCTGATTGGTTTGTTGCATGTTAACAGATTCCATGCCTCATTAAGAGACTAGGGACAACCCTTTTGTGCTTCAGACCATGCGCTCAGATCGTTAAAATAGGGAACGAAATAAAGCAAGAAATTCAGATATGGTAATCGCCATTTCGTTTCTGACACATGCTGTAAGCGGTAGACCAATCACACAGACTGGGGCCGTCTGACCAGTCAGAGTAGAGTAGGCTCACAGGAAGGAGGGGTTTCAAGAGATTGAATCTTTCAAAGAACCGTTTTCAGACTCTGAGAAATTAGGTGATGTATATTATGAGTTTTTTGAACTTGGACGCATGTACACCTGTTGTAGGAGACCTCCAAAACAAAACTAGGAACTTTAAAATAGCATAATTGGGGCACTTTAAAAAACAAGAAAGAAACTAAAAGAGGGTTGAAGAAACATGAGGTTGAGTAAATGACAGCAAACAGTGTCATTTACTGGGTGAACTGCCCCTTTAAGGCAGAATCAATGAGACTGTGGAAACAGATGCATCATGGGTGACCACAGTACCTAGGACAGCATGGGTGATCGGGAAGGACCAGCAGTCTGTCTCTATCATTGCTGGGTAGTCTGGACCAGGGGCGTACGCCGAGGGGAATTTGGCCGATTTGATGATGTCATCAGCAGACTTGCTCTGGGCTGCAAAGGCAGCTGAATCTAGATCAATAAACCGGGGGAGCTGGACCATCAGTATGGATAGACCAACCTCTAACCAACAGACAGCAAAAAAAAAAACGCCTGCTGCAAGCCATATGTGGCATATGTGTTTAAGGCCTCTTCTCATTCACATTCACAATGTTTACTATTAGAGACTATTAGTTGTTTTCTTGCATGCTAAACATGCACAGCTATATCATAAATCACTCAGCCAAAATAAGCCATGCAGCAATCTGACAAACAATCACTGGCTTCAGAACACATCGCATGAAGGCAGCGGGATCTGACCTGCTGAATCTGTCTACAAATTACTATTTATATACTTATTCTTTTTTCAATGCCTGTTGACAAATGTCTCGGTTACGCATGTAACCCTCGCTCCCTGAAGGAACAGAGATGTTACGTCAGAACGACTGACAAATGGGGTGTCCATTCATCAGTCGTTCTGACGTAACGTAGCACGTGACCGACTGAAAAGGAACATAATACTAGGATATTTAAAAAAATAACAGATGTTACATGACTGTATGTTTGGTAATAAGAGATCACTAAATAGATTAGCAGATATTAACTTATGCAGATCTGTCTTAAAAATCTTGCAATTTTTTGCAAGTTTTGTTGTTGATGAATATGAATGAAAGCTCATCAGGCACTCATCAGGAGATGACACTTTAATGATGACTGATTGATCGGTTGGTTGATTAATATTTATAGTGAAATGAGCTCAGTTGAGAAGACTTCAAACAATACTTACATGTTTACATTGAGGTGGTGTTAAATGGCACACAAGCAGATATTAATGAGGTGGAGGGACTCACAGTTTCCAAACAAAAACAGACAAACAAACAAAACACAGAATTATGGTAAAGTGACATACAAACCATACACAGTCATGGCGTGAAATATTCTGAAATTCCATGACCTTGTTAAGATTTTCTCTCAATAAGAATCTTCTGACTGCTTAGTTTGTTAAGGTAACTAAAAATCAACCCTGGCTGTTAACTAGGTTACCACTGAACTGTGAAGATTTGTTTCTTTGTCAATCAGGCTGTATAAATGCCCTGCTGTTGTGAGCCAAGCAGCATTAAAGGGAACAGGAACATGCCTGTATTGCTGAATAAGACTCTATAAAACGACTTGAACATTAAACAGAACAGCTAGTTACTCAGCATGAAGGCGTTAATGCTTTCAATGATACAACTAAATAGTCATTTTAAATATAATAAATAAAAAAGTAGAATAGGCAAGCATTTTAAGAACTCACTCCGATGCAATCTTCACAATGCAATGCTTATAAACAGTGATTCTCAACCAGGGGTGCACATTCCTCAGCGAGTGCTTAAACATTGCCATTTTGCTGTTTGTCTTTAATTTTGTTAAATGTGCTACATGAGATTCACTGTATCATTAGGGGCCCTATCATACACCCGGCGAGTGTTTTTTGCTAGTTTCAGCCTGACGTACTGCGCCACATTGTTTAAATAGCAAATGCACTCGCGCCCATCTGTTCGCCCATGAGCGTGCTGAAAACGAGGTGTGTTCAGGCGCATTGTTGGCACATTGCTATTTTGAGGCAACTGAAAACGACTGCACCATTGACCAACAAAAACCTGGTCTAAAGCACAGTATTTTTTGTGCTATTTAAACGGCGTGTTAGTAATATGCGCCTATAGGCGGGTGCACAACATGCGTACACTCTGTTTATTACACACAAACAGGGACGCACAGCAGCACACAACATTTTTAAATATTAAAAATAAAAGGATTCCTCTCTGGAGAAGTGTTCAGTCTTTCCACTCACAAATTCCACCATGTATATAGCCAATCCGCCATGGTGCAACTGACTTTTAAGGGGAATGGGAGATGAGACTCTGATTGGTTTATTGCACGTTACGCCCAAAATACACCCATGACTCATTAAGAGACGGTACAACCCTTTTAGACCATGCGCCATTTTTCCGTCGTTAAACTAGCAAAAGTGGATTCGTACACCTTAAGTGCACCTGAGCCATGAGCTTCTGTCCATGCACTCAGATTGTTAAAATAGGGCCCTTTGTCTTTCTCAGATAAGCTTTTTCTTATCTTCTCAAATTTCACTTCAAAACTTTACAAATTATCTCAGGAGTCACTGAAAAAAAGAGGAAGGAACTTGGCTAAAAAGTGATAATTATGGCCATTTTAATAACATTAATGATGATATCCAGTATAATATGAGTTTGGTCTTAGTGAGGGGTATGATAGTACCTTAAGATCCATATATCATAAGTGGTTGGGAAACACTGTTTTGGTATATTATTAAGTCAATAGGCATGTATCCAAATCTAATTTCCTATCATTCATCAATGTAAAAGTTAATGCGTTGACCTCAAAGATTCTGAATGACTTTACCATGCTGTTTGTAGATGGGGGGTTTTCTGTAGATGTTTACTCCTTGATCTGAAAGAAAGTAAAAAAGTTTGAAATTTTAATTCTTGATATCATTGCTACTGGGTTTTAAAAGAAAAAAACAAACAAAATCAATAACATACAAAACACACCGAAGATCAATCAAGTCTGAGAAACTGACAACAGCATCACGTACATAACATATAAGACCTTTATACACTGAACAAAAAAAGTGAGTGTTCTTAGCTCGTGCAGAATTGTAATTTCTAGCTGAACTGTCACTTTAAGACAGAGAGATAACCAGACATAGAAAATGTAATGAACTGTGAAAATGTGCTTAGACACAGGGGCATGCTGGGATTGACACACAGATGGCCGCTGAAAGACTCCCAACAGTACCTGGCAGGTGAAAATGTTTAGGGGTCAGAGATAGAGGAGGGGTGCTGGACCCTGGGGAATTCCGACCACTGGACGGCTCAGTGCCTCCAATCAGAAACAGGGTCAGAGGTCAATAGGGAGAATAGTTCAAATTAGGGCTGGGCGAAATAGCTAAAAACAATATATTTTTCAGCCATTTGACAATAATCAATATTTAATGTGTGTGTGTGTGTGTGTGTGTGTGTGTGTGTGTGTGTGTGTGTGTGTGTGTGTGTGTGTGTATAATGCTCACACATATTATATACACCAATCAGGCGTAACATTATGACTAATATTGTGTTGGTCCCCCTTTTGCTGCCTAAACAGCCCTGACCTGTCGAGGCATGGACTCCACTAGACCCCTGAAGGTGTGCTGTGGTATCTGGCACCAAGATGTTAGCAACAGATCCCAGAAATCCTGTAAGCTGCGAGGTGGGGCTCCATAGATCGGACTTGTTTGTTCAGCACATCCCACAGATGCTCGATTGGATTGAGATCTGGGGAATTTGGAGGCCAATCAACACCTCAAACTTTTGGCGGTGGACAGGGGTCAGCATGGGCACCCTGACTGGTCTGTGGCTATGCAGCCCCATACACAGCAAACTGTGATGCACTGTGTATTCTGACACCTTTCTATCAGAACCAGCATTAACTTCTTGAGCAATTTGAGCTCCAGTAGCTCGTCTGTTTGATCGGACCACATGGGTCAGCCTTCGCTCCCCACGTGCATCAATGAGCCTTGGCTGCCCATAACCCTGTCACCGGTTCACCACTGTTCCTTCCTTGGAGCACTTTTGATAGATCCTGACCACTGCAGACCGGGAACACCCCACAAGAGCTGCAGTTTTGGAGATGCTCTGACCCAGTCGTCTAGCCATCACAATTTAGCCCTTGTCAAACTCGCTCAAATCCTTACGCTTGCCCATTTTTCCTGCTTCTAACACATCAACTTGTTCACTTGCTGCCTAATATATCCCACCCACCCACTAACAGGTGCCGTGATGAAGAGATAATCAGTGTTATTCACTTCATAATGTTATGCCTGATCGGTGTATGTAGACTCAAACTGACATGTTTGATGTTTAATGCACAAAGTAAAACACAGTATTTAAAAAAAAAAAAAAAAATTTAAAACTAAATTATAGCATTTATTAAACTTTTTAAATAAATATAAGAAAGATGATTTAATAATTTATATGCACAATATATGCACTTGATCATATATTATATGCACAAATTTAACTATGCCTAGTAATAAATAACAACATTTACCTACATATACGCTACTGGTCAAAAGTTTGGAATAATTAATATTGCTTTGTCCTTGCTGAATTAAAGTTTTATTTTATAATTATAATTTTTTTTTTTTTACCTTTCCCCAAATTTTTGAATGGTAGTTTATCGCGGTTTCCACAAGTCCTAGTTTTTAGAGAGAATTTGGATAGGTTTTCTATATTCTAAAACTAAATTTGGACACTGGATGAAAAGTGTAAATACAGCTTATAAAGCTGTAAATAATCCATGAAAGAAATTTTGATTTGATGAAATATTAAATTGAGTCTAATGAAGACGGCACCAGACAGGGTTTATAGCTCACCGGGTCTGTGGAAGTGCTGTGGTGAGCGTGACATGGGTGTGTAACTGTGGCGACTGTAAATGGGCGAGCCGATGGAGCCCTGACTCGTCGACCTGTGGAGGATTCGTTCTCTCATGTCATAGTAACCCTGAAAAAAAAAACATGCAGGAAACATGGAAACAAAAAAAGAAGAAAAATGCTTACAATTGAAAATAAAAGTATTCTCCACTTACAATTTAAATTAGATGTAAAACTGTATTACTGCAGTACTGTATTTAGAATTCTTGAATATTCTGAATAAAAATTAAACTGCAATTTATACTGTAACATACAAATATTCAGCATTATTATGTAAGATTTTTATATTTGCATGTGAAATAAAACTCTAAATCTGACTTACCTCAGCAGTCGGTGTGGGTGACCTGGTCTGAAAAACCAGGGGAAAAAAAATATAAATACATATACAAAGAACATTTTGTGAAGAAATTCACATTGTAGAAGGACACAATTATTATTAATTGTGTATTATATATTATTGGAGCGAATCTCAAAAAACCTGTTAGGAATATGTCTGGGACAAATTTGATCCCAAAAATAAACATCATCATTACATAATGCTTAATAGCTTAATAGATCTATCTATCTATCTATCTATCTATCTATCTATCTATCTATCTATCTATCTATCTATCTATCTATCTATCTATCTATCTATCTATCTATCTATCTATCTATCTATCTATCTATCTATCTATCTCGTGATATCTGTCTATCGTGTCTATCGTATCTGTCTGTCTGTCATTCCATCCATCCATCCATCCATCATCCATCCATCCATCCATCCATCCATCCATATCCATCCAACCATCCAACCATCCATCCATCCATCCATCCATCCATCCATCCATCCATCCATCCATCCATCCATCCATCCATCCATCCATCCATCCATCCATCCATCCATCCAATGAAAATAATAGGATTTATAAAAAAGTAAGACATGGATTTACAGCAGAGAATTTGTGTGACTTAGTGGCCACAAAGGTGCCTCTTGAGAACCCATCTGAATCTTTAAATCATAAATGGGACACAATATGGTCTCATGGACTGCTAGTCCACATACAGTGTGCCATTTGAGACAGCACCAATAACATGACAATGAGTGGAAAAGGTCATGTGAATAACTTACTCTGTCTTCTGGCATGGGCGAACACTCTCTCCTGGAGCTCTGCAGCTGTCAACAGAGAGATGTTGTGCTGGGATAATAAACTCCAGGTGAATGAGAAATAAAGTACTACGGTACGTGAATAAATGAGATGGTCCTCGCTGCAGAACACAAGATCGAGGGGGTGGAGTTGGATCCAGTTTATATACTTTGCTATATTACTTTGCGATATTATTGCAACAATGTAGCCGTGAACTTCACATACTTTTGAAAATCCAGCATTTAGTTGATCCTGGTAAGCGCTCATTATCACAGTTGTAAACACAATTTTGGCATCACCCCAACCCTAAACCTTCCCCAACTCCACCCCCTGGATCCAACCCCACCCTCTGGATCCAACTCCACACCCTGGATCTGGATCCAACTCCAGCCTCTGGATCTGGACCCAACCCCGCCCCCTGGATCTTGTGCTCTGCAGTAAGGAGCTACTGGAATAAATATCACTTTTACACAAGCGGAAAAATATCTGTAGTCTGTGTTCAATACTATACTGAACTCTGAGAGCTCTGTTTCAAACTCTAGTAGGCTGCATCCATATTCACTACCTATGTACCTTGAACAACATCATAATAACCTATAATAACTTCATCTGCTGAATGAAATTTAAAGGGGACTTATTATGCCTTTTTATTATGCCTTTTTTAAAAAAAAGTATTTTTTGTTTTTGGGGTCTGCTAGAATATAAATATTTTTGCAGCACCTCTATTCACAGTCTGTCAGTAACACTCGGTTTAGTTCTTGTCTCTAAGCCCTCCTTCCAAAAAATCAGACCCCCCCCGATTAGACGGTTGAATCAGCGTGCTGTGATTGGTCAGTCACATCAGTCTTCACATCATGAGCATGTCAACTATGATGTTGTCTAAACAGAAAGGTCTCTAGGGTTTGGAACAGAGCGTCTTTTTGACTTATGTTTACCTCGCCCACACTCTCTCTCTCCTCTGACTCCTCCAGTGTGGTGGTGTAAAGTGGCTCATAGTGGATTAAATCTGGACGCTCAATGTCATAAATGGCTTTGACCTTGGGAATGGCTGCTAAATCCCTGTAATCAAGGATCTCATTGTCTACTTTTGCCTAAGAGGGAAACACAAACACAGACAGGAAGTCACACTCAGATATCTGAATTTCTACATGACAGCAGTGAAAATATAAAATTCTATAAAAAGCCTGGCCAATCAAAGGGCTGATTATGAGAATTTAAATTAAAAAAGCAATAGAGTTTGTGTGTTATAGTGATTTAATCATGGTTTTTGCTTTAATAAGTTATTTATATTTCAACACTGCTATCAGAATTCACAATGACAGGAAACAGAGCTACTGTATCTATCAGGACTTGATCTATTTTAACATCCAGAAAACTACATGACAACTCAGCTAACTATAACATTGTAGAGTTCAAGAAAATGCACAATAATTATAGATATTTGTTGAATAATCAACATTAAAAGCACTTACTCTATCATTCAAAAGTTTGGGATTGGTAAGATTTTTTTATGATTTTGAAAGACGTCTCTTATGCTCAAAAACTGCCAAAAACACAGTAATACTGTGATATAATATTACAATTTAAAAATAGCTGTTTTCTATATTAATATATTTTATATGTAATATATTCCTGTGATGCAAAGCTGAATTTTCAGCATCATTACTCCAGTCTTCAGTGTCACATGATCCTTCAGTAAATGTTGAAATTAACATTAACTAAGATTATTAAATGCAGATAAATGTGTGTGCATATATTTACTCGCACAATGATGAACTAATGCACTTACATATATGGTGTGACCCGGTGAGCTAGGTATGCTTGAACCAGGTCTGGAACATATACTCGGTCGATTTGAGCGCATCGGCTGTGGAACAAATACAGGTTTAGAACCAACAATCTATATCCAACATAAGCATTAAATAAAACAATCAGCAGAGAAAATTATATATATATATATATATATATATATATATATATATATATATATATATATATATATATATATATATATATATATATATATATATATATATATATTCACTTGCATCTAAACAGCTAACCATCAGTTTATAATGATTAGTATGATTCATGATTATTCAATAAACTTTCCTTTAGCCGAAGATTTGTTTTTGAGGTGTTACTTATATTTGCTTTATTGCACATAATCTTAGCCCAATGTATTCTTTCTGACTTTGACTTACTTAGCTATTCAAACACATCAACATATTTTGTGACTGCTTGCACAGAGATACACTATTATAGTGTACACTAAAATATTCATGGCCAATCAGGGACAGAAAGTCAATCAGCTGATCAACGCTATGACTCATCTATTGTGAGACATCATAACCAACAAGGCATCCACAATAAAGCTGAAATGAGTGCAACATAAATACATTATAAATGCATAAATATAAATCCTTCTGAACATCAAATTATCCATATGTTCTAAGAAAACTGTGACTCTTAAATAAAACTATTAAAAACATTTCTGTTAGCTGAAATAAAAAAATATATATATAAATATTGTATGAAAACTTAAATTATTAATATAGCACTAAAATTATTAACTGGAAATAAATAAATAAAGAAATCTAACTAAAACTGATATAAAAACTAATAAACCTAAATAGCAATATTTAAAAAAAGAAGAAAAAAAAGACAAAAGCATATAAAGAAATTACTAAAAGTAAAAAAACACATCTAAAATAAAAGCTACCTCAAAATATTAATAAGAAATAAGAACAACACCGCATTGACCTGTAAACAGATATATGGGTCAAAACTAGTGCTGTTAGATTGATTAATCACATTAACATAAAGGTTATTGTTTACATAATAATATGTGTGTGTATATATATTATTATATTTATATATAATATATATATAAATATTATATATAATATAATATATATTATATTGCCAAAAGTATTGGGACACCCCTTCAAATCATTGAATTCAGGTGTTCCAATCACTTCCATGGCCACAGGTGTATAAATCAAGCACCTAGGCATGCAGACGCTTCTACAAACATTTGTGAAAGAATGGGTCGCTCTCAGGAGCTCAGTGAATTCAAGTGTGGTACCGTGATAGGTTGCCACCTGTGCAATAAGGCCATTCGTGAAATTTCCTCATTACTAAATATTCCATGTTCAACTGTTAGTAGCATAACAAAGTGGAAGCAATTGGGAACAACAGCAACTCAGACACAAAGTGGTAGGCCACGTAGCAAGGTCAGTGCATGCTGTGGCGCACAGTGTGCAGAAGTCGCCAACTTTCTGCAGTCAATAGCAACAGACCTCCAAACTTCGTGTGGCCTTCAGATTAGCTCAAGAACAGTAAAGTTCGTGAGAGCTTCATGTAATGGGTTTCCATGGTCGAGCAGCTGCATCCAAGCCTTACATCACCAAGTGCAATGCAAAGCGCCGGATGCAGTGGTGTAAAGCATGCCGCCACTGGATTATGCCAAGTGTAAAGTTTGGTGGAGGGGGGATTATGGTGTGGGGTTGTTTTTCAGGGGTTGGGCATGGAATATTTAGTTCCAGTGAAAGGAACTCTTAATGCTTCAGCATACCAAGACATTTTGGATAATTTCATGCTCCCAACTTTGTGGGAACAGTTTGGGAATGGCCCCTTCCTGTTTCAACATGACTGCGCACCAGTGTACAAAGCAAGGTCCATAAAGACATGGATGAGCAAGTTTGGTGCGGAGGAACTTGACTGGCCTGCACAGAGTCCTGACCTCAACCCGATAGAACGCCAGGCCTTCTCGTCCAACATCAGTGCCTGACCTCACAAATGCGCTTCTAGAAAAATGGTCAAAAATTCCCATAAACACACTCCTAAACCTTGTGGAAAGCCTTCCCAGAAGAGTTGAACCTGTTATAGCTGCAAAGGGTGGGCCAATTCCATATTAAACCCTACAGATTAAGAATGGGATGTCATTAAAGTTCATGTGCATGTAAAGGCCTGCCCCAATACCTTTGGCAATATAGTGTGTGTCTGTGTGTGTGTGTGCGTGTGTGTGTGTGTGTGTGTGTGTGTGTGTGAAATACCATCCGGCCCAGCAGTGTGTGTGTGAGTGCTCTGAACTTCATCCTACAGAGATCACGTGATTGTGTGTGTATAGTCGCGTTGCCGCGTATATATATATATATATATATATATATATATATATATATACAGACACACACACACACATATATTATGTAAACAAAAACATTTCATGTTAGATGTGATTAAAAGATCCATGTGACCATGATACAAACAAGCCGAGACCAGTGTTGTATTTTGACCCATATATTATTAAGGCCAGAACTAAATGATGACAGAACCTTTAAAACAAACCTAAAAACAAATGAAATCATTCATTTGCCTTCCACACAATGAATGTCAATTCATGTTTCCAACGGTGGGAAATGTAAGTGTATCTGATATTACTCTGCATACTGAAATGCTGAAATGCACCATGCGTGATTTAGCGGCGTGGCTTCATCTGAGGCCTATTTAGTAATGCTGTAACACAATAACAAGACCAAAGGAATGTAAGTCAGGGTTGCACAAATAACTAACTTTTAACTTACTAATCAACTAAACGTAATAACTGGGATGTTGATTAATATCTGTTCTGTGGCATCAGCATCTATGAGATGGAATAAACCAGATGTTAATGATGGTTTATGACTAAAACTGAGAGCAGGCGGTCTGAGCGCTGCAGTGTACTGCCAGTGAGGGAGCACTGCAACCTGCCGCCTCCAGGGGGCAGCACATGGTCATGCGATGCCATGGCACATCTGACAGCGAGTACAGTACCTGCCTTTCTGTTTTGCTGAGGAGAGCTAGAGATGCAGGCAATAGCTGTGGAGGAAGACACAGGGGTTTGGTTGGACATCATACAAGATTCTGAATCACCTATTCTATAGCGACGTTCCCGGAACGATTGTTTGAGCGACAAGTCTACTAGAAAACAGCCAGAAGGAGAAAGTACAACCTCAACGCTAACAATGAGATATTATCTGTTTACTTTGGAGTCAGCAGAGAAGAACACACAGACAACAACAATACAGGACAAACATGTAGAATCAATGATACAAAATGACATGGAAAGGACCGTACCCGCTGTCTCTCCTCGCCTCTAGGTGAATGTTTACAGCTTGGATGCCAAACTGTTGATCCTGCATAAACAATGAAACAGATAAATATAATTTACATCCAAGACCAAAACCATAGTAAGAGGCCACATTAACATTAATCACAATGCATAGAGAAGAATTAAAATGAATATGTACATCATTTTCAGAGGTGACCTTTACTATTGGCCAGCTAGTCATTTTTTTAATTCTCAATTTCTAGAGCATCGTGGAAATATATTACATTATTTTTAAAGAAGGTAAAGGAGTACTTCACTTTAAAATGAAAATTACCCCATGATTTACTCACCCTGAAGCCATCCTAGGTGTATATGATATTCTTCTTTCTGATGAACACAATCAGAGTTATATTAATAAAGCGCGCCAGTTACGCCTTTTTCGTGAGTTGAATACGGAAAGCGGTCTGCTGGAAGCTAGATATTTTACTTTATAAAGTTTAAAATATGGATATTTTCTTACAAAATCCCATCGGTTTGCTTCAGAAGGCCTTTATTAACCCCCCAGAGCCATGTGGATTATGTTTATGATGGATGGATTCACTTTTTTGAGCTTCATTTACATTTATGCATTTGGCAGACGCTTTTTTCCAAAGCGACTTACAAGGTACACATTTTTACATTTTTGTCAGTTCTTGCTTTCCCTGGGAATCGAACCCATGACCATGACGTTGCTAGCGCCACGCTCTTATTGTTTGAGCTACAGGAAAGCAACACTCAATGGATCCTGTCACTGCCATTATAAAACTTGGAAGAGCCAGGACATTTATTAATATAATTCCTGAATGTGTTCATCGGAAAGAAGAAAGTCCTATACACCTAGGATATCTTGGCATCTTAAAGTGAACTAACCCTTTAATACTTTAATTCAGCAAGGATGGATTACATTGATCAAATGAGACAATAAAGACGCATATAATGTCACAAAAGCTTTCTATTTCAATTAAATGTTTGTCATTTGAACTTTCTATTCATCAAAGAATCCTAAAAATCTGTTGTGATTCCACAAAAATATTAAGCAGCTCAACTGTTCTCAACATTGATAATAATAAATGTTTCTTGAGCATCAATCATGTGACACTGAAGACTGGAATAATGATGCATCACAGGGATAAATTATATTTTAAAATATATTCAAACATAAAACAGTTGTTTTAAATTGTAATAATATTTCATAACATTACAGATTTTATTGTATTTTTGACCAAATAAATGCAGCCTTGGTGACAAGAGAAAAAAACAAAAGGCTTTTAAATGGTATTGCATATTGCAACTTTTAAATTGACTTATTGCATACATGTAGTGTATCATTGTCTGCCACCATCCTCTAGATATTACACACAAGACTACAATATTAAAAAAACGATATAGTCCCAAGAGTCATTCAAGAGTCCGATTTACCCTTCAAACTCAATGTGCTCTGCAAAAATGAAAACGAAAGCATTTTAATTGATCTTGCATTATATTATTTGAAGTATAATTATAATAAATACATTTGGTTAAACATTGTCCAGCAATTAAAAAGCCTTTAAAAAAAGCCATAAAGATACAATTCATGATTCATTACTTTTTGGCCTTGTCCACACTAGTTTAAGTTCAAGATCTTTTTGACAATGCATAGACTAATACTAACAACATATCTTTTGCTCTTGTTTTGGCCTTCCATATATATATATATATGTGTGCTGTCTGTAAAAGTTCAGACTCACCTTGCAGGTACATCTCCTCTCCTTCTGTAAACATCTGGTTACACCTGCTACAGCGAGCACAGCTGGGGTGGTAGTGCTTGTCCCCTGCCTGTGGAGAAACACACACATCACAATATGTACTCACTCAAGTTAAACTGTATAATAACCATTGCAGTCAGATAACTCAAACAGACAGTTACTAAGAAACCAATGCTTTGCATGTGTATCATGTGAGACGACTTATATTTTATTCAAATGACCAGAACCAATGAGCTTATCAAATATGATACAGAAATGTGTTCACAGTCTCTCTTTACAGCGCAGAAAACATCTGAAAACATTTAAGCTACACTCATGCAAAAGAGTATATATTCAGTCTTAAGAGAGACTTACAGGCCTTTACAGGTAGTATTTTGTGATCTCAAACTACTCAGAGTTCTTCTGTTATACTCCAGAGGGGCGATGCACAAACACATCCCATTATAACAAACAGGAAAAGCTTAAAGTGTGAAAAGAAAGGGCAAGTATATCTCAGATTCAGCCAACAGCCAATCAGATTCAATTAGCCATATGAAACTTCTTGTTGCAATACTGCAGAGTCTGCTGTGAGCCTGTTGTGAAACTCTAGACGGTTATCTGTGAGAGATCGGATGTGTGTAACATGCTTTTGTGCTGCAGGCCTGTGTCACAATCAGTGTCTTTTGGGTAACGCTTTATTTTGATGGTCACCTTCAGGCATTCTGTTGACTATAAGGGTGTGTTCACACTTGTAGTTTGGTTTGAAAAAAAACCTAAAACATTTAGTCCTGGTCTGCTTAGTGTTCACATTGGCATTTTAACACCGAAGCTAAAGATACCGAACCTGAAGGAACAGGGATGCGTTCACAACCTGATTGGTCGGCTTTAATTACGTATATTTCGCCGCAGAACTTACTGAACAACCAAATCAATGCTGTGTGCGGGGATAAATGTGCTTGTTGCATGTGCGTAGCCTACATATGATGGTATTTTTACCAGCTGAGATCTCTGAAGAGCTTATAAAATGTGTAAAGGAGTCAAAACAGCGGCAGGAATCCCTCCGTCACACAAATAAACGAAGATCTGCAGCGAGGAGACGCAGTTCTGATGCCTGTACAAAAAAACAGCTTGAGCATTCTGTCCTTTTCAGGGTTGCACCATGTTTACATGTCTTTGGTCCGTGTTGCGTTCATATTTCAGTCGAACCACACCAGAGTTTGTTTGGAACCGGACCGAGACCCATCTTTTCAGTGTTCTCGGTCTGCTTGTTTGGTGTGCACTAGGGTTCAGATGGCAGCGTTCACACTTATTCAAATGAACCGCACTAACGGAGCAATCGCACCAGCATTCGTTTTAATTGAACCAAACATGGCAAGTGTGAACACGCAGCAACATTGCACCTTCATGTCGACTAAGGGTGTGTTCACACCAAAAAAGAAAATAAATTTAGTCCTGGTTCGCTTAGCATTAACATTTTCATTTTTAACACCAAACCTAAAGATATGAAAAAAAAGCTGTATATTTTGCAATGGAACTTACCAAAACAATGCTGTGTGATGGACTAAATGAGCTTGTACATATGATGGTGTTTGTTCAGCTAAGAACTCACAAAGAGCTTCTAAAATGTGTAAAGGAGTCACAACTGCACCAGAAATGAAGATCTGCTGCAAGACGACGGCGTTTCTGACGGCTGTACCAAACTGTAATGGGCAACACATTACAACTGTAGCAAGAAGAACAAGGTACGCTTAAGAATTCTGTCCTTTTTAGGGTCGCATCATTTGACATTACGTCCTGTTTTTGGTTAATTTAGATGTCAGTTGAATTATGAGATCCACCTTTTTAGGCATCTCCGTCTGTTCGTTTGGCACGCACCAAGATTCAGCGTTCACACTTATTCAGATTAACTGCACTAGACCAATTGCACCATAATTCGTTTTAATCGAAACAAATTTCCCAAGTGTGAATACACCCTCATTCTCATTAGAGTATTAGTAGACCATCTGATCAATATCTGCTAATACTTTATTTTGATGCTCCCCAACAGACTTTCTGCTGACTACAAGTAACTTTGCAACTACATGCCAACTTATTCTACTAACCCTAACCATAACAGTCTACTAATACTCTATTGAAAGTTATTTGACATGTAAGTGCAACGTTACTTGTAGTTAACTATAATAGTCTAAAGGGGAACATCAAAATGAAGTGTAACCATCTTTTGTTGTGGGACATACAAATGTGTGCGGTCAAGTGATAAATATACTGTTCATGTTGCATGTGATTTAAAACAGTGATTCTCAAATGGTAGGTTTGGATACCAAAATGGGTTTCAGGTTAGTTCTGAAAAAAATTAAAAAGAAAATATGACCCAGACTACATTAAATACTTGCAACACAGATAAGGTTTGTGCTGATCAGAAAGTGTTTCATGGGGGAATTATTGGCTTATGACTGCATGAAACAACTGAATACAATATAAATGAAACAATTCTAGTACTGTGTTGGGTTACCACTTGATGAACGCAATATTCTTTCCTGTGTTGACATATTTCCTATTCAAACAGGAAGTTGGACATATTCAGAGTGTTAATTATTTGCTTAAGATTTTAAGCTGCTTACTGTTGAAGCATTAGATCGGTGGTAGGGAATCATAATTAACAGGACATTCTCATTCACTTTATTTTTATGGTCCTTTTAAAACATTCTGTTGACTATAAGAAACGTTACACCTACATGTCTTCTAACTCTCATTAGAGTGTTAGTAGAGTATTAGTAGACTGGTAGGGTTAGAATAAGTTTACATATAATTGCAAAGTTACTTATAGTCAGTAGAATATCTGTTGAGGGAGCATCACAATAAAGAGTTACATACACAGTTATATACAGAATATACAACCGGCAGTGAAATGTAAACAGGTATTAAGCAGACAGTCTACTAATACTCTAATGAGAGTTAGGTGATATGAATTTTCAAAGTTACTTCAAAATTGTATGTCCCTACAAAGAAGATGCAGCAACAATATTTTTATTCATATTATATTTTCTTGGAAGAGAAAGACTTTGTTTTAAATGTGAATATATGTGAATTGTGATATATAAATCACCTCAAAGCCAGTGTTCTTTTAGTATTATTTATATATTATTATAGTATTTAATAATATTTTGAATCAGCTTTTATATTTTCGGTTAGTAGTTAGTAGTCAAGGCAACATTTCTAATTGTATTTTAAGTTTTATATCAACTTTATTTCAATTGATCAAAAATTAATTTTAGTTTGTTTTTAACAATAGCAACACTGCTCAAAGCTACAGACATGGGTTAAAGATCACATACAAATTATTTCAAAAGGTCAGTTTGTTACTAGTCTAGAACCTTAAAACTGTGTGTGTGTGTGTGTGTGTGTGTGTGTGTGTGTGTGTGTGTGTGTGTGTGTGTGTGTGTGTGTGTGTGTGTGTGTGTGTTTCCGCACCTCCAGGACCTTCCCCGTGATGAACTGCTGACACGCCTCACAGTGCACTCCAAACTGGACCTGATAATCTTGCTCACAGTAGGGGGCGCCGTCTCTGTGCACAGAGAACAAATCAATGCAGGCAGTCGCCCACCATATTGGATGGATTTTGTGTTGAATGTGTCTTACTTGCTGATGTATTCTCCAGTCAATACTTTGGCACAGGCCTTACATTTAAAACAGCCCAAATGCCACTGACTCTCGAGAGCCAACAGAGCCTGACCATTCTTAATATCTCTGCCACAACCTGCACAACCTGAAACACACACACACACACACACACACACACACACACACACACACACACACACACACACACACACACACACACACACACAAGAAAAAACTGATTTGCCTCTAAGACTTACTCATTTGATCATTTTCCTTCATATATATTTGGGTTCTAGCAATGGCCTTGATCCACTACACATCAGAACACTGATGACTCAAAAAATGGGATTCATCAGTGCTGTATTACGGCCGTTAATGTTATCTGTCTGCTATTTTTTTTCTTCTTCACATTTTACTTGTTACTTTATAGATGAAAGAAGATCTTTGGCTTTAGTAGCCAAGCTTAAAAACTTAAGAGGAAATAAATATTAATTATTTATCATTGTAGCTGGATCCTGGCCAAAAAGCCCCCAAACATTCGGAAACAGGGAACAAAGATGGATGGAGAGTCTGAATAATTTACTGTTTCACGTGTAAATACATGCCAGTGCATCTCTAAGTGGTTTTACAGGATTTTATACGATCACTTTCTTTCCCATTAAAGTTAGCGGCTACTGTTGTGTGGATGCAAAGTGTCTATGTGGCAGTTACTCTTGCTATAGTTAATGTACACTGATGGTATGTTTTTTATTTCGTAAGAGTAAATGTTTGACCATTAAGGAATTTAATAAGCTACTTTATAAAGTTTATGCAAGTTACATAATGAGAAAATGTAGTATGATGAAATCTGGAAGCTTCTTCTTTAGTCCTTCTGGCTAGATACTTCTCTGGGCCCAGTTGCATAAACTCTTAAGACTCTTACAAGTTAGTCATCAATTTTTTTCTTTAAGACTTTTTTTTTTTTTAAAGCAAAAATGTAGATGTAAATGTAGATGGTTTAATTTGATACCAAAGCCTGATTACAAATTATGACCTAACTGCTAGTTGGTCATACTAGTTCTTAAGAGACAGTCTTAACATAATGGCTATGTTAATGCAGCTGGATATAAATTGAGTAAGATTTTAGCACAATACTTGAACTCAAAAATTATAGCTATGAGAAATGTTAAATAGTACGATAAGGCCAAAATTAAAAGATTTCACATTTCTTTTGTGTATAAAGAAAATTAAGCCTATTGCACTGTGATATTATTTTCATAATAATTAAACAACATTTTAAAGCTTTACTTTTGATTTTCCCCATTATTCTCTATAGTGATTTACTGATTTATACTTAAATATAGCAGAATGTTGGAACAAATGAATTTATAAATAGTGCAAAAATTCAAGGTAGCATAACAAATACTACCATGATGTATAAATACTTAACATTTAACATTTGAAATAATATATATTTTCCTCCCACATTGTACTAATGGGAATGAGCGGTGCAAATACCCCGCCATGTTGGTAGAGGCTATTTACATTAACTCCACCCACTGATGTCTGATTGGGCCAGATAAAATTATGGAAGACCTTTGATTGTCAACAGCCGAAACAGTGTAGAGGTAAGGCACGTGGCAGAAAATTGACGCAAATGGACCCGAGCTCGAAAACGCCTTTTGCCGACCTCACTCTACTCTACTCTCCCCATCACATATCAGATCGGAAAGGCATTTATTTTCAATAAAAATGAAGAAAATATTCGAAAAGTGTAAATAAAGTGTCTAACGTGTGTTTAATAATAAAGTGTTTATCAGTTAGGGTTAGGGCTAGGTGTAGGGAGGACCTTATAGTCTCATTATGGTACTATCCTTTTAATAAATATAATCATTTACACTATATTATTATTGGATACCGTTTAATGTACAACAACACTGAGGTACAAATAGCATCTGCGGTAACACTTTAGTATGGGGAACACAAATTCACTATTAACTACGACTTTTGCCTCAATAACTCCTAATTTACTGCTTATTAATAGTTGGTAAGGTAGTTTTGTAGCATTTAAGTTTAGGTATTGTGTAAGATTAAGCGATGTAGAATAAGGTCATGCAGAATAAGGCTTTAATATGTGCTTTATAAGTACTAATAAACAGCCAATGTCCTAGTAATATGCATGCTAATAAGCAACTAATTAATAGTGAAAATTGAACCCTAACATGAAATGTAACCGTATCTGCCAATATTTATAAGTACAACTTATAAACAACTTTTTGCTAAGAAAATAGGCCTACTGCTACTTTTACACAGTGTAAATAACATATATTGCTATTTCCACTTGAAATGTGTTTAAATGTCATGAAAAAAAGTATTAATATAACTTTTGGGTTGAAATATGACAAATCTAGTTTTGTGACATTGACTCATATGGAGGTTTAGATGTGCTGTGGCTTCAGGTCCCTGCACTCACTGCTGGGTCCGACGACGTCTTTGGTGGGTCCTGGAGACATGGGCTCTGCACAGTACTGACACAGACAGTCCTTGCCATTGAATGTCACTCTGTCTCCAGCAGGAAATGGTCTCCTGTAGGTCATAAAATATATGATCCCTGTTAAAACTCCTCCCAGTGTTGGGCTTATACCATAAACCACAATGTCAGTGACTGTATAATGTCTAGTGTGTGTGTGGGTTTCCTAATGCTCTTACTTGCAGACAGTGCACACAAAGCATGCTGGGTGGTAAGTCTTTCCGAGCGCGGTCACCACCTCCCCCTCCACGAACTCTCCGCAGATGTTACAGCGGGTGCCGTGGATGCGCTGGTAGTCCAAGGTGCACAGATAATCTCCATTCTTCATGAAGAATCCTCCCTGAGCCAGATCGCAGCCACATACTACAGCAAAACACACACAACCGTTCAAATGCTGCTTCTTATAATCAGATTCTTATGGTGTGTAATATACATGTACAGGACTGGCAGTGTGTGTGTGTGTGTTTGTTTGTTTGTTTGTGTGTGTGTGTGTGTGTGTGTGTGTGTGTGTGTGTGTATATATTTATATATTTATTTATATTTATATTTATATTAGGGATGCAACAATACAGTTAGCCCACGGTTCAATACATACCTTGGTTTTTAACCACGGTTTTCAGTTCGGTTTGGTTCTGATGGCTAGTCACATCAGTTTTTTGCTATTCTATTATTAGGCGACAGGAACAGAAAGAGGTTAAGGAGAAAAAAATATTAAAAATATAAAATATTTAAAAAAGACTTAAAAATCTTACTTAAACTTAAAAAAAAAAAAAAAAACCTTGTACACATTCCTAGTGTATTGTATAATATTGTATAAAACAGCAGCATTTAAGTATGAAACTGAATGAATAATGTAAAATTAAAACTACATAGTCTTCAATATAAAATATACATTGAGTCTTATTAAAGCTACTGTATTAAAGTTTTTTTCTTTTTCTTTTTTTTTTTAGTCAAGAGCAGCGAGTGATTTTCTCTTTGTCTTTTGTTGTTTTATTAACATTAAAGGGATAGTTCACTCAAAAACTAAAATTCTGTCATTGATTACTCGTGCTCAAGTTGTTCATTTAAACCTGAATAAAGTTCTTTCTTCTGTTGGACATAGAAGAATGTTGGAAACCAACCAGTCCCCATTGTAGGAAATAATAATATGTAAGTCAATGGCTACCATCAACTGTCTGTGTTCAACAGAAGAAATGAATACAGGTTTGGAACAACATTAGAGTGAGTAAATAATGACAGAATTTTAGAGGTGAACTGTCCCTTTAAGGACAAGCGGCAGCATGTTCACTAGGCTGCGCTGCTGTCACTTTAAGACCTGCACACATCTAATATACAGACACACGCCGATATTACTTTCACTTTAGACATAACCGACTGTGTTTATGTTAACCTTATGTGTGTATTTGACAGTATTACTTATTAGTAAGACTACTTAGTCCAGTAATCACATGTTTGACAGGCTTTTAGTCCATCATTTTAAAACATGTTTAACCAGCAAGGCTTTAAAACGCATGCAAATAATGAAGTTTCGTAATTGTGAATAACAGTATTCCGTGAGTATAACGTATGTGCGTATTAATTGAACCGTGAATGTCGCACCGAACAGTTCAATATTATATTGAGCATTGTGGCATCCCTAATATATATATATATATATATATATACACACAGACACACACACACACACCAGCAACTTTATTAGGTACACCTGCTCGTTAATGCAAATATCTAATAAGCCAATCACATGGCAGCAACTCAACGCATTTAGAAATGTAGACATGCGGTGCATCCCAATTTACATACTATCTTCCCTAAATAGTACTCTAAAATAGAATTAGTACATCCCAAATCTAGTTTTTTTTTTTTTTTTTTTTTCAAAGACCAGATGGTCTACTATTTCCGGTTATAATTTGATGTGCAGATCGATGCCATCTAACGGCTAATATTGCCCACAACCTATTGCGAGTTGGACGAGGATCCTATTAGAACTACAAACACTACAAACGAGTCCAACGGTTAAGTAGAGAGGTTTAGATAAAGGGGATTGAGTGAATAATTATCAGTATCTAACCTGACGAAAATATATTTATTCAGTATTATCCACATTATATTTCATCTGCAACAGCATTGAGAACTTTTGTAATGATACGTTTGGCCATTTTTTAAACGCATCATATTCAGATTGCAAACACATGAGGAGAGTCTCCGCATGAAAGACCCACGACTGGCAGATCAACCTCCTACTACAATTCTCTCTGATATGGTAGGAAATTAAATTAAATTGAATGTGGAAGATTTTAACAGTGTCAAGATGATTGTCACTGATTGTCACCGGCTGTTAAAATGGTGACAGGATGTAACGAAGCGACAGAGCTGTCCGTTAAAGATGATGAAGTAGTTTGTCCCAAAGCTTGTCTTCTCTTCTGCTGCACACTCAAAAGTATGTACTTTTTCTTCACAAAAAGAGTACATACTTTTAGGATGTAGTACAAGTAGGTGAACTGGGACGCAGCACTGGTCAAGATGATCTGTTAAAACTGAGCATCAGAATGTGGAATAAAGGTGATTGAAGGGACTTTAAATGTAGCATGGTTGTTGTTGCCAAATGGGCTGGTCTGAGTATTTCAGAAACTGTTGATCTACTTGGATTTTCACACACAACCATCTATAAGGTTTACAGAGAATCAACCAAAAAAGAGAAAATATCCAGTGAGTGGCAATTCTGTGGGCAAAAATGCCTTGTTGATACCAGAGGTCAGAGGAGAATGGCCAGACTGGTTTGAGCTGATAGAAAGGCAACAGTAACTGAAATAAGCACTCATCTGGGTCTGCAGAAGAGCATCTCTGAACGCACAACATATCCAACCTTGACGCAGACGAGCTACAGCAGCAGAAGAAACCACTGCTGTCAGATAAGAACAGCAAACAGCTACACTTCACACAGACTCAACAAAACTGGACAACAGAAGATTGGAAATACATTGCCTGGTCTTGATGAGTCTCAATTTCTGCTGCGAATTTGGCATAAACAACATGAAAGCATGGACCCATCCTGCCTTGTATCAACGGTTCAGGCTACTGGTGGTGTAATGGTGTGGGGGAATTTTTCTTGGCACGATTTGGGCACCTTCGTACCAATTGAATATCGTTTAAACACCACAGCCTACCTGAGTATTGTTGTTGACCATGTCCATCCCTTTATGACCACAGTGTTATCACAGTGACCATCTTCTTATGGCTATTTCCAGCAGGATAGCGCGCCATGTCACTAAGCACAAAATATATATACACCGGTATATATATATTTAGAACAATAGTTGATGAGTGAAATTTTTAGGTTTAACCTTGATTTTTTTTAAGGGTTATAATGGCTTCTTTGTCATACATTTCTCTTCTTGTAACAGGATGGTGCAGCATAATTGGCGCACTAGGAAAAGCAAGTGTAAAAATAAACCTCAGTGGAGGACAATGGCCAAAGAGAAAACATAGCAGTCAGAAACCTTGAAATGTCTAATCTGAACCTACAGGCTCTCTGAAACACATTTAGAGCTCATTGTGTTTCATTTTAAGATCTTAAGAGCTCCATCAGCCACTTTCTGTTTTGGAGTCTTGTTGTCCAAACTAATTTTTCATGGCCTTCCGCACCTCATCCTGGGTCCCCACGGGCTGAACAGTGGCCGTGACTGATGCAGGATGTACGATTTACTGAGAGAATGAGCGAGTGGAAGTATAATAGATGTGTACAATGTGTACGTAGTGCACAGTAAGGCTCTGCAGTGCTGTTATGTAACAGACTTCAGTGATTCTCATAGCCTTCTACACGATCTGCTCCGATAAAATGAGTTCATGCACTGAGAAACTTCTGCAGGGCAGCATTAGGACAACACCACCCTACGCTAGTCTCATGAATAAAGCAAAATAAATATTCATTATAAATCTGCAAATTACATGTTCAAATTACATGTACAAATTACATTCTTTTAATACTGAACTTTATTCATAAAAATACTTTTTACTGTAGAAAAAGTGGACCCACTTTATATTAGGTGGCCTTTACTATGTACAAACATTTAAATTAATAATTTGATACAATGCACATTGTGTACATACATGTTTTTACATTGTACTTACATTTTAAAACATAACTGCATGTATTACATCTGTAATACATTTTTGTAGTTACATTTATAATTACACTGCTGACACTTCCCTTACACCTAACCCTACCCTTAAACTTACCCATACCACCACACCTGTCCCTAACTTTACCCTTAAACTTACTCACACCACCACACCTGTCCCTAACTTTACCCTTAAACTCACCCATACCACCACACCTGTCCCTAACTTTACCCTTAAAACTCACCCCACACCTGTCCCTAACACCTGTCCCTACCACCAACTGTCCCTAACTTTACCCTTAAACTCACCCATACCACACACCTGTCCCTGACCCTACCCTTAACCTTACCCATACCACCATACCGGGTAACTTTACCCATATCCCACCTCAATATCAGAAGAAGTGTTTTGCAATACAATATGAGCATAATTTTTTGATGTAAGTACATAGTAGTTAAGGTCACCCAATATAAAGTGGGACTGAAAAGGTTATTAAGTGCACCTTTAAACCATGTAAAACGGTGCAAAAAAGACTGTCGTACACATTTATTTAAAAAATGTATTCATCCCAAACAGGTTTAGAACAACATGAGGGTGAGTAAATGACATAAACATTTTTGGGTGAACTATCCCTTTAAGTTAACCTGCAGTTACAACCAATATCAATCTGAAGGGAATAAACAATATGACGACATATTAGGTTTATGCAGTCTCCTTTTAAAATGTGGAAATCCGCATTCAATCATTTGATGTGATGAATAAATTAATAAATAATGGAATTGGCAACAACATCCTTTGACACATTTTCTACAGTCTGACTTTCATCTCTGGATGACCCAGACACAAAAGAATTCATTAACTCCAAGATTCAGATATTAAACTCTCATTCAATCTGATGAGCTGAGCTCTGTATGTTTTAGCATTAAAATTACATGCATTTAAATGCCTTTAAAGTATACAAATGATTATCTAGAAATTAGCTAAATATAAACTTAAAAATAGATATGCAATTGGAAAACTTTGAATGCGTGAATTTAACTTATTTATTTTACTGTATTAGTTGACATATAAGTTAATTTAATAAGTTAAAAATGCTCTAAAATATACATTTTATTTTCAAAACCACTTTCTTAATATATGTTGGTCTTAATGTACAAGATTCAATGGTAGATCACATTATGGAAGGTTGTGTGCAGGTTGCCTATAAATGAAGAATAGAATGATCTAGTCGTCTGTGTCCTGCTCTGTGATTAGAGTGATTAGATTGGCTGATTATTATTATACAGATTTACAGTAAGAATGACATAATCCCAGAGGGTGGTGAATACAAAGTAGACGATTAGCTCTTACACTGATTATCTGCCCAGATCACTACAGGTCATGTTCAAATTCAATTCAAATGTCTGTGACGTTCGATACAGATCTGTCTGAAAAGAGTTGATCTCAAATTCATTCTCACCTTGCATATTTAAAATTCATAAACTGTTAAATCCCTAGTGTAAAATAGCCACTCTCCCTGAGACAATGTCAGAGTCTCTGTCTGAGATGTATTAAGAGGTCAGTGAGGTCAGAGAGAATGACATGAACTCAGTCCTGTCTAGCGCATTTACATTGAAAAACAATGGAAAAGTAGCACAGTGGAATGGAATAACACATTCTGTGTGAACAGACTTATAGCCCTCTGACTGTTAAAAAAACAACAACTACAGGCCAATAAAAGTATCTTAAAAGTATTCATCTTAAAAATGTATATGCTTCTATGCAGGAAATTAGTTGTCCAGCATACAACATTTGGTCACAATTTAGTTAGGGGTCCAATTCTCACATACACATATAACTAACTATTTACTACAACTTTTGCCTCAATAAACACCTAATTACTGCTTACTAATAGTTAGTAAGGTAGTTGTTAAGTTTAGGTATTGGGTAGGATTAATGGATGTAGAATATGGTCATGTGAAATAAGACATTAATATGTGCTTTACAAGTATTAATAAACAGCCAATATCCTAGTAATATGCATTCTAATAAGTAACTAGTTGATAAGTGAGAATTGGACCCTAAACTAAAGTGTTACCCAACATTTGCATCACGTTTTGGTCACTACATAATTCCCATACTTGCATTTATTTCATAGTTTCAATGGCTATTATTCTAAAATGTGACAAATGGTATTGATATAGAATAAGTATGTCCAAACCTTTGACTGGTATGGACAAGGCTACTTTCATTAATTAATCCCTAAAGTTGTCATGTGCTACAGAGATGTGCAAAAGAGAGCAGACTGTACATCATCATAATGCTGCTCTCCGTACAGCGGGACAGAGAGAAAGTCTCTGGGTTAATTGGATCGCAGTTTAGGCATGACAGGATTTACTTTGTAATGTAGGATTATATCCAGGTCTGCATCAAGTTCTACTGACAAAACAGTCTGCATAATCTTGAGAGTTTGGCTAAAAGCAGATGGATTTGGTGGGCTTATTAAACAATGGCCCTGAAGTGACATTTAAGTACAAATTTTAATTTCTCAATTAAGAATTAATAAAAAGGGCATTTATAATCATTTATAATAATAATGTACTGTAATATCCATATTATTTATACATATATCAGATCCCTCATCTACGTGTGATCTGATCTTAATGCCAGGTGTAAACAGGTATTAAGGTTTTCTGAAATACGAGTAAGGCACTCATATTGCAGAAAACCTTCATTTCTTATGCTTTTCTTTTTATGAGCCGGACGTGGTTAGATTTCCCGCTTTTTTTAATTGCACATTTCATTTGCTCTCAGTTCAAAAGCTATAAACTAAACAGATAACAGTAAAAGCACAGTATACACCTCTCATTTTCTACAGATTCTGTTTGAACGTAGACATCTATTCCTCATTCAGAACAGGACTTTATGGCACTGAATGTAACAGTTGTATGTGTGCATAAGTGACATGCATTCACTCACCTTTGCATGTGAAGCACTTGATGTGGAAGTGTTTGGCCTGCACTCGTAACACCTCTCCCTTGCACACCTCTCCACATTTAGCACAGCGTATCAGAGGCTTCTCCGTCTGGTGGTGAGCTTCCTGTGTATGGGCCACTGTATAGAATGACAGAGAGAGAAAATAGTTTTGTCATGGTCTATACCAGTAAGTACAGGGTGACAGCGCAAGTACATGTGGAATATGAGATGCTGGTATGGAGCTACTGCATGTAAAATACATTTAGTTCTACTATTCTAACAGTCCATTTTGGTTTACATTACAAAGTCAAGCTTAAGTTTGATTGTGGGGTCAGTAAATTTGACTTTTTATTCAGCAAGGATGCATTAAATGGATCAAAAGTGACGGTAAAAACATTTATAATGTAACAAAAAGATTCTATTTTAAAATAATGCTGACATTTCAATTAATCAAAGAATCCTGCAAAACAGTTTCCACAAAAATATGAAGCACAACATTGATAATAATCAGAAATTCAGAATATCAGAATGATTTCTGAAGGATCATGTGACACTGAAGGCTGGAGTAATGATGCTGAAAATTCAGCTTTGATCACTGGAATAAATTGCCGTTTTCCATTTGAATATATTTTAAAATGTAATTTTCACAGTATTACTATTATTTTACTGTATTTTTGATCAAATAAATGCAGCCTTGGTAAGCAAAAGTGGTCTTCTTTATATAAAAAAATAAATAATTATAAATAAATAAAAATCTGACTGATCCCAAACTTTTAAACGGTAGTGTACAGTACTGTGCAAAAGTCCTAGGAAAGTTGGTATTTTCACACAAAAATTTTTTTAAGCCAGTTACTTATATCTTTTACTGTAGTGTGTCAGTTTACATTTACAAACATTCATTTTGCAATTAATTGTAATAATCCAGTGAGAATTTTTTTTTTTTTTTTTATGCACAGGAAGTCTGCCAGCAGCTGGTATGATCTGATCTCCCCATCATCACGTCTGTCTGTGATCACATGAAGAAACAGAACAAACTGAGACGGACTAAATCCAGAAGAACTGAGGCAGCGTCTCCCAGACACTCGAGGAAACCTTCCTCCAGAACTACAGTACTGTGAAAAGATTAGGCACTTGTCAGAATGCTTTAAAGTGAGAATGCTGTCAAAAATAATAACATAAATAGATTTTATTTATGAATGAACTTCTATTAACTAAATCAAATGGATATTTGGGGTGACCACCCTTTGCGTTTAAAATGGATTTTGTCACCCTCATCTATTCCTACACCTGTTCCTGCAGTTTTGCAGGAAGGTTTCCTCAAGTGTCTGGGAGACGCTGCCTCAGTTCTTCAGGATTTAGTCCATCTCAGTTTTTCCTGTTTCTTCATGTGATCACAGACAGACTCGATGAAGATGAGATCAGATCTCCATGTGGAGCATAGAGACTATTGTCAGACTCTTTATGCATACAAAAATCTCACTGGATTATTAAAATTAATGGCAATATGTTTATAAATGTAAACTGATATTTCCTACTGACACACTACAGCAAAGGATATAAATAACTGGCTTAAACACACTTTTTGTGTGTAAAAATACGAGCGAGCCTAAGACTTTTGCACAGTACTGTACATCTAAAAACAACAACCACTGCACAGTCATCGTGAAATGGCATATAATACAGGATGTTCAGCAAGAAATCGAATTGCGATGTGCAGAAATGTGAAAGTCAGACTGTGTGCGTCTCTACTTCTTTTAGCATTCGTACAGGAGATCATGTACCTTCAAATATTCCTTTCAAAAACATTACCACCTCACCTCAGATGTCCTCAAAACCTGATTATAAATTCAGCCCTGAGAAATACGGCACGGATGAACATTTCACATTCCCATTGAGAAAGAGTTCAGCACAGGCTCAAACGCACAAAGCTTTTACTATTATTGATCTGCATTTGTTTTCCATTTATTTTGCTTTAGTTTTGAGCTTCACTTTATCCAAAACATCCTTGACAATTATGAGTGTTATTATGTAAATGTGACAGCGGGGCTTTAAAGGGATAGTCCATGCAAAAAAATGTAGAGTAATGACTTATTTACCTCATGTCAATTTAAACCCATATTTTAACTGGCAGGTCCTTTTGCTTATGACACACAAAAGTACACGCACTGCATCCAAATATGCCTACTTTCATATAGTACGTGAAATACTGTGAGCAGAGTAGAATGTCTGAATACAGTATTCATAAAACAGTAGGCAAATAGTATACCCGGATGACCTACTACTTCTGGTGAGATTCTGAAGTGTGCATTCGATGGACACTTTAATATCCCATGAGACCAAGGGAGAGGATTTGTAAATGGCAGTGAAGCAACACAACTAATGCTGGTAGGTCACATGACAGTGACAACATTCAACGTCCAAATTTCATTCATACTACCCACATTCATACTATATAGAAATAAGTTTCAAAGCAAATGTCGTATTTACTATAAAACATGCAATTTTGGATGCTGAGATGGTGTTTCACAACATGAGGGATTATTTATGAGAACATAAATAATGCTTTAAATAATTTACCAGAAAGAAGTATATATTATGTATAGGTAAAAACTATGATGGATGGATGGATGAATTATTCATAATAAGAATAACATACATTTAAAAAAACCAAAAACAATTATGAAGTACTACAGCTGCAAACGAAGATCAAACTTGTTTTGATTGTATGGTAATATCATATCCACTATAGAGCATTGCACCCCAAAACCTTCTAAAAAATTCTGAATTAAGGAAGCATCTCTCAAGACACCTTCTCCATTCCAACCCACCATTCCCTCTCTCCACGGTGTCTACACTAATCCAGACTCATTCTGTCTCAAAGTGTTGAACATCAAACACAGACAGTCCCTGCGCTATTGAATCACCATCACAGGGAAGGGATGGGCTGGATGTGTGTGCATGCGTGTTGGATAGTACAAGTCTCGTGGGACTTTCATTTCGCAGACGCAGACTTTTTTTCATACATATTTATGCGTCGACTTTCTTCCCCTGCCCCCTTTCCACACCCTCGTCACCCTCACGTCCCATGCTAAACAAAGCACTGGAAAGTGGGATCAGAGCCATATCTCTCACTGCCAGAGCTGAAGTATCGTGATCCATCATAAACATATTCAGCATTCAACATTCAGCATTCAGCATATAAAAACATTAAAAGTTTTTATAAAACAACAAGATTTAACAAGAAAAATGACTTAAAGGGATAGTTCACCCAAAAATTAAAATTCTGAAAATTTTTATTTTTACTCCTTTACAGATATTTTCTTGTTTTGAGCATTAACTCACTTAATTTTGATCCTTTTTCAGAAAACAGGACTTTATATCTTAAAGGGATAGTTCATCCAAAAGTAAAATTCTGTAATCATTTACTCACCCTCAAATTGTTCCAAACGTGTATCAAAATCCAAAATATCTTCTTTTGTGTTCAGCAAAAGTAAGAAATTGATACAGTTTTGGAACAACTTGAGAGTGAGTAAATGAAGAAAAATAATTTTCTTGTTTTAATCATAAACTCACTTGATTCTGATATATTTTTCAGAAAACAAGACAATATATTAAGTAATTTTCCTTCTTAAGTAAATGTATCTTGATTTCAAGTCACCATGATATCAAAATGGACTTTTTTTCAAATGGAATATTGCAGTATTTATTATAAATAATTTATCCGTGCAATTTTTCATTTTATTCATGTGCTCTAATCCAATAATCCTTTTAATCCTTGTAGCGACATCTCTTCTCTAATGACATGTTTACTAGTGTGAGGGCGGGACAACCTGTCATCAACCAATAGCAAACCATAACCATCTAATCAATTCCTGATGAACACAAATCCCGCCCCCCACATTCTTCTTGTTCAAGAGGATACACGTCACAATAAGGAAGAAAAGACTAACGGCAACATCCGTTTCATGCCGCCTATAAGAATGTTTAGATATCTGTAATAGAAAACTAGACAAAAAACTAATTTACTTCCAACAAGCAGTACAGGATATTGCTAGGGTCTACAATATGCACTGTAAACTCGAATAAGCTGGCAAAACTTTAAAGTTTAAGTAATCAGAACTCGCAGATTTTTATTTTGTCCGATTTTTTAAATCATACATTTTAATTGCGCTGAACTTTTAATTCATACATAATTCATGCTTGTATCTAATTCATACATTTAACTTAAATATATTATGCAAATTTTACATCTGTTCTCAAGCTAAGCTCCACTCATCACCATGACGATAACCTTAAAATAAAACAACATAACAGAAACTCTTCTAAACTAGCATAACAAAACATTAAACAGTTATAAATCGCACACTTAATGTTAATCTTGCACATAAAAAAAAAAAAAAACAAAACAAAACAAAAAAACAATATAACTTATTTCTGGCATTTAAATTTTAAATTTAAGTTTATCTAAATTAAAAGAAACAAGTTCATAAAACTGAAAACAATGAAACAATTCAGATTACTTAAAATGTGTCTTTGAACTAATTTGTTTAATTTGAGTTGGCTCTACTCAAACCAATTAATTATTTTGAGCATTAGGATTTACAGTGAGGTCTCAAGATATGATACGGGTCCTTATGGAAGCCTGTAAAAATACATTAAAAACGTCATAACTGCAAGCTTATTTCTCTCACATAACAGTTCTCAGTCTACAAGCCAAATAAATCACTCACTAATGTAAAAACTGTACTGAGGAATTTTGCATGCACAGAAAAAAAGAGAACGAGAGTGAGAGTCGTAATAATAAATCGGGAGAGAAGATGACAGCTACCGTACTTCAAACTCTTCGTGAAGCTTTATAAAACACTTCCTCCAGGCATTTACGCTGATTAAGCTCTGAAGTGGCACAACAAGATTAAGTGGGCCGGTCAGAACAGTTAACCTCCAGCTCTGAGAGCCCAGCATTACTCATATTACTACAGCTCGATGGACTCGCTCTCTATGCAGACAGCTGCCTTGACTGGGATGAAACTTGATTAGTGTATGATATGGAACGCATTTCAATAGAGTTTTGCATTTGGCATGTTGCAAAGCGAATGGCACAATACTCTAATAAGCACAAAGATATACAGAACACACACAAAGATTGGGTAAAATATACTGTATATTTAACTATTTTTACTTAAAAACTAACTATAAGTACTTAAAAATCTATCATTGTGGAATTGCTTTATATGATTGGCTTCTCTATGATGGGTACATGCAATGCCGCCTTTGGACAAAAAAATACCATGGTACTAAGATTAAATACACAAAGGTTTTATTTATATATATATATATATATATATATATATATATATATATATATATATATATATATATATATATATTACACACATGCATGTGTGTATTTACATATACATAATAATTATACACAGTACACATACATATATTATGTAAACACAAACTTTTATTTTGGATGCGATTAATCGATTTGACAGCACTAATTAGAATATATTTTCAAATGTAATTTATTCCTGTGATCAAAGCTGTATTTTCAGCATCATTCCTCCATTCTTCAGTGTCACATTATTCTTTTGATTATTGATTATTTTGATTATTATCAATGTGAAAAACAGTTTTGCTGCGTCATATTTTCAGGATTATCAGGATTCTTTGATGAATAGAGTGAATTCAAAAGAACAGCAATTATTTGAAATTGAAAGTTTTGTAATATTATAAATGTCTTTACGATTATTTTTGATGACTTCAATGCACCGTTGCTGAATAAAAGTATTCATTTATTTAAAAAAAAAAAAAAATCTTTGTGCTTTTTTTTTCTTCTACCATACATCTTTGAATGGTAATGTATATGAATAAATTAATAAAAAAGTACCATCTGTTCTCACAGTGCCGGCAATATGGGAGTGCAAGGAACAAATAAAATGCAACTAACCGTATAATCATGCATAGAAATTATAGCAAAATAAATGCACTAATTAACTTTTATAAGTGTATGTGTGTGTGTGTGTGTGTGTGTGTGTGTGTGTGTGTGTGTGTGTGTGTGTGTGTGTGTGTGTGTGAGTGTGAGTGTGAGTGTGAGTGTGAGTGTGAGTGAGAGAGAGAGAGAGAGAGAGAGAGAGAGAGAGAGAGAGAGAGAGAGAGAGAGAGTTTTTGAGTTTTAACAGATGAGTTTACATTGGCGTAAACTCATCTGTTACTTTGTAGAAACTGGCCAAAATAAACCGATGCCACCATGAGCAAGTTGTGTAACATGAATAAAAGTGCCGAAGGTAAACAAATTATGAATTGTTCCTTTGAAGGACATTTTTGTTTACGTTTACATGACAAATTTGACAGTTTTAGCAAAGTATTTGCTTGCCACTTGATGTGAAGAAAGTGAAGTAAAATATTGGTCCTGAAGCATATGCAGTTGAGAAATACTGGTATAAGGCACAGTGACATCACCATTTGATAGTACCATGGTACTACAAAAACACTTTTGTTAATGCACAGTGCAAGCATTTTCATGAAACATCCCAAAATAACACTTAATTTTGATTGTCCAGTATGGACATTCTACTAACTACTAACATTGCAACTACATGTCAACTAGCAGTCATTAGAGTATTAGTGGACTGTCTGCTTAATATCTGCTCTTTATTTTGATGCTCCTCTACAGATATTCTACTGACTATAAGTAACTTTGCAACTACATGTCAACTTATTCTACTAACCCTAACCCTAACAGTCTATGAATACTCTAATGAGAGTTAGTTGACATGTAGTTGCAAAGTTACTTATAGTTAGTGTCTAAAGTGGACCATCAAAATAAAGTGTAACCCTATCATAATATTGCATACTCTCAAATTTTCTTTGATTTTAATAAGTAAAAAGGGAAAGTCTATAATGACATAAATCTAAATGTTTGCACTAATAAAGATGCATTTTACAATTGCAGTCTTCCCTCTTTAGTATTGGAAAAAGACCTTATGTCCCATTCATAAATCATTATAGTTAAAACCACAATGCAGGAAATGAACAGCAACTCTGCGCCTCTGCAGATGAACTGCAGCAGGGATGAGACATCTTTAAAGAGACACCCTAAAACCGAAAGAGGCCACTGCAGGCGAGACACAACAATGGACTCTACCTTCCTGTGAGCGTTGCTATGGTGACGGCTGCGGGCTGCGCGTGTGTACCTCACGGTTCTGCGTCCCATTTAAAACTGCAACACAGCCAAAGCGACAGCAGGAGACGTGCCGCAAACTCAATCCGACAATGCAATGACCGACAGCTCTGATCCAATAACCTGTGGACCTGAGAGGTACGACTGCAGCACAAAGGACTCTTTCTATTATATAACAGTTCCTGTGATTCAAATAGCTCACACACACACACACATAAACTAAGATTATCAACCTATGTTTAACAAATGGACCACAGATACAGTGTCAGAATCACCTTAAAAAAAAAGGTGAGATCCAGCCTGCATCTCTGCAGATAAAGCATGCTGGGACTTACAGCGGTGAAAGAACAGCATGTGATGATTCACACTTACTATAAACCACCTGAAAGGTATAAAAGTGACTGTTTTCTGAGCTTGTAATGGACCGTTTACTCTTAAAAGTGTGCAAGTGACCACACTATGATCAAGATGGTCAGTTACACACACACACACACACACACACACACACACACACACACACACACACACACACACACACACACACTCACCTTTCTTCTTGACCATGACCATCAGTGATAAGTGAAGATGAATCAATAATCAGCCCTGGCCGAGTCGCATCCAGTGAGATTCAACGCCACATTCAAAAAGCTAAGCAAATAATCCAGTGGACTAATACAGATGAATAAAAGAGAAAAACGTGAGTAAGAGAGAGCTTAAACGTCTCCCAAAACAACAGAGGCAGCCCGGCGCGTGCCTGCTCCCCTGTACCCCTCTGTCTCCTCCTCCTCTTGCCACCCCCACCCCCACCCCTCGTCCCATCCCCCTTTTCTGTCTCATTAATCCAAGGACTCGCCCATCTTCCTCTGCAGTCTGGAAGTTACCAGCTCTGCCAAGCAGAATTTATGATTGTAGCTGCCAATTTGGCTTAAGTTAAAACAAGCATTAAAAAGGTTATGTGGTTCATATCAAATGGTGGTCATACTATAAGAATATCCTGTAAATTTCAGAACTGAAATTTTTTTATTGAAACCAAAACCAGAGAACGACTCGTTGTGGAATGCAAGACTGCCTCGCCAGAAGAAAATCAAAGCCTACTTCATCATTGCAACTTTGGCCCCGCCCACTGGCATGTTAGTGAGATGACGAGGAGAGAAGAGCAATACAAGATCACTGGACTAAAAATAACATTAACTTCCAAATGATCCTAATGCTAGGAATGTGGTTATTCATTTTCAACAATGTGAATGTCTCAGGTGAGCATTATTTATTAGTATGCAGTACATTTCACTGATGATTCTTTGGTAAATCAGTCGCAATTTTGGTGCAGGCTGTGCAAACAGACTTTTATGATATGGACTCGACAGTAATGCCACAAGATGTAAGTAACTGTGTTAATTCTAATGCCTGATCTGTGACCAGTGATTTCTGAAACACATGCTGGGTTAAAAACAACCCAAGTTGGGTTGAAAATGGACAAACCCAGCAATTGGGTTGGTTTAACCCAGCAATTGGGTTGTTGTAAGCAAACATTTAACCCAATCGCTGGGTTAAAACAACCCAATTGCTGGGTTTGTCCATTTGCAACCCACCTTGGGTTGTTTTTAACCCAGCATTTTTTAGAGTGTATGTAATGATTCATGTATAGACAGATGTTCTTTGTCTATGTGTCAGTAAATCAAACCAGTGACTAAACGTCAACTTCACATTTCTCTTATAGGATGAAAATAATCTGTCATTTAAACTGTGATTAAATTATATATGGAAAGTGATCAAAGAACACTCCCTTTGCAAGCTGTCAATCAAACAGCATTCATGCACTGAACACGTCTGTGATCGGCTACAATGCTCATCGCTGCAACCTTTCATGCCACATATAATACTATATCTAAATATAATGTTATAGATGTAAATATAATGCTATAATCAACATTCATGTTTTGTTAACCTTTAAGTTAAGCTGTTACAGTAAAAACAAGTTTTGAGAGAGTTCCATATGTAATACATATTTCATATGCAAAGACTTTAGCTAATCACAGCAGTGGGCGTTTACACTGAAGTCTCACAGCATACACGCCCCTTCAAGCAGAGCTTTCAAATCAGAGGGCTAAAATCAGGGTAGGAAAAATGCCTCATATCTAAATTGTAAATTTCTGATGTAAAAATCATACTAACATTAAAAGTGCATCACAGGAAACATTATAAAACAATGCAGTTCATGACCCCTTTAAAATATAAAAAAGAAATATTCAATAAAATACTAATATTAAATAAAAATATTAGTAAAGTGTATAATTTATTTTCCATTAACATCAGCAAATGGAATAAAAAAAAATAAATAAACAAAAACAGGTTTCCTAGACACTCACTGCCTACTGTTGGTTGAACAAACTCACCAGGTTGAGCCAATGTTTCTGTCCTGGGCTGGTCGGATGCTCAAACAAATAAAGCTGTCAGTACTTTTACAAACACACCAGAAAAACATTTTCTGAAATGCATTATCACAGTGTTGACATTTTTCAGAGGATTCAACATGTAAATGGCTTCTGAATATAAAAAGTGGACTTTAAAATCAAATCAAATCAATCAAAACAAATCACACTCTTCACCTTTAAATGTCATACATTTCACTGAAAAGTCTCAAAAAAAAAAAAAAAAAAAACTGAACTGCAAAACAACTAAACCGCAATGTCAGCATCATTGCTGAGAAAGACCAGCCGTACTGTCTTCACCTGACATATCCTTAAGGATCCCACAGGTTTGTCTGGGATCACAACAGCAGACAGGACATGATCTTGTTTAATCCACTATAAAAATCCCTGTGATTAAGCTCTGACGATCCTATTATTAGCCACATCACAGTACAACAGCTGTCACTCACAAACAACTACATCAGCACAGTCTACTACTCTATATAAAAAATAAATAAATAAAAAAACAGTTCACTCCATTCAAAAATAGCTGAATTCTGACAAAACAATATTTTTTGCAAGTACCATATAAATGACAAATACTACAATATATACTACAATACTGCAGGGCTCTTAAAGAACTTTTCTCTGTCGGCTGCCTTTCATTTTGTTTATTCATACATGCACTTTTGAATGTTTTTTTTATTTATCAGAAATAGCACCACAATAACAGAACAGCAAAAACCAAACAAACCAATCCTGCAACTACATAGCAGTATGATTCACAACCGCCTATACAGAAAATAAAGAAGAAATGAGCCAACATGTGTAGACTTTGTGATCATAATTTTGCAGTAAAAAAATTAGCATGCACAAAATATTTCACAAGCTCAAAAACAAAGCAGAATGCACATTTCTGCTCGTCAATATCTAGTTAAGTATGCTAATTTAGAATAGATTCTGTTATGTTGGGTTTTGGGGGGTTCCATCATGGTGACGAGTGGAGCATGAGCTTAGTTTGAGAACAGATACTGTATATGTTAAATGTTCTATATTGCTGTACTCATTCCGCAATTGCGGTGCTGTCAAAGCATATTATATATGTAACCTGAGGTGGCAGCTTTGACATGTCTTGAAGCATCAATGAAAACGTTTCCATAAGCAAAAAACCTACTTTAGCTAATCATAGACTGGTTTAGTGCTTAGTGGACACATTTTTAAAAGCTAAATACTCCGGAGAACTAAATTTATGTGACTGGCACTTGTGTGTTACTGTCACTCAACTGGTCAAGTTTTTCATTAGCAATGAATGACATGGGCTTGATTCTCAGAGAACAGGTTTTTTGTAAATGTAATGGAAAATGGATAGTTACAATAATAATCTCTGCTGTGGATTCAACTTGCATGAAGTCACCATAGCATTCAGCATAAGATAGGATGGGCTAAAAAAAAAACTCAGCATATTATTTTCATTATATTTATATTTAAATCTGTGCAAAAATTAGGAAACATTTGTTTTGGTAGACTAACAATAGATATAGCCAGGGGCCCTAGTCTGAGGTCCTAGGGCATCTGCCCCATTCATAATCCAGTCCTGCGTCCAATTTGGATTTTAAAATTGTTTCTCATGCGTCAAACTCTGTGCAATTTGTTTGAATCACTGTGCAAAAGCACTGCACAGTTAAATAATTATGACTCAGTTATTTACATAAGTGCATTTTCATTGATTTGTCATGCCATTATCCTTTTTCAATAACAACGCTCTACAATTACTGCATCTCTCTGCCCTTCTCAGATGACCCTGTGAAAGCTCTTAGTTCTCCACAGTAATGTCAGGAAGTAAACTCTTCCAAGCGGATCTATATGGTACATTCTGGAATGCCAGGATGGGTAAATGCACATTGAAAATAAATCATATGCAGTTAAACAGAACACAGTCATCTCGTGTTGCTTTACTTTTAAGCTGATACGGTGAGATTGACATTTAGCTGTGCACCTGTTGTGTCATTGTCACTATTGTCTACAAGCGACATAAACACAATGGCAATTTTGGGGATGGTAAGATTTTTAAAAATGGTTTTAATGAAGTCTCTTATGCTCACCGAGGCAGTGATGTGAAAAAATATTTTGGTAACACTTTACAATAAAAATTTTCATTAACATTAATTAACATGAGCTAAGAATGAAGAACACTTCAACTTCAAGATTTATTAATCTTAGTGAACTATCACTGTTGAACTAACATGAACAATCCATGAACAACTATACATTTTTATTAACTAACATTAACAAAGATTAATAAATACTGTAACAAATGAATTGCTCGTTATTAGTTCATGTTAGTTAATACATTAACTAATGTTAACAAATAAGTGTTAACTGTTAATAAGTGTAAATGTTTAAAAAAATCTTACTGACCCCAAACTTTTGAATGGCAACGCAAGTAAAAGCTGCTTCTTTTTAAAAAAGCCAAATGAAGTTCCCTTCCCACAAATCACTGTGATCTGTTTGTGTACATCTTTACCCAAACAAGAGTTTACAAGCAAATCCCCAGAAATCTGAAGACTGTGGATGGAGGAAATCTGACATGCTGGATTTGTCTGATGATTGTAATACTAGAGTAAAGGCTTTTGGTAGCTTCAAGCATCCTTGTAGAAGTTTACGTAAAACTCATTTTCGAAAAGCACCAACCATTTTTTTTTTTTGTTTGTTTACATTAGTGTACTGATTAATAAATTGCATAATGCACTTTCCTCCTCATACACACTCACACAAGTTTAATGTGTCAAGATGTTTCCTTGCACTTAAATGAGCACTACCTCTTGATTAGCATAATTAATTGCTTCCATCCCATTAACAGCATGTAATCCCATAGACACTCACTTTCATAATCTGCTTTAGCCCACATACACCACTAACATGAGATAAACATTTCTAATGAAGACAGACAAATATCCATTGAACATATTTGTGGCCAGGGTGATCTTATTCGTATGCATACACAAATTGTACATTTATGTACATTTGGATAGACACTGACATGTACAATGTCATAATGTATTGGCAGCATCTATACCCCTTTTACATTTGTACTACTTTATATATATATATATATATATATATATATATATATATATATATATATATATATATATATATATATATATATATATATATATATATATATACTTATTATTTATTTATTTTTAAATCAGAGAAAGATTTTATGATGTAAATCCATCACAGAAAAAAATGCATTTATGAATCAATCAAATATAAAGGTGCAGTGTGTAGTATTTATGAGGATCTATTGACAGAAATGCAACATAATATACATAACTATGTTTTCAGTGGTGTATAAAGACATAATGAACCGTTATGTTTTTATTACCTTAGAATGAGCCATTTCTATCTACATACACCATGGATCCCCTTACAGTGAAATTGCCATTTTGTGCCAGCAAGTTTCTACAGTGGCCCTAAACAGCTAGTCACTCTCTGCGCTCTCTCCGACGACGACATTTTTGTCCTGTGTCAGCCACTGTAGCTTCTCTATGTGCTTCGAAAACAAAGGGGTGAGCGGTCGGTGATTGCAATTCCCAACCTCACCGCTGGATGAAACTAAAATGTACACACTACACCTTTAAGAATTTTTTTTTTTTATATTTTATGTAAGCCAAAGTATTGCATAGAAGATTGCACATCCGTAAAGTTGTACGTCACCTACATAAAAGGATTGTTTTTTTGTGTCTTTTTTTAAAGATTTTGGAATATTAATTTCAAAAATTCTATACAAACGTATATGAATGAGTTAGTAGGACCAGTGTTGTGTAAAGAAGTCTAAAAAAGTAATAAATTAGCTAGTAATTACATCTTCAGTGTAATTAGATTATTATACTAATTACGCTCTTTAAAAAGTATTGCTTTACTAATTACTGTTGAACAATACAAGGAAGGATAGACATGAAATGGGTCTTTTAACCTTTTCAAATAAATATTATAAAATTGCATAACTTATTCTTTAACTGACCAAAGTGTATAAAAGGGAGGTAATATTAAAAACATACATTTTAACATTAGACATTAAATTCTAATGTTAACTCCACTGTTTTATATAGAATTGTTCTATAGTCTATACAGTATTTAATACAATTACATCAGAAGTAACTGTAATTAAATTACAGAAAAATAAAAGTACTCCTTACTTTACTTTTTCAAGGGAAAAGTAACTAAATTACAGTAAATAATTACTAATGCATTACAACCAACACTGGACATACACATTTTCTTAAAAAGTTGATAATTTTATCACGGGTCTAAATATTACTGGTTTCTGGAGTAAAACTAATCTAAAAGGAATTCAACTTTTGTGACAAGAGGTGTGATGCTAGGTTTGAAGAACAATATAAAGTGCAACCCACAACTGTTCGTACCGGGTGTCAGGCTCTCGCTCAGGTAGTAGTCTTCAGGGTTGATGAACGGCAGCTGTTGCATCACAGACTGTTTGGGAATGAGGTACAGCACTTCTGCCACACGTCCATCCTCTATGACAGACATGCGTTTGATGGAGTTTGTGCGTTTGATCCGGGTGCGGTCCACCTGCTGACTGCGTCCCGAGCCGCAGAGTTTCCCCAGGCTGTTCAAAGTGGGAAGGGAAGGCATGGCTGTGGCGCACTATAAATCCTTAAAAACGCACAAACTTGGCCAAAAATGCCTTAGGAATTAGTCTTCTTCACAACAGACTAAACGATGACCGACGATCTCCCAAAAAGCCCTTTGACCCAGCGGTCAGAGGCCACGTTCCAGCAGGTGAGTCTGCAGAGAGGGCCAAACTCCAACCGAAACCCGTTGATCTTCAGATTAACAAATCTTAAATCTTCACCCAAATGCTTACTCGTCACAATTTAGTGGTTGCCAGATGCAATGCTCCTACCTCTGCCTCAGGTGAAGACCACAGGTCAAGTAAGAACTGGCTCGAATAGCTCAATGCCTTCTCTTAAGCGGATTTACCCTGACGTCTACCCCACGATTATCTCTTGGACGGGGCTAGACGATGCCACCAGAGCTGCTGCACAAGCTCCTTGCTGAGAGTACTTTAACGACACAACTAAAAATACCCTGCTCTTGATCCAAATCAAGAATAGTCATCTTTGAGACAATTACCAAGCCCTTATTCACACAGGTCGATTCTTTTTTCAGAAATTGCAGTCTGTTTTCTATTAATACAATTGAAATGTAATGCACGAGATTAGCTGAAAACACATCAGGGCGGATACTGAGAGATATAGATAATCCCACAAACTCCGTTAAATCTTTAATCACAGGATTTTCTAATTCAGCCAAAGAAAAGCGCCATCAGAATGACACAATCTGATGTAACAGCGATGGTGGCAGC
Organism: Paracanthobrama guichenoti; assembly: GCA_018749465.1. Classification (NCBI taxonomy): domain Eukaryota; kingdom Metazoa; phylum Chordata; class Actinopteri; order Cypriniformes; family Gobionidae; genus Paracanthobrama; species Paracanthobrama guichenoti. The sequence goes on from CM031955.1 coordinate 33,751,439, forward strand.
AATAATCAAAATGTTAATTCTTCCTATATGCTTCCTGTATTCTTGAGTAATACATTTTGTGATATAGACTTTTATTAATATAAAGGCTGCTGTTTGGCACAATAAAAAAAGTAATCCAACGGTTGAAGTCTAAACGGTTACAAATTCATGAATTCCACTCAAACTTCTCTGTTTGTTGCTCCACCCCTGTAGGAAATAGGTCAGAACAAATGAGCATAAATAAACAATTTTTTTTTTTTAATGCAAAATTTAATATAATACATTTCTAGAGAATGTATTTAAAATGTCCAGATAAGAGTATATGGGATTGCTGAATTTCACACTGCTTTTCACTTATTTTGACCTTCATCAAATATTGTAACAACAGCTGAATTTCCTGTTGTGCTGCCTGGAGAAACTTCATTATGGGCTTTTTGGGCTTTCTGCCAATCTTCTGGGAGGTAAGTAGCGTTGGCATCCAGCCAAAGGGGAAAAAAATACAAAATTAAAAAAATAATAATGACAAACTATAAAAAAAGTATATAACATGAATTATTAATATAAGACTGATATTACGAAATTAGCATTAATATATAATGATAATATAGTTATATTAAAATATTTTTTAAATATTACAATTATAATTAATAAGATAATAAAGTAAAAAATATTAATATATATTAAATAATACAAAATGCATCAAGAGCACATAACCTTTCGGCTAGATCTGATAAAAACTAGTACAGTAAATTACATGACAGACATCCTCTATAAGTAATTATAACTCAAACATTGTTTATGAGACGAATCCTGGTCGAAGAGCAGTGTTGGGGAAAGTTACTTTTAAAAGTAATCCATTACAATATTGCATTAGTCCCTAAAAAAGTAACTAATTGCTTTACTTAGTTACTTTTATGAAAAGCAATGTATTATATTACTCTGTTTTGTGTTACTTTTTCTGGGCTGGGCTTGCTTGTTTGTTTTTTTAATACATTTTTTATATATATATATATATATATATTTATTTATTTTCTTTTTATTTATTTTTTTGGCAACTGTAATGGCGCTTTCACACTAAAAGTGAAATGAATGAGCCTCAAGGCTGATTTATACTTCTGTATCGGACCTGCGCTGTAGCCTCTACATGGGGTATGCGTTGATTTTCATTTATACTTCTGCGTCGTTGTCCATGGCAATGTGCAGCTACACATGCAGAGGGAGCATGAGACCCCTGAGGGAGGGGTTCTGGCAGACCAATCACAGCGCTTTTGGTCCACGTCGAATCAGTGTTACATTTTTGGAGAGGTGCACGTCAGGGTACGTCAGGGTACGTCGTAGTCTACGCGCGCTACACACAGCCTACGACGCAACAAAGGTGTACACTCGACGCAGAAGTATAAATTGGGCTTCAGGCTGAAGGAAATGCAAACTCACACCTGTCCAGTAGAGGGCGCAGCTCAAACAAATCTTTCAGCTGCAGCCATTCTGGAGACAAAAAGTCTGAAATCACATACTTCCCTATTATATAGTAGTTGAAAAACAGCATGTGACAAAAGTAGTATGTCCGAATTCACAGTACTCATAAAAGAGTAGGTAAAGTGATGAACACTTTACTATCCCATCAGGCCACAGGAGAGGATTTGTGAATGTTAGTGAAGCGACGTTAATGGACGCTGGTAGGTCACATGATAATGACAGCATGACGAATGTAGTATGTCCAGATAACATTCATACTGTTTTTGTGCAAGTGAGATGAGTGAACGCATGCTCACATTCAGTCAATAACCATCATGTTTACACACAACGCCTCTGCACTTACTCACGATTTCTCTCAACAAGGTGAGCTGTTGAGAAAACAAAGTAACTTGCATTACTTATTTGAAAAAGTAACTTGGATATTTTGTTGTAAATTTAAAAGTAATGCATTACTTTACTAATTACTTGAAAAAGGTCATTTGATTGTGTAATTTGTAATAGGTCATCCCAAACAATGTCAGAGAGTGCTTTAGTCACTGTTATTGACTGACCGAGATAATTCACCAAATGATGACAAATCCTGGAGAAAAGCACTAACCTACTGCCTTTATGAAATTACACAGTAAAGAATCAGATTTAAGAGACATGTGCTGCTCTTCAGACCCCGCGGAGAGTCTTTCTGCACTCAGATACATTAGAGAGGCTGTGGCTCAGCAGTTTATACTTATTAAACAGACACAGGCTCTGTTCCAAAACCTACAAAAACCTAACGCAAGCAACATTTTAAGAAAGGTTGTACAGAAAGGTAATTATCTTTCTTTCTAAAATAACTGCTGCATCATACTTATCCTTTACAGAGAAGGTAAGGATAATCTGGACATATAAATAAATAAATAAATAAATAAATAAATAAATAAATAAATAATATATTTTTTGTATTGCTAAATGTTTTGAGACGCCTGCTTTACATGCACATAAACTTGAATGCCATCCCATTCTTAATCCGTAGGGTTTAATATGGAGTTGGCCCACCCTTTGCAGCTGTAACAGCTTCAACTCTTCTGGGAAGGCTTTCCACAAGGTTTAGGAGTGTGTTCATGGGAATTTTTGACCATTCTTCTTGAAGCGCATTTCTGAGGTCAGACACTGATGTTGGACGAAAAGAAAGTTTGGCGACTTCTGTGCACTGCGCCCCTCAGCATGCGCTGACCCCGCTCTGTGATTTTAAGTGGCCTATGACTTTGTGGCTGAGTTGCTGTTGTTCCCAAGTGTCTGCATGCCTAGGTGCTTGATTTTATACACCTGTGGCCACGGAAGTGATTGAAACACCTGAATTCAATGATTAGAAGGGGTGTCCCAATACAAACCTGATTCCAAAAAAGTTTGGACACTGTACAAATTGTGAATAAAAAAGGAATGCAATAATTTACAAATCTCAAACTTATATTTTATTCACAATAGAATATAGATAACATATCAAATGTTGAAAGTGAGAGATTTTGAAATGTCATGCCAAATACTGACTCATTTTGGATTTCATGAGAGCTACACATTCCAAAAAAGTTGGGACAGGTAGCAATAAGAGGCCAGAAAAGTTAAATGTACATATAAGGAACAGCTGGAGGACCAATTTGCAACTTATTAGGTCAATTGGCAACATGATTGGGTATAAAAAGAGCCTCTCAGAGTGGCAGTGTCTCTCAGACGTCAAGATGGGCAGAGGATCACCAATTCCCCCAATGCTGCAGCCAAACATACTGGAGCAATATCAGAAAGGAGTTTCTCAGAGAAAAATTACACAGAGTTTGAAGTTATCATCATCTACAGTGCATAATATCATCCAAAGATTCAGAGAATCTGGAACAATCTCTGTGTGTAAGGGTCAAGGCCGGAAAACCATACTGGATGCCCGTGATCTTCGGGCCCTTAGACGGCACTGCATCACATACAGGAATGCTACTGTAATGGAAATCACAACATGGGCTCAGGAATACTTCCAGAAAACATTGTCGTGAACACAATCCACCGTGCCATTCGCCGTTGCCGGCTAAAACTCTATAGGTCAAAAAAGAAGCCATATCTAAACATGATCCAGAAGCGCAGGCGTTTTCTCTGGGCCAAGGCTCATTTAAAATGGACTGTGGCAAAGTGGAAAACTGTTCTGTGGTCAGACGAATCAAAATTTGAAGTTCTTTTTGGAAAACTGGGACGCCATGTCATCCGGACTAAAGAGGACAAGGACAACCCAAGTTGTTCTCAGCGCTCAGTTCAGAAGCCTGCATCTCTGATGGGATGGGGTTGCATGAGTGCGTGTGGCATGGGCAGCTTACACATCTGGAAAGGCACCAATGCTGAAAGGTATATCCAAGTTCTAGAACAACATATGCTCCCATCCAGACGTCGTCTCTTTCAGGGAAGACCTTGCATTTTCCAACATGACAATGCCAGACCACATACTGCATCAATTACAACATCATGGCTGCGTAGAAGAAGGATCCGGGTACTGAAATGGCCAGCCTGCAGTCCAGATCTTTCACCCATAGAAAACATTTGGCTCATAATAAAGAGGAAGATGTGACAAAGAAGACCTAAGACAGTTGAGCAACTAGAAGCCTGTATTAGACAAGAATGGGACAACATTCCTATTCCTAAACTTGAGCAACTCGTCTCCTCAGTCCCCAGACGTTTGCAGACTGTTAGAAAAAGAAGAGGGGATGCCACACAGTGGGAAACATGGCCTTGTCCCAAATTTTTTGAGATGTGTTGATGCCATGAAATTTAAAATCAACTTATTTTTCCCTTAAAATGATACATTTTCTCAGTTTAAACATTTGATATGTCATCTATGTTGTATTCTGAATAAAATATTGAAATTTGAAACTTCCACATCATTGCATTCTGTTTTTATTCACAATTTGTACAGTGTCCCAACTTTTTTGGAATCGGGTTTATACTTTATATTTGTTTTTTTTGTTTTTTTTTGAGTATATACTTCAATATTTCTATTTTCTACACATTTTTGCTCTGAGTATCATGCCATTATCTCATTTTCTTAACAAAATAGCAGCTCACTAGGTTTCCTAAAAGAGCCTCAAGGGGTTTTGCAGATGCTGATAGATTTTATAACAGACTGAGGCGGATTAGAATTATGCATGTAATCTTTAAACTGTCAAATGTTGAACATAATTTACATGCCAACTGAAAATTAGATTTTAAAGGGAGGGGAGAAGAAAGATGTAAAGAGATGGGTTTAGGAGTGATGGAGAGGGAAGAAGGTTAGAGAGAGAGAGAGAGAGAGAGAGAGAGAGAGAGAGAGAGAGAGAGGGAGAGGGAGAGAGAGAGAGGAGGAGCGAAAGAGTGAGAGAGCAAGAGAGAGAGAGAGAGAGAGAGAGAGAGAGAGAGAGAGAGAGAGAGAGGAGATGAACTTGCATTTCTCATGATGTTCCTCTGCTTCTGAGTGATATAGGGCTTCATGAATAATAGAGCTCCGCTATCTCCGTTAAATGAAGCTCTATTCCAATCTCTCACAAGGCCCTTTCACATGACTCATGCACTGCTTTGACCTCAACATGAAAAGTTGAAAATTACACAAAATTTTACAAGATTGTTACATAGGAAGATAGTAGGAAATGTACCATAAACACTGAAAACATTTGTACCAGAAAAGCTTCCTGCTGTGTAACTGCTTTGATACATTGCAGAAAGGAAAAAAAACTAAAACTTGCTGAACATTAAACTTCATCGGATGCTCTTGGTGAACTTAAATTAGTTCAAGAAAGGAATTCAATGCATTGGATGTTGACGTGAATCAGTGAAAGGCCTTCAGGCTGAGTGGTTGACCGATATGGGTTTTCAGTAGCAGAAGACAATATACAAGAGCTTATTTAGCCATTCTGAAACTCTCTGTCCGTCTATCATTTGGTGTATTTGGGTCTACTGACATAAGATTTGACTTTCTTTGAAGAGCAAAGTTTTGGAAAGAGGTTAGAAAAATGTCTAAATCACTTACAACACCATTAATAACAGATACTGCTAGAATTAAACACTATTTTAGACAATTTACTCAACAGTCACCACCAGAAATATGCATTACTGATAAATATGTTTTGTATGTATGCAAGTATGTATATAAACTTCAAAAGTTTTAGATTGGTAAGGTTTTTTAATGTTTTTGAAATTAGTCTCTTTTGCTCAATGAAGAAGTCTCAATTTATTTGATCCAAAATACAGTAAAACTGTAATATTGTGACATATTACAATTTAAAATAACTGTTTTCTATTTGAATAGATTTTAAAATGTAATGTATTCCTGTGATCAAAGCTGAATTTTCAGCATCATTCCTCCAGTCTTCAGTGTCACATGATCCTTCAGAAATCATTCTAATATGATGATCTGCTGCTCAAGAAACATTTCTGATTAATGTTGAAAACAGTCAACAGGACACTTTGAAGAATAGAAAGTTCAAAAGAACAGCATTCATCTGAAATAGAAAGCTTTTGTAACATTCTACAGTATCGTTTAAAAATGTGGAAATTAATTTAAAGAAATTAATACTTTTATTCAGCAAGGATGCATTAAATTGATCAATGATTATATTTCTTTTGAACTTTTTATTCATCAATGAATCCTGAAAAAAACATTGATGATAATAGTAAATGTTTCTTGAGCAGCAGATCATCATATCAGAATGAATGTGACACTGAAGACTGGAGGAATGATGCTGAAAATTCAGCTTTACCATCACAGAAATAAATTGCATTTTTAAAATTATTTTAAGTTATTGTAAATTGAAAAACAAATTGCACAATATTACTTGTACTTATTATTTGTTTTTTGCTGTACTTTGGATCAAATAAATGCAGCCTTGGTGAGCATAAGAGACTTCTCTTAAAAATCTTACCGATCTAAACCTTGAGAACGGTACAGTATATAAAGCAAAAATATATTAAAAAGAATATACTGTAGATAGATATGCATATCACACACATACACACACAGTGCAGTGCAGTGCAGTATTACAACTCTAAAACCGCTGTAATCCTAAAAAAAATTGCCAAGTGACTTCCAGCTGTTTTTGTTTGTGTTCTCAACAGATGCCACAAACTGCTACATCATCTTAGACCCTACTCAACTGATACTCGAACTCGGAAAACATCTTAAACATGCCTCAAACTTGACATAGAAACCACAAAAGACGTGTAGAGTTTAACATGCTCTTGAGAGCTGAAATCATTCATCCACTGATATCAGTTAAAGGGATAGTTAACCCAAAAATGAAAATTTTGTCATCACTCACCCTCAAGTTGTTCCAAACCTCTATGAGTTTCTTTCTTCTGCTGAACACAAAAGAAGATATTATTAAGACTGTCATTAACCAATTAGTTGATGGTCCCCATTGACTTCCATAGTATTTTTTCCCATACTATGTAAGTCAATGGGGTCCATCAACTGTTTGGTTACCCATATTCTTCAAAATATCTTCTTTTGTGTTCAGCAGAAGAGGGTGAGTAAATGATGACAGAATTTTCATTTTTGGGTGAACTATCCCTTTAAGTATTTGCTGTGATATATATATTTTAAAAAAGTCTGAGAAAAACCCCATTGGCACCACAGAGCACCTCAGTGAATGAATGGGCAGAACAACATGTCCTCTTCATATATGTTTTAGATGCCATCTACGTTGATGTTTTATCGTTCATATTTGTGTTTTTCCTTTCATCACTTCATTGAACAGACGAGTTTGCCGTTTCTTCTGTGAAGTGGACCATACAGCAAATTAGCTTAGCACAAACTAACACATCACACTAAAAGCAGAGGACCAGTGAGAATAAATCTCTCTGCTGCAGAGCAAACCGCCTCATTTCACCTCACGGAAACTGATCCAGCTCCAGCGCACATATCAGAGACAACTCCCTTACAAAGGAAAACAATGGCACATGAACACAAACCAAGCGTAAACACAAAGAAAACAAGCCTCCTATAGAGACAAACACATAAATCACATGCAACAAGACACTGGGAGGTCTGAGACAGTGCTTACCATCAAGTCCGAAGCAGGAGGTAATTTTTTGGGCGTAGTTGCACAGTCCATCGTAAGGAGGCTGTTTTTGCTGGTGCACTGCACTCTTTTCACCCATCTCTACAGACAAGAACATACACACTCTCACCCTTTCAGCCTCACACACTCACAGGACGGCCCCGGCAGGACATTCTGAGGCTGCGTCCTCATCAATAATTCACATTCGCACAGGGCCACACATGCACACACCAGACTCGTTCGCCCTCGCGCACACACACTCACGAAAGTGCTGAGGCGGTGTGTCCTCACTGCATGCGTTCTGCTGTCCGGACTGGGAGGAAGTGGAGGAGGAGACTCAGGTTACCGCGGTACCGGTTGCCAAGGATAGGCCGGTGATGCCGCAGTCTAACAGGTAGAAGTCTGCTGCCCTGGTGCAGAGGCAGGGCGGGGCATTTACGGGATGAGCTGCGCTACTGTCAGACACAGAGATGCAAGAACACACACTCCCAGCCAGTATGTTTTTTAAGAAATACTCTCTCCTAGTTGGCCTGCACTTCAGATGATTCAGCTACGTTCGACAGCCACTGTGTCTGATATGGAAATTGGTTTCTGTCACAGTTGATAAAAAATTGTGACTGTTTTAATAATGAGATATTAAGTCATATTATTGAGAAATCATTCATATAAAGTCATAACTACAAGAATGTTTCTCATTATTATGAAATGCTAAGGTTTAATATCCCATTATTATTTTCTACACAACCACATATTTTGTCAGATGGGATGAACAGCTTCCATAGCCTGCGATAGCATCCAGCTGATATTGTTTTTGTTTTGTTTTTATGGCTGATGCTGATATCTAGGGTGGAGGGTCGCCGATATAATGCTAATACCGTTTAAAAGTTTGGGGTTAGTAATTTTTTTTTTTTTGTTGTGATAATTATTGTATTATGCAAGGATGCATTCAATTGATGAAAAGTGACAATAATGATTTTAACATTGTTACAAAAGATTTCAATTTCAAATAAGTGCTGACTTTCAAAGAATCCTTAAACAAATGATCACAGCTTGAACACAACTGATAATAATCAGAAATGTATCTAGACAGCAGATCATCATATCAGAATGATTTCTGAAGGATCATGTGACACTGAAGACTGGAGCAATGATGCTGAAAATTCAGCTTGGATCACAGGAATAAATTACATTTACAATATATTCAAATAGAAAACAGTTATTTTAAATTCTAATAATATTTCATTGTTTTTACCGTATTTTTGATCAAATAAATACAGCCTAGGTAAGCATAAGAGACTTCTTTAAAAAAATGTAAATCTTACAACCCCAAACTTTGAACGCTGATCCAGTTTTAAATAAGGAGGTTTTGGTTTATTTGAAAATTTGTAAAAGTGGGCATCTCCAAATGTACATATTTTATATGTCAATAAATGTGAACCTTTTCTAAAAGGGATAGCTCACCCAAAAATGACAATTCTGTTATTAATTCTAATAAAGCCTAAATTCAATCTGTTCATCATAAAAAAAAAAAAAAAGCGATTGTCTCTTTAGAGAATTTGGACTAATGGAGGGACAGAAATCTGTCAGATTTCATCAAAAAGATCTACATTTGCATTCTAAAGATGAATGAACGGCTTATGGGTTTTAGAACGACATTAGAATGAGTAATTAATGACAGAATTTTTGGGTGAACTATCCCTTTAATTCTAAAGAGAACATATCATGTTTTAAGGATGTTGTTTTACTAAAAATATGGACTGATTTTTCAATACTGGAGTTTTTGCAGTCACTCTCTTTGGCTATAAGATCAAAAACCAAATATTTGATTATGGATTCCCATAGGAGGAGATGCTGAAAGTACGGTAAAGTGATTGCTCGGACGTGCTGTGGTGGTAAGCCGCTTCACTCCTTCACACACTCCACTCGCTTAACTTGGGAACATGGCCATCGCTCAATAACACACGGATATATTGATTTACCAATAAGAGCAAGAGCATTAAAACAACAAAATGCTGAGATGTGGAAAACAAAACCACTTGGACATTCTGCAAACCTCAGATGCACTAAACACTACACCATTAAATGCTATTATTGTGTGTATTTAACGGTTATGTGTTTTCATTAAAAATAATTGCTTTTGTTCTGTGTAGTTATGTGTCTGATCATCACACCTAAGCATAAACTAGTAGGCCTCCATCTCAGTGTGCATGCAGAAATGAAACCCATGACTTTGGGGTTGCTTGCACAATGCTCTACCATCTGAGCAAATTGATTGATGCAACAGAAAATACACTTCTTTTAGGCCAGAACTACACAGATGTGCTAATCCTCATGACCACATATAGAGTCCGATGTCAGAAAACAAAAACACTCAGTCACACTATATGCATTTTGTAGCCAAGGCTATACAGGTTATATACTACTCTGAGTTTGGCGCCATCTGTTGGTTACCCGAAGAAAGTTTCGTTATTTCTCTTCCTACATATTTGTGTTAGCCTATACTTATTTTAGCCTATACTATAGAGTTCCATATTGAGTTGCAGCAATCATTATGTTATATTATGTGTTCCTGTGAAGATGGAAATAGATTTTCATACCGCATATTCACAACGAGCCTGATAATAAGCGCTTCAATTCTGCATCATGAGCATGTAAGGCCGATGACTGGAGTTACTGTCCACATGACAGGTGTTGTAAAATGATGAAGATGATATGAACGTGTCCCACTCACCGCGCACAGACATGCCGGATGGGTCCGGTCCGGATGGGAGCGGAGTGATTCGTATCGGTTGCTGTGTTCCTGTCGGTTCTGTGAGGAATGACCCGCACGGATCTGATCCAGCAGCAGCACTGCTGAGCTGCAGGTGCAGCCGTGCAGGATGCTCGAGTCCTGGAGGAAAGACGCTTCACATGTCTCTTTAAGAGGCTAAACTTGATTGCAATAAGTTATCATTATATAATGATAGTATTTTAGGCACTGAACATAATAACAACAGACTAGTCTATGGTTGGCAGAATCTTAAATATTAGGCAACGTTATTTATTGTAGGCCTAATGTCAACCTTTAAATATCAAGCCATGTCAGCAACTAAAAACGTAACGTTTACTGTAAGACAAGTTGATAACCACAATAATAAATGGTAAAACTGAATGGATTAAAGTTGTTAAAATGGGAATATAGGCCTATATTCCCATTTTAACAACTTTAATCCAATAAATAAATAAATTATATATATATATATATATATATATATATATATATATATATATATATATATATATATATATATATATATTATTATTTTTTAATCATTTGTTTAGGCTACATATATTTGCTTTGAAGTCAACATGGAATCAAAATTGACTACATATATCAGAGCACATTAACGCTTCATTAAAGCCTCATAATTTTTTTTTTTTTAATCAACATTTTATTTAATTGTGAAAAAAATGTTGGCTGTTCTGAAGAAAATCCTCTTCCTTTTCGACCCCTCTAATCCATTCTGTTATAAAAGGCCTACTTTTCCACCATTCAATCAATTTCCGACAAATAAAATCAATTACCTGTCTACGCTGTGCTGAGTTGAATATTCGATTTGACAAACAAATAAATTCATATCACAACAGTGAATCGTATCATGTTGACTTTAACCTGTTCATTAGTTGTGATCAGTTGTGACGCATTACAAGTAACGTGTTACCTATTCAGATTACTTTTTCAAGTAGTAATTTATTTTTACTTATTTTTTCAAATAAGTAACGCAAGTTACTTTGTTTTCCCAGCTCTGTTGCAATGTTGAGAAAAACCGCGAGTGCAGAGGTGCTGTGTAAACGTGATGGTTATTGTAGTTCTAGGCTAAATGTGAGCATGCATTCACTAAACCAAGTCGCACAAAAAATAAAATTCAGTTTTCCTCAAAATGAATGAAATCAGTGAAATGCAAAATCAGAATCCTACACAAACCTCCAATAATTAAATAAAACATTTTTTTTAATGCATTTAACCTCACTATTGACCAGTGTAATTGCTGCTGACCTTCGATGACTCAGTTAAACCATAAGCAAAAATGACTAGATTTTTTTTTTTTTTTTTATCAGTGGTGTCAAACTTTCCTCTTCTGCATCCCATTCTCCTGCAATCCAGAATGGCAGCACAACTGAAATGTTTGTTTGAGATGCGCCCTCTTCTGTATACGTGTGACTTTGCATTTCCTTCAGCCTTGTTATTTCAATTTTGGTGTGAAAGGGCGTTTACATTTACCCAAAAATGTTATTTATTGTTATTTATCCTAAGGACAAAAAACACAAGCCCAGCCCACGTGAGAAAAAGTATTCTGAAGCGTGGCGCTAGCAACGCCATGGTCATGGGTTCAATTCCCAGGAAAAGCAAGAACTGACAAATTTTTTTTTTTAAATGTGTACCTTGAATGCAGTGTAAGTATCTTTGGATAAAAGCGTCTGCTAAAATGCATAAATGTACAGTAACTCAACATTACTTTTTAAGAAAAGTAATGCAATTAGTTACTTTTTTTAAGTGAGTACGTAGTATCGTAATGCATTACTTTTCAAGTAACTTTCCCCAACACTGGTTGTGAATACATCTAACCGGGTGTGACCGCTACTATCTGGGTGTCATCTCTTGGTAGGTTGAGGCTTACTGTGGACACATTTTCACTGGCCACATACACAATGTATAGTGATGGGAGTGAAAATTTACAGGAATGAAGGTCCAAACTTGGCCCATGGGTCATCTGCAGCAGCCTGAGAGATTTTAAAATGAGAAAATAAATTAGCCAACCAGTGAGAAGTAAAATTCATTGTTTGAACTGACCGGGTGTTGCCATCTTGTAACAGTTAAAATACACCAGCTCCACTAACTTCGTCCACTATAAGAGTCAAATGAGACATGTGAAATCACATACTTCCCAACTATACAGTACAGAGAAAAAGATGAATGTGACAAAAGAATTATGACCGAATTCAGTACTCATAAGAGTAAGCAAAAAGTGCCCAGATTACCTACTACTTCTGGTGAGATTCTGAAGTGTGCATTCAATAAACACTTTACTATCCCATGAGGCCACGGGAGAGGATTTATGAATGGCAGTGAAGCAATGCAAATGCTGGTAGGTCACATGGTAATGTGTGCGTCCATATTACATTCATACTATATAGAACATACTTTGAGTAATTACTTATTCAAAATAAGAACCGAATCAAGAGTATGCGATTTTGGATGCAGCCTAGATTTCTAAATCTCATCTGAATTTCCTGAAATTAAAAATTATTATTATATGCAATAATCCAAAAATATTCTATTCAGTCAGAATAAACTGCACTGCAAAACCAACTCAAAACAAATTCGAAGAAAGCAAATGTTTTAATTGGGACGGAGTGAAAGGAATTAACGTAAGCCACAGGACACAGCAAACCTCGTTACAGAGATTTCCCGGCCCTGCAGAATCAAGCAACTGAGATCACATGACATTTCATCCCGAAAATGGTAATCGGTCAACAACTTTGTTCTTCTAAAAAGTGTCACGTCGTGACACCATGGCAGTGACACTCAAATTTAACACATGATACCTCCTTACACGTCTGACAAGTGAGCTACATCTGTACAAAGTGTATAAATCAGTCAAGCAGAACAGTGATAGGGTCCAAGCAGATGAATTACATATTTAGACAAAACCAAAACAAAAAAAGAAACTTCACAGGAGAAAGCCGAGAATCTTTTTAACCAATGGGATAACATGCTTTACAACATTTTTTAAAAATAAAACAGACACCATTAAAATAAAGACCAATTTTTCTTAGGCGTTTAACTCAAAGCCAAGCAGTTATGCAGCAGTTATAGACTATAACCAATTACTGCATTTAAAATAAGGCATCATATATCCCCATAAATAAGCAAGTAGAGAAACGAACCTGAATGGAAGGGCAGTTAGGGAGGTGATAGGCTTTCCTCTGCTGCATATTATCAAATATGACCTTGCATGCATTTCACACCAGACATCACTACTGTTATAACTATACATTTGTATATACACAGTTTGGAACTTGATATAAAATGTGCATGATCAAGAAAAAAAAAAAAAAAAAAAAAAGATGCATTATTTTTCTTTTCCTCTGAAACAGACTTGCTGCTCCGATGAGGATACATCCTTTGGTTTTTAAAGAAAATTAAATTAAAAAGACAGGACATTTCGATTTTCTGCACATGTAAAATGGATAAATAGACACTAATGTGCAATTCTTGAAAATAAACGCAAACCTCGACGCAACTTTAAACATACACTTGTATTATGGATGGAAAAATGCAAGGTAACGATTGAGATACATAAATCTGAACCCTGTTAAGATTAAGTAAAGCCACGATGCCAAGGCAGACAGCTCACCAAAAAATAAAAGAAAAAACCCAACCCTATTTCAAGCTGTGCCCATTCTTTGCCAAATGTACACAGTGTGCATTTAGCACAGCATGTCCCCTACAAAGAGCAGGAGCAGATGAAGAGAGCAGCCTGATGAATACTATTGCTGGTATAATTCCACAAATGTCACATAATGCAAATGCATAATGTTAAAGATCCCTTGTGAGGAAGCAGATACACGCTAAAGTAGTTTTAAAAGGAATAGTTCACCTAAAAATGAAAATTTTTGTCATGGCTCTGAACCATTTTCATTCTAATTTTTTTTGTGATTTTTATGAAAAGGGACAAAAAAAGTATTATGATTATAATGATCCATGTGACTTGTGCCCTCTATTCCAAGCCTTTCAAAATTGTACAATAGCTTTGCGTGAAGAACAGATCGAAATTTAAAATACCATTCACTGAACATCTTTTGACTTTAAGGGACAGTTCACCAAAACAAATTAATTTATACAGACCTTCAAGTTGTTCCAAACCTGCATGCGTTTCTTTCTTTTGCTGAACACAAAAGAATATATGTTGAATGACAGTAACCAAACAGTTGCTGGCCCCAATTGACTTACATTGTATGAAAAAAAAAAATACTATGGAAGTCAATGGGGACCAGGTACTATGGAAGTGAATGCAGACCAGCAGCTGTTTGGTTACCAACATCTTCAAAATATTTGACTTTGTTTTCAATGGAACAAAGAAACACGTATAAGTTGAGGGTGAGTAAATTAAATTTTTTATTTTTGGGTGAACTATCCCCTTAAGACTTAAATTTCCCTCTTAGCTCACACAAATCTATCACAATGGCTTTAGATGCCTTGAAATAGAGCACAAACCGTTTTAATGGGACGTTTTGCATACATCCTCATTTGTATGCATATTTACTGCACTGAAAATGATCCGCTCAAGTTTTTAGGTGTGTTTTAGGTGAACGACTCCTTCAAAACTATTTTTAAATCAATAATAAATACATGACGATACAGGATGAAGGACACAGCTACTGTCTAGCTGGGACAAAGGCACACACATAACATGTCAAGTTAAACAACTAAAATGGTTTAGGAACACTGTCGGGAACATAAAGGATGAACAGCTCTCTGGGGATGCACCAGTGAAAACTGGTTTGAGTGCAAATGTGCCCAGTCTCAAATCAATCCAGTCCGAATTGCTTTCGGCTCGCTTTAAAAGAAAAGTGTTGGCAAACACTACCGGAAAGAAAAATGAGAGAGGATTCATTTAAAAACGCTGCTCGTTGTCTAGTTCTCCAATTATTTAAAAACAGCTAGACTTTGAATCCTGAGTTATTGTAATTTTTCATTACAAATTAACTTATGTTGCATTTGACATTTGTATTCACACCATTTTTCTCAGAAGAACAGATGACAGTATCTTTGATACTGCAAATGACAAACAATAATCAATAATTAAATATTTAATTTAATTTCATTATTTGAATCAAATTTAAGTCAATTTCCTTTTCTACTTTTGAACCAAATTTTTTGGCATTACCATTCTTTAGTTCTGAAGTTATAGTTTCTTTACATATGAATGCTACAAAATCCTCTCTCTCCTTTCCACATGGGCTGTTTCACGAGAGTCACAATTCACTCCTCTCTTTTCAAAATTCTCCTCCTCTGTGCCTTTAAAACAGTTTGCTCTGTCATAGTAATGGAAACATCCCAGAGATAACACGAATGAAGCATCCTTGAGTCCTGCCGCAGAGAGCAGTCTGCGCTGAGGGATGAGTACAGTTGGGTTTATCGTTCCTGTGTCATCCGCCCACCCTTTCGTCTGTTTAATCATCTGTTTGTGTCCTGCGCACAACGGAGCGATAATCAGGGGGAAGTGGAAGTGGATGCATGAAATTTCACAAAAGCGATAGCCGCGAGCTCTTTGCAGAATTCCTCCAGAACAATGACCCCCTCAAGCAACGTCACGTGATCAACGCTGTAAGACAAAGAGAACTCATTATTACAGAAAAACAGACACACAGTAAAGATCAATCTCTGATCAGGCCGCACGATAGGACTAGGGATTGCCACAAGTTTTACAATTCCATTTCGATTCAAATGCCTGCATTTCATTTCAGTACATTACATGTAAATGTTCTTAAGGGAAAAAAAATAATCTCTCTGAAATAAAGGCTGTAAGACACTGGAGGCAGGCTACAAATAATGTTTAGTGTTCATGCATCAACTGAAAACAGCAAAGACAAAAAAAAAAAAAAAAATGATTCTTGGGATTTAAGATTAAAATTAAAATTGATTAAATTCAAGACATCAATATTTTTAACCCAGCCCTACTGTATGATATATAAAATTGATAAAATATGAAGAAACATATATTCACAATGATTTAAGATTAAATAACATGACAATAATTATATTATTATAATTTATTACCCTTCTGTCAGGATCCTGTGGGCTATGTCATGTCTTTTATTTTGAAATTGACCATTCATGTGTTCATGTTCATTTGTAGTTCTGCTTATGGTCTTTGTAGTTCTTTTGCTCTTTGTAATTAGCTCCAGGTGTACCTTGTTATCTTTGTTTCAGTTAGCTATTTAACCATGGCTGAATCGAAATCGCCCCTAAACCCTCAATCACTATTCCCTACGTTAGTCCACTAATACAGTTCACTTGAAGGAGTGAATGAAAACGAGTGAGTGAATTCAGACAGCTGTTGCGTGTACATCGGCTGTACACTTGTTATTGCGGTGCGTTGTGGGATTGAATGAGTGCACTCAGTAACGTTCACTATAGTTTCGGACACCACCACAAATGGCTGTCCCCTCAAATAATGCCCTATTTGAGGGTATAGGGTGATTCAGCCCATGTGTCATGTAGCAACCAAAGTCAATGGCTAAATTTCATGTCATGGTTATGATCAAGTCATGGAATATGTATCATGTTTGAGCCATTAAACATGTTTTATCTGCATTTAGATCCAGTATTATATTTCGTTTTTGAGGCTGTTACACTTTTATAAATCAATCACATAAAATGAATAAATATATTTTATTTTTGATTTATTTGCATGAACCAGTTTAAATGGTCTTTTTCAATTAGGGCTGTCACTAACGATTATTTTGGTAATCGAGTATTCAGATTTTTTTTGTTTTTTGTGGTAAATCAAAATAGACCCAAGGGGACCAATAGCCTTTAAAATGACTTAAAGGGTTAGTTCACCCAAAAATGAAAATTAGCCCATGATTTACTCACCCTCGTTTTTGTTTGCTCTATCCTCTGTGCTTCTGCGTTTGTCAATACACATGCATCAAGGGTTCAAGAGTATAGTGTTTTAGCACAGGTCGACTCGCGTACCACTGGCCACTAGTTATTTTCATCTATAAAGTTTTAAATATGTATATTTTTCTTACACAAACGTGCCACGTCACTTCAGAAGGCCTTTACTGAAGGCCTGTCTGAAAGAAGAATGTCATATACACCTAGGATGACTTAAGGATGAGTAAATCATGGACTAATTAAATTTTTTGGGTGAACTAACCCTTTAAAATGCATATAATAACAATGATAAGGTAAATTGCAATAGAGGATTTGTAAAAATACTCAAATTTAAATCGTGGAATCGTGACAGCTCTAGTTTCATTGATTTAACTTAAAAATATCACTTTCACTGAAGGTCCTCTATGGCATTGTTTTATGCATGTGTTGAAAAATTGAATCTTTGCTCATGATTTTTGTGCAAATACACATACACGCATTCAAGCCTTACCTCATTCCCTCTGGCTCTAGTCCCAGCAGTCTCTTCCTCACCAGCAGAAGTTTAGGGGTGAACTCAGGGATGCGGTGAGTTCGCAACATCAGATCGCCAACCACCTGATCAAACCATCAATACAAACGGTGGGTTAAACAATCTGTGAGGTGTCTAAATTAAATAAAAAAATCATTAAAAAAATCTAACCGTAATCCAATCTGCATTAGTTTCATTCAAACTATCCCCCAAAAAATCTAATATTTTCACCTTCAAAGGATGGTTAGCAATGCCAGTCATATATAATGCTACACACACTCTAACAGACTATATGACGAGGTCCATTAAAAAGGCTAGGTTTGCTCCTTGGAAATTGCAGCACTAGGATCATTTTGATTGGCACTAATTGTGTTTAAAGTAGGGATTTAGTGTGGACAACAGCAGACATACCCTGACGATGACTGAGAAGAGAGACCTGCAGCCTGGCGCCAGGTTAATGTACGGGTCCAGCAGATACTCGTGAAGATGAGCATGAGGCAACAGAGATAGCTTAGACAACACAGACGTCACCTGCAGGTTAACATCATATGGCTGGATGGAGATAGTGAAGCAAAGAGAGACATCAGGAAGACAGTCAACATCCAAAGATAGTTTTAATAAAACTGCATAATTTTACAAATGTAGTATCTATGTAAAGAGTGAACGAGTAATCTAAAAAGGACAAAAACACCATTAAAGTATTACAGAACCACTATATCTTAAGTCTTCTGAAGCAATACAATTTTGTATATAAGTTTGGGTTACAGTGCACAAGTCATATGTTGAACTTTTGTGGTGTTTTTTGTCACGTTGAGAGCTATCACACATCAGTAAACATCTTTAGTTCACACACCTGATCGAGGATTCGGCCCATTCTGTCAAACAACACTTTGAGGAAGTGTCCTTCAAAAAAAGGACTGTCCAGATTACACTTCTCAAAGGGTTTTGGACTGCTGCGCCAGTCCCACTTCTGACAAACTCCACAATAGTCCCGGAACTGTCAACATACAAACAAATATGATGATAATCACTCCAATAGTTGCGTCAATGTTGGTATGTTGCACAGCATGCAGTGCCATGGAGTCTCAGTGTTACACATTTTATTCTATAATTTATTATTATGAATCTTGTAATAATTGTAATGCACTTTTTGGCAATTTCACAATTTGGCAGTTTTTTCATTTATTTCAAAAGAACAATATTTATATAGCACCTTTCAGACATAAAACAGTTCAAAGTGCTTTACATAATCAAAAACTATATAATCAAATATCAATTGCAACATCACATCCAATAAAAACAAACACATCAAACATAAAATATAAAAGGAATCAAATACAAGGTCTGTAATCAATCGAAAGTCTGTAATCAAGCCGAATCAATCCCACAAATTAATAAAACTAAATATACAATTTTTTTATTAAGTAAAAAAAAAAAAATTATTTTATTTTTGTGTGTGTGTGTGTGTGTGTGTGTATATATATATTATATATATATATATATATATATATATATATATATATATATATATATATATATATATATATATATATATATATATATATATATATATATATATATATATATATATATATTGCATATTCACCACATTTTTTCTATTTATTTTATTTATTCCTCACCTGTCTGTGTGCATCTCTCAAGTAGGTGTCATAGCCTGTGCCCTCAACCTGATAGGATGATTTTGCCTCGTCAGGCACCAAACACAGGAAACTACAGGGAGAGAACACAGAATTATTAATTATTATATGGGAAGTTAACAGGCCCTATTTTAACGATCTGAGTGCATGGTCTAAAGCGCACGGTGCAAGTACACTTAGAGCATGTCCGAATCCAATTTTGCTAGTTTAACGACTAAATAAAACAGTCGGCGTGCCAGGCGCATGGTCTCTTAATGAGTCATGGGTGTGTTTTGGGCGTAACGTGCAATAAACCAATCAGAGTCTCATCTCCCATTACATGGCAGAATTTTCAAGCGGAAAGACTGAACGCTTCTCCAGAGAGGAATCCTTTTATTTTTAATATTTAAAAATGTTTGTGTGCTGCTGCATGACCCTGTGTGTGTAATAAACAGAGTGTATGCGTGTTGTGGCATGCCTATAGGCACATATTACTAACACACCCTTTAAATAACACAAAAAAATACTGCTGTAAAAAAATTGTGTTGGTCAATGGCGCAGTCGTTTTCAGTCTCCTCAAAATAGCAACGTGTCAACAATGCACCTAAACACACCTTGTTTTCAGATCAGTGCACCCATGGGCGAACAGATGGGGGCGAGTTGCTATTTAAACAACGTAGCGCAGGACGTGAAAATGATAACTGTGTCAGGCTGAAACTAGCAAAAAACACTGGCGCAGAGTGTATGATAGGGCCCAATATTTATCAAAATATTATGAATCTGGCATATCACAACTGGTCAAATTTGACATGGAAGGGTATACTGCAGTACCTGTTAACTATTTTGTGAACCTCCGTCTTCCCATCTGGCTTTGCATGTTCTGTGCTTGGTGGCGGAGAGCAACTTAACCAATCAGGGCTGGAGAGTCTGTTATCAGGTGAAAGATCTGAGAACAGTGGGTCTTCTTCCAGATCTCTGGGGAAACAATGCAAATCAATTAAATTAGACTATAGACTATTACACGCATACTACTCACAGAAACATTTGCGTCAACCTATAAAGATTCACAAGAGACGACCCAAGAACAAAAAATAAGTAACCATAGTATAAAGCATCACTACAGCAAAATTTAAGGGAATAAAGATATTTAACTACTGTAGTGCTCTAACATTATATAGTCCCATTTATTCGAATGAGGGACTATGGATTTATGCATGGCATAGTTTTAATTAATCAGACCCATTATTGAAAATGCATCATTAACGGATAGTGAGGCAAACAGCAGGGCTTACAACCAATATTATTTGGTGGAAGACTTGTTTATTCAGATTATTACTACTAATAAATGCAACTATTTATTGAACATTGTCTTTTCAATGCTGTTGCCAGTGTTTTATAAGTGCATTCATGTTCACTTTGTGATTCAGCACAACAGCTGAATCAGTATAATAGTATTATTGCGTGCCCATTTGTTTAACAAGGGAATTAAATGCTGTTGTATGAGGCATTTATTTAAAGGTGAAGTGTGTAATTTGACTTGTCCCAACAGGTTTAACCACTCTCCTTGTTTGCGAAACAGGTAGTGCTGTCTTGCACTGGTTGTGAAAATGTTACACTGCGTAGTCACCCTACAAATGGCTCAATTATAATATCTTCTGCATATTAAAATCAAAAAGTATTTTAACAAAATAATAATAATAATAATAATAATAATTCACACTTGACCTTTAATTACTAATTAATTAGCATCATCATACAACAACCAATCCAAACAATTCAAAAGCATCACTTTGGTTGACTTGCATTTTAAGTTTTATTCATTCACAAATTGCAGTGCAATTATGATCTTGCATGTTCTAGAAGCAGCAGCAGTGGAGACAGCAGCTCTTACACAGCGTCATGTGGTTGGCCGTTCTCCATGTGTTCGCGCTCCTCTCGTTCCTCTGGCTGTTTGTTCTCCATGTAGTTGCGCTCTTCCAAGCAGCGCAGCACCAGGTTCTGCAGAATGTGCTGACATGGTTTCTGCAGCAGATGCTCAAAGAGCCGTAGGGTCATGATGCTTATCTAGAACCAGACACAGAACTTTAACATTAATATCCAATGACAATCTGTGTAGGACTTCTCATTTAAAGGGGGGGTCTAATGCTATTTCATGCATCCTGACTTATTTACACTGTTAAAGAGTTGGATTATCATGCTAAACATGGCCAAAAAAAAAGATTTGGACGTATAACAGAGTATTTCTGTGCCAAATACACTCCTTCAGGATTTGAACAAGTTTTTTTCGAGTATAACATCATAAAGGGCAGAATTGCTTGCATGGGCACTTCTGGATGAGCGCGTGCGCACATTAAAGCGAGAGCAAGAGCACGCCCATCAACGAGCTTTGTTCGGGTTACGGGAGCCATCAGCAGCGCTGTCATTTTGTTTTTACACCACAAAAATCAACAATGTCACTAAAGAAGTGTGTTTTTGGTTGTGAGGGAAAGATAACCTTGTTCAGCTTCACAAATAACCCAGTGTTAAGGAAACAGTGGATGCAGTTTGTTTTTCCGGGGCAGTTGTACAAGTGTGTTTGTTTGTTCCTGGTCATAAAACTGCATCAAATGTCTGTGTTTTGTTGGCAATCGGTGCGTAAGTGCATATAATATAAACAACATGAACGTATAGTAAATCGAAAGTTATCCAGGGATAATGCCATGATGTATTGTGTATGTGTCTGTGTGCATAGGTTTGACCCTCACTTCACAAGTTCATAAACCTTTTAGATCATCTGGTGAAAGGAGGATGAAATGCATCAATTAATGCAGTCATGGCAGCCAGGGTTACCTCATCTGACAAGTGGTCGCAATGTTCTATGAGTCTGTGTCTCAGGGGATGCTGGGTAATGCCAGCAAGTGTCTCTGGCCCCGTTCCCTCTCCCAGCAGAAAGTAAATGGTCTCCTGAAGTAGGGCTTCTGATGTCACCTGTCTGATGATCCTGTTTAACAGGGCTGTGGAAGTCAGAATGCCAACCTCTGACCTGGAATGAGATGAATGAAAAGAACAAGAAAGTTTGTGAGAAAGAGAACTCGTATTTTCTGTTAAATTCGTAGCTTTGGGGTGCCGGTGCAGTTTCAAAGTATGTAAGACTGGTAAACAAACCTGAGATAGCTTACATACTTACGTTTGCATTAGCTGAGGCTCCATTACAGCAACAAAGAACCGCTCTCTCACGGCCCGGGCCAGAACTGCAGCAGCCGTCTAACATTAGAGGAGCAAAACACAAAAATGCTACCAAACACACACCTCAATATGTGAATTTCTATCCTCCGTTTATGAAACTTCCCATCTGATTTAGACAAAAATGTCTATTTATATGTGTTCTTGCCATTTGTAGACAGATTTTGAGCATGATTCAATATTTACCCATCTTCTGGTTTTTGATTAAATTGTTTTTACCTTCTGAGCCTCTTTGATGAGCTGATCACAATAGTCCAGCCAAGATAGGAAGGAAATAAGGGCACGTTTGCCCACAAAAGCAACAGCATCCTCCTTTAGATTATACACATCCAGCCTACAAATACACACACACACTCAATAAACATTCAAAGCAGTTACACGCGAATGATCATATTTTTGGTGATTCATAAAAATAAAAAAAAGGAACATCATAAATATCACAATAATCAAAATAACAGATTTTTTTTAACATTTAAATTGAATTTTTAAAAATATAGAAAATAAATGACAACATTTTGAAAATGTGTTAAAATATGTATATTATTATTTTGTACTTGGAATCCAGTTGTAGTAGTAGTGTAGTTACAAAAAAAAAAAAATACAAGAGTTTAGAAACATCGGTGAAAACATTTTTAATCCAACTGGCAAGAACGGCTGTTTGGTCAAAATGTAAAAATAAATAAATAAATAAATAAATAAATAAATAAATAAATAAATAAATAAATAAATAAATAAATAAATAAAATAAATAAATAAAGTCGCTGTCAGGCAGAAAACTTGTATGTCCACAACTGCTACTTTTCAGGTAATGGGGAAAAAATGCTGTATTAAAAAAATTATTAAACACTTGTCAGACACTTGCATGTGTCATTATATTAACATTTTCCCAAAATCAAGCTCAAATTGAGTTACAAGGTTTTTGACAAGTGCATGTCAAACATGTTTTGTCCGTCATTAGAATGCACTTACTGCCTCAGATGTGGCCATCGCATTACATTTTCATCAACTTACAGGATATAAACGTATCTGTAGCTATGTGGATGCTCAGTTTCTGTCATTTCTGCCAAATTCTCATGTTATAAAAAAAAAAAAGTGTTATGTACAGGCTATTTAAGACAGTACGGACTACTTTCTCAGAAATGAGAGATATAAACTCGCAATTGCGAATTTTAAAGTCAGAATTGCCTGATATGAAGATATAAACTTTTTTTCCCACGCAATTGCGAGTTTATATCTCGCAATTCTGACTTTAGAACTCTGACTTCTTTTCTCAGAATTGTGAGATAGAAACCTGCAATTCAGATTTTATATCTTGCAATTGCAAGATGTAAACTTGCAACTGCGAGAAAAAAAGTCAGAATTGTGAGATAAAAAGTCATAATTACTTGTTTTATTTTTTTATTCTGTGGCAGAAACAAGCTTCCATAGATACAAGGTTTCTGCCCGACAACATCTATTAATGTAAAAAATTCCATTCATTTTAGTATACATTTTGTAAGTGTTAACAATGTAATTTTAGGTACTGGAACGGAAAGCCATGTACCCCCAGTTTACGGATTCCACAGTTTCGATATCTAGAGGGTCCATGGACTGGGGAAGGGCCCGGTAGAACTGTGCGAGCCGGTCTGTGAGGAGTTGACTCAGTTCAGTGTTCTCTGTGAGGCATTTGGCTGCAGCTGGCTCAGGCAAACTGACTATCAGCATCAGACCCTCACATGCCTTCACCACAATACGCCCATCCTGAGAAAGAGACAAGATCAGTTAACATGCATACAATCAAATTCATCAGGATGGCTTGTCTTGTGTCTGCCTGAAGTGGGGCGAGTGTACAGACAGGGAGACGCACTTACTGGACTCTTAGTGAGGTTCAGAAGGGAGCTGACTAGGTTGTAGTTGTCATTGTTTGGCAGTGTAGTGTCGACTGAGGACGGACTTGCTTCCCCTGGGCTTGTGGCTTGACCTGCTGCATCTTCCTGTGTGGATGTGACCAGACTGGGATTTTGGTTCTGTCCCGTATCTGGAGAAGATAGATTTTTCACCAAATCAGCTCCACCATCTTTAGCAGGCTCCACTTTTTTACTCTTATTCTGCAGAAACACATGGAGAAATGCCAACATTAGATATAGCCATTGTGTTTGGAAGCGTGTTTTAATATATGCTGCCTACACGGACAGAGCCCATCTTGAAACATCAAACTACTACACACATCACCCAACACTTACTTCCAGAAAGAAGTTGACAAGGTAAGGGTCCTGCTTAAGTTTGGCACAGACGGTACATAGAAACTGGATCTCTTCGTTCTCTGTAGGAGCAGCCAGAACCTCCCCGCACAGGCGGACTAGTTTCTGCGGAAACACCATTAGATACATGATGGATGGTTGGTTAAACATTCAAGGGATTTTTCTATGTTTAAAGTGTGTAGACAGTTTAAAATGGTAATTCTGCTCACCTGTACAGGTCTGTGCACATTGATGTGAGGCAGGAGTGGTTGCCGAATTCGACCCAACAGTTTGGTGTAGAAACTCAAAACCTGCTGTTTCATTCCAGGAGGGCACTAGGGAAGAGCACACAGGAGGGAAAAAAAACCTTAACGCTTGCTTTCCTGGTACACTGATCACAATAAAAGAATCACAGGTATTAAAATAATAAACATTTAACTTGCACTACAGTTCAAAAGTTTGGTGCTGTTTTTAATTGTTTTTGAAGGAAGTCTCTTATGTTCATTAAGCCTGCATTTATTTGATCAAAAATTTAATTTCAAAGGTTTAATTTCAGTTAAGATGCTGCCTAAGGTTTCGAAACGGAGCCTTATTCAAAACATAAAAACATTCCTAAATGTTTACAAGTCGTATTTTAAAACGTTGATTATGAAACTGATGGAAACCAGTGAAAAGCACCAATCATAACTAAAACACTCACATCTGCTTTGCCCAGAGTGTAGAGCGTCTCCAGGATCTTGTGGTGGAGAAGATACTCCATACAGGGTCCCGTCTCTCCTGACTCTCTCTCCCTCTCCTCTTGGGTCAGAATATCCAGCATCTGCTCCAGATGGGAGGGGATGTTGGTGTCTGTCACGGGGGCTTTGTCATCTACAAAAACATGAACAGAAGATGACGTATGGTTCTTTGGTAATAAAGCACAACAAGCGAGATTGATTATCACCACAGGTGATCTCTTACCTGAGGTTTCTATGTAATAATGTGTGATGGCCTTCCAATGATAGACAAAGTCCTCTTGCAATGGCAGTGACGGCGCAAGCTGAAAAATTAAACAAAAACGGCATACAAATAAAATGCCTACTGTATGAATATGCACTTTACATAAATAATGTATGTATGCGTGTAACACACTACGCCATAATCCAAAAGTATTAGGACAAGTAAAAACAACTGTCCTCTGCAAACAAATGCTTTTTCAAAATAAAAAAAAATTTGTATAAACCTTTTTGTCAGTTATTTTGAACAGTGTTTAGGTGATTTTAGTGGATATATGAATTATGAAGTAATTGCACTCAATTTGACACAGGTGTCATATGAAGTATAAGTATATCCCACTAAGGTTTCACAATTTCATTTTGAACAGTATATCTATCATTTAAAAAAAAATTGTAAAACATTTTGTACGCAAAGAGTGTCTGTGCTATCCTATTTTAAAATAAATGCCAATTGCATTGACATATTATAATCATTTAACTTAGACATTTTAATGTAATGGCAATCATAAAAATAAATGTGAATCAAGGGTTTTTATGCATGTACATTAATACAATAAAATGGATGCATATAGGTGATTCTATAATTGGAGATAGTTTGCGTTTCAAGCGTTAAGGAAAAAAAAAACATTTCACTAAAATAAATCCTTTCCAGTATCTTATTGAAAACATATTACATTTTAATAATTCAGTGCTTTCCAAACACGTTACTTCATGTTGTTACTAAAACAATTTCTTTATAGTATTGTTTGACAAGCAACATTGTTACTCAACCTTGGAGTTTGACGGTAACAGAATCGACCATTTTAAACTTTTTAGCTACAGAAAAATCCACTTGCTGACATAAATGCTAAGAGCACTAATGAAATCATGATAAAAAAATACTTTTAAACAACCCACTGCATGATCAGCGATAAATTCTGTTTTCCTCTTGATATTGTGGTAACAAGTTTGACATTTCACAAAATAACTCTTGGTGTAGGAACTTTTTAGAGAGAGCACACACGCCTTTCAGTGCTTCAGATCTCATCCGTGAGGGAAAGTGACAATGTCCTTAGTTGTGGAAGATAATTCCACCAGATTAAAGGCAAAGTATGGTACGGTAACAGAATTGACGCTAAATTTACGGACACACATTTTTATATAAAGATAAAAGTTATTTTTAAATAAATTTAATATTGTAGAATTAGGGAATTGATTATTTGGGGCTTTTATAAATAAAACATTACCAAAAGAAAAGTAAGATTAAATATTTTGATTACACAATGGAAATTCAGACAACAAGAAATCATGATATTTAGCAATATAAGACACTTTTTTAGAAAATGTTATATTCTTATATAGCCTGTAACATCTTGTGAGCCATGACAATGAGCAAAACATTAAAAGAATTAAACATATAACCATTTGAACTATGGACATAAAATGTACCTGCAATTATAGAATCACCCACACATACATTATTTATATATATATATATATATATATATATATATATATATATATATATATATATATATATATATATATATATATATATATATGTGTGTGTGTGTGTGTGTGTGTGTTTGTGTGTGTGCAAATACATAGATAGATAGATAGATAGATAGATAGATAGATAGATAGATAGATAGATAGATAGATAGATAGATAGATAGAGATACACACACATTTAGATACTACCATGTCAGATTGGTATACTGTACTTTTTAACATATTTTGGAGTGTTGTTATTAGTAGTTTATTGTGTGTTATGCACTGTTGTGTACTGGCCATGTCATGGTTGTCCAAGATGAATTTTCCAGAAATGGGACAATAAAGTATAATCCTATTCTATTCTATTCTACGTAAAAAATAAAAAATGATGCCAAGACAAGCGCAAGTAATCGTACATTTGTACGCGTGTCATAGTAACGGCTGTTTTGTTTACATCCTGCAAATGAGCTGCTAGCATGCTAACTGGCTATCACGGATTCACTTGAGGACATTTCACATTATACAGGCAATATCTCCCCTAAAATGTGATACATATGACTTTATATTGATTACAACCCCGAGGGGTTCGCGTACATGAAGATCTTTAAACGAACAATCCACGAATTGCGCAAGATTTAGCACAGCTGCTAAAATACACAGCAAACAAAGGCTTAAAATGTCCAGACCAACCATAAAAACGCAATAAACCACAATCGAGCGGACACACACCCTTAAACACGCGTGAGGAGATTGTTAAAACGGTTTTGTCTGTCATATGTTTTTTACTACATAAGCTGTTAGCTCGTGGCTAACAGGCCTTCAGCACATCAACACTAACCGACTCTCACTCTCCCATTCCTCATTTTCCTAGTCAAAGAATCATTTAAATGTGGTCAGATAGCTTTAAAAAGCTCTCACCGCCTCGACAGCGTGTTGCAGGATGGAGGTAAATTTGGAGAACATGTTGTTTTTGGACAGGAGGAGCTTTGCTCTGAAGATCTCCTCTCTCTTCCCTCCTTTGCTGCTCCTTCTGCGGTGATCCAGATTGAAGACTTACACTAAAACACACTTGACTACATATATACCGATAACGTGATGGTGTGTATTTACATTTCAACACGCACTGTAACGCAGGTGAAGAAAATCAAGCACAGCTACACTGAGAGAATAATGTAGGTTTGTCTTTTTAAGGCCACGGTGGCACTTTCATTGCGCTCGAAGAAGAAACACTGAGATCACTGCTCACTTCTGCTAATGCACACCAGACTAAGGGCAAACTGAACCACTGAAGGAAAAAAGATCAGCCGATATCCAATAACATGCACTGAGTGACAGTGAATTTTATATGACGTTTTATAAGCTCTGATAATCTGTCAAAAAGCTGCAACACATTAAATTGTACATAGAAATTGACAGGACCTTTAATGAAAGCCGAGGCATTGCACAATTCTCTGAAATATCACACATATTTCAAAACTGTGTATATTGTAATAATAATAATAATAATAATAATAATAATAATAATAAAATCAAGAGGACTCTAATTGTAAAGTTAAGGACTCTACACTTTTCTTCTGTGCCCAAATACTTTAATAGTTACACAATTCAATACATTGTGAGGATTTGGGAAAATGTTAATGTAATGACTAACATTTGTAATAATAATAAATAATAATAATAATAATAATAATAATAATAATAATAATAATACATTTTATGTTATGTATTATATTATTTAAATATGGTGAAATGAAGGACTCTTATGCTGAAAGTGCGCCTGTGTGACTGAAATAATAATAATAATAATAATAATAATAATAATAATACAAATTATTATTATTATTATTAAAATTATTATGATTATTATTATTATTATTATTATTATTATTATTATTATTATTATTATATTAAATATATGGTGAAATGAAGGACTCTTATGCTGAAGGTGTGCCTGTGTGACTAATTATTATTAATTGTATATTATGTATTATGTTGTTTAAATATGGTGAAACGAAGGACTCTTATGCTGAAAGTGTGTCTGTGTGACTGTAATAATAATAATAATAATAATAATAATAATAATAATAATAATTGTTATTATATTTAAA
Organism: Paracanthobrama guichenoti; assembly: GCA_018749465.1. Classification (NCBI taxonomy): domain Eukaryota; kingdom Metazoa; phylum Chordata; class Actinopteri; order Cypriniformes; family Gobionidae; genus Paracanthobrama; species Paracanthobrama guichenoti. The sequence goes on from CM031955.1 coordinate 33,780,761, forward strand.
TATGGTGAAATGAAGGACTCTTATGCTGAAGGTGTGCCTGTGTGACTGTAATTATTATTATTATTATTAATTGTATATTATGTATTATGTTGTTTAAATATGGTGAAACGAAGGACTCTTATGCTGAAAGTGTGTCTGTGTGACTGTAATAATAATAATAATAATAATAATAATAATAATAATAATTGTTATTATTACTGTAATATTAAATTATGGTATGTATTATATTATTTAAATATGATGAAATGAAGGACTCTTATGCTGAAGGTGTGCCTGTATTATTATTATTATTATTAATTATGTATAATATTATTTAAATAAATAATATAATACATTATATAATAGTAATAATAATAATAATAATAATAATAATAATAATAATAATAATAATAATGATAATTGTTATTATCACTATAATATTAAATTATATATTATTTATCATATTGATTATATTATTTAAATGTGTACAAAAAGAAAGAAAAAAAAAAAAAAAAAAAAAAAAAAGAAAGGAAAGAAAGACTCTTATGCTGAAGGTGTGTCTGTGTGACTGTTGTGCTGCTGCTGATGTCTGTGCTGTTCTTCTCAGCAGCAGCTGCGCACTCATAAACACAAATATGTCCGCGGTTCCTGACGGCAAAAAGCTGGTCCGGAGCCCGAGCGGACTCCGCATGGTACCGGAAAACGGCGCTTTCAACAGTCCGTTTTCCCTGGATGAGCCGCAGTGGGTTCCGGATAAAGAGGTAATGGATCTTGATCAGAGATGATGATGAAGATGATGATGATGCTGTGGCTGGTCTGTCTCTGTCTTTGGGCGTTGTTTGCTCAAGGCAACAAGAGACAGTAGGAAATATTTTGCAAGTTTCCCAGATGGTGATACAAAGAAAAAAAGATGGATAGTCTTGGATCTTTTCAACCGATTTGATCTCAGATGCATGGAAATCAATGCATCTCTGTGCTTTATAGAGTTTGTATGCGAGTGAACATCCACGATTGTGGACAACAGCTCTTCATATGGCATATTGATTGATTTTGGTGCATGTGTCATGAAACAAACTTTCTCCAGTGTTTCTGTATGGCGGAAAAGCGTGTGACTGTCAAATGATTAACCACGCCCAGTCATTATACATTATGCTGAGGCATGCAGGAAAAAAAACTAACGTGCAAATGCATAAATGTTATATCTCTACGACACAGCCCGTGTTATTTGCGCATTAAATTTAAAGGAAGTGTCCAAGAATTTCCCTGTATGTTTTACAATACTGTGAACTAATAGAGGAGTCAAAAGGATTTGATTTTGGGAGGAGTCGATATTATACAAACTGTACTATATTATGTAAGCAAATTATACAGCTGAACTCATGATATTTAGGGCTTTATTGTTAAGAATATGTATTAAGTCTCTGTGGTCAGACCTGAACTGTTTTTGGCTTAATGTGGTTGCTGTCAGATGACAATACCAAAAAAAGCCCAGTGTATTTTGCCTTAAAGGTTTTGGCCTTGATTGCATTGCTGCTACGAACGCCCAGATATGAGAACTAAATTCAGCTGAAGTCTCTGGGGTGTTCTGCCACATATTTCTAACGTAATGCCATTGACTCTTGGTGCCTGTTCTTTCCTATATATGCATTTTAAAGAGCCTTTCATGTTTCATTCTTATCCTCTCTTAGTGCCCCAGATGTATGCAGTGTGACACTAAGTTTGACTTCATCACCAGGAAGGTAAGCGAGGACTCCTCTTGTGTCAGGAGTAATTTCGTACAGAGTTATGGATGTTCGCACATACAGGACAATGATTTTATCGCTGAAAGTTGCTGTATTGTTGCTTATAGTGGGCATTCCTACATCTATGTCTTAATGATATTAGTAGTCTCCATAATTGTCCATAACATTTATAATTAACATTAACATTAAATACAACCTGCAGTTGAATGTCAGGCTACTGAGACTGTGCATTAAAATATATATATATATATATATATATATATATATATATATATATATATAAATATTAGATAAAGTAGTATATCGATATTGATAAAATGTGCAACAATTGCAATTCTTATGAGGAAGTAACAGTAATGAAAAAATGTGATGTATTGCCAGGAAAAATAGCATGTCATTTGACAATTTGATAAGGAATTAGTATTCTTGCTACTAAAAATGAACATTCTTTGAAATAAAATTGCAGTGATGGATTATCAATGCATACATCAAATTCACTTAGACTGCATGATTTATTTTTATCATTTTTATATATATATATATATATATATATATATATAATATAATATAATATAATATAATATAATATAATATATATAATAATCTTGCTGTATGTGGATGTCCACATTGTGTGCCGTGGAGTTTGCATTTGACTCCCAGACCCTTTGTTGCTTCAAATCTGTGTATGCATGAGCTTTCCTTTATGAGTGTCTTCTTTTCAGATTTAATTGTTCCTAAGTGTCTTTGTTTTAAGTTTTGCAATAATATGCCATTGCATGTTTCCCTTCTTGTTTCCATTTTCTCCTTTTTGCTTCCTCTTTTTGCTGATTGTTCTTTTAGTGTGTCTATATCTCTGTCTTTGTGGTTATGTGATTGTGTTCTGTTAGGGCTTAAAATTCTATACTACATAAATTAAAAATAATGTTTTTTTATTTTATTTTTTTATATCTTTTAGTTTACATCTAGTATATTGTAAAACTCCTTCCCATGAAATTAAAACTAATAACTACATTGTAATATACCGTTACCATGGTATACAATTACCATGATTTAGTGACATGGTTTTGGTCATAACACTTACACACAGCTTGTGTGCATGTACACTGCTGTTCAAAAGTTTGGGATCTGTATTGTTTTATTGAATAATCTGGTCTCTTTTTATTTGATAAAAAAAATAAAAAAATAATAATAATAATTTGTGAAAATATGAAAAATGTGAAATATTATTGCCATTTTAAAATAGCTGTTTTCGATTTGAGTATATTTTAAAATGTTATTAATTTATTATTTCCCGTCAAAGCTGAATCTCCAGCATCATTACTCTAGTCTTCAGTGTCACATGATCCTTCAGAAATCATTCTAATATGATGATTTGCTGCTCAAGAAACATTTACTATTATCATTAATGTTGAAAATGGTTGTGTACACAATTTTTTCAGGATTCTTTGAAAGAAGATTCAAAAGAACAGAACCTTCATTTTAAGTATATTTTTTGAAAAATTACAATTATTTTAAAGTGTGTTAAAGGGTAAAATAAAAAATAGGTAAAATCATGATGCTAATATATTTTTATGTATTTAAGTATTGTAAAAATTTTGTTAGTATATTTGCAATGTACTGTTGAAAAGGAAATGTATTTGAAATACAGTAAAGTATACTTTTTCACCAGGGAAAAGCTTTCTATTTCAGATAAATGCTGTTTTTAACTTTCTATTCATCAAATAATCCTGAAAATAATTTCTCTCTTTTTTTTTTTTTTTTAATTTTTTTTTTTTATATATAAATATATTCTACGTGGCATTGATTCAACAAGGTGCTGAAAGCATTCTTTAGAAATGTTGGCCCATATTGATAGGATAGCATCTTGCAGTTGATGGAGATTTGTGGGATGCACATCCAGGGCACGCTAAGCTCCGTTCCACCACATCCCAAAGATGCTCTATTGGGTTGAGATCTGGAGACTGTGGGGCCATTTTAGTACAGTGAACTCATTGTCATGTTCAAGAAACCAATTTGAAATGATTCGAGCATTGTGACATGGTGCATTATCCTGCTGGAAGTAGCCATCAGAGAATGGGTACATGGTGGTCATAAAGGGATGGACATGGTCAGAAACAATGCTCAGGTAGGCCATGGCATTTAAACGATGCCCAATTGGCACTAAGGGGCCTAAAGTGTGCCAAAAAACATCCCCACACCATTACACCACCACCACCAGCCTGCACAGTGGTAACAAGGCATGATGGATCCATGTTCTCATTCTGTTTATGCCAAATTCTGACTCTACCATCTGAATGTCTCAACAGAAATCGAGACTCATCAGACCAGGCAACATTTTCCAGTCTTCAACTGTCCAATTTTGGTGAGCTCGTGCAAATTGTAGCCTCTTTTTCCTATTTGTAGTGGAGATGAGTGGTACCCGGTGGGGTCTTCTGCTGTTGTAGCCCATCTGCCTCAAGGTTGTGCGTGTTGTGGCTTCACAAATGCTTTGCTGCATACCTCGGTTGTAACGAGTGGTCATTTCAGTCAAAGTTACTCTTCTATCAGCTTGAATCAGTCGGCCCATTCTCCTCTGACCTCAACAAGGCATTTTCGCCCACAGGACTGCCGCATACTGGATGTTTTTCCCTTTTCACACCATTCTTTGTAAACCCTAGAAATGGTTGTGCGTGAAAATCCCAGTAACTGAGCAGATTGTGAAATACTCAGACCGGCCCGTCTGGCACCAACAACCATGCCACGCTCAAAATTGCTTAAATCACCTTTCTTTCCCATTCTGACATTCAGTTTGGAGTTCAGGAGATTGTCTTGACCAGGACCACACCCCTAAATGCATTGAAGCAACTGCCATGTGATTGGTTGATTAGATAATTGCATTAATGAGAAATTGAACAGGTGTTCCTAATAATCCTTTAGGTTTGTGTATGTATGTGTGTATGTGTGTGTATGTATGTATATGTATGAAAAAAATTGTGTACACAACCATTTTCAACATTGATGATAATAATTAATGTTTCTTGAGCAGCAAATCATCATATCAGAATGATTTCTGAAGGATCATGTGACACTGAAGACTGGAGCAATGATGCTGGAGATTCAGCTTTGATCACAGGAATAAATTACATTTGAAAATATATTCAAATAGAAAACAGTTATTTTAAATTATAGTAATATTTCACAATATTACGGTTTTATTTTTATTTTTTTTAATCAAATGAATGCACCCTTGGTAAGCACAAGAGACTTTCAAATAAATAAATAAATAAACGATCCAAACTTTTGAACGGCAGTGTATATTTTGCTTTGCTATTTTGTAGCTATTGTGTGTTTTGATGGAATTGCAATGGATTTAAAGCAATAAGTGTTTCCCCTTTGTATGTCAGCATCACTGCCGGCGCTGTGGGCGGTGTTTCTGCGATAAATGCTGCAGTCAGAAAGTGGCTCTGCCCAGGATGTGTTTTGTGGATCCGGTGAGGCAGTGTACGGAGTGCAGCCTCATTTCACAGAAAGAGGTGGAGTTTTACGACAAACAGCTTAAAGTGCTCACTGCCGGTAGGTTGAACAACCACGCACTCAAATGCTTTTAGCTGACCACTGACACGCTTATACCCAATTTTGCATTTGCAGACTCACTGTTCAAAGTTTATGATGCTGCTAAGTATAGGCCATGCAGACCGTATGTGTGTTGCGTAACTCCTGTAGCTTACTTCAGTGTACACTGACTTAATGAGTAATCCTTTACCTGAGACTCAATTTCACTGCTGCTGGAAATAGAATTTAGCCACTCTGTGTTTGCATGAGTGTGTGTTTGGCAAAGGCTGTTTTGATGGAATCAGGGAAAATACACAGTTCTGTGATCACAACTAGGGATGCACTATATATCAGTACTGTATATCGATTATCAGCTTTTTAAAAATATATTTAACAGGCTTGGCCCATATTGAATATGTAATTTTGCATGCTCACTTGCCCTATTTTAATATATAAGTCACCTTTGCATTCATCTAAGCCACACTAAAAGCAACACTGTTAAATATTAATATTCAGTAATATTACTGATTTGACTGCACTGACACTGTTGGATTAGAAATCAACTTAGCTGGTTGATGACATCATTGTTTTCTGCAGAGCTGCTTTATAGCTGAATTGAACTATTTTCATAATTGATGTACTTTATAGAGTTATTGTACAGAAATGAATCAACACTGAACTGATTTCAACTGAATAATGACTGTTTACTATAGTCTTTTTGAGCTCCTTTACAGCTGAATTGAATTCTGTTTGCATTATTGAATTGTTCCTGTTATCTCTATAAAGCTGCTTTAAAACAATATGTATTGTATAAAGTAAGTGACTTGACTTGAAATTTAGCACATTTCAGCACATTTCAAAATAATGCAGTTTCATACTGTATATTATAATATTGTCATACCTAAGTTGACTTGAAGCATGTAAAACAATAGATTTTTTTGATGCAGTTTTGATGCATTCACCCTGAAAATAGTCAGCTTATCAGTATCAGCAAGAATTTTAATATCGTGATTTTCCTAAAATGTTTCCTTAATAGCACTTATTCAAAAGTTTGGGGTCAGTAAGAATTATCTTTTGAGAGGAAGAAATACTTTTATTCAGCAGGGATGCAATAAATTGATCAAAAGTAACAGTAAAGACTTTTTCATTGTTACAACATTTTTTTATTCATCCTGAAAAATGTATCACAGTTTCCACAAAAATATGTTTTCAATGCTGATGATAATGTTTCTCGAGCAGCAGATCATCATATCAGAATGATTTCTGAAGGATCATGTGACACTGAAGACTGGAGTAAGGATGCTGAAAATTCAGCTTTGGAATACATTACATTTTTAAAAATATATTCAAATAGAAATGGCCATTTTAAATTGTAATATTATTATTATTATTATTATTATTACAGTTTTTACTGTATTTTTGTATCAAATAAATGCGTTCTTGGTGAGCATAAGATACTACTTCCAAAATCATTAAAGTCCCCAAACGTTTGAATGGTAGTGTACATTTTCATCTGGATGTAAGTGATTTTAGAGCATTTGCTCTTGCTCTTCTGTTTCATAATGCAAGTCTGTTTTGAATCTTATTGTTGCAGTGTGACTAAAGAAAATGGCTACTTGGAATTTGGTGCTGTAAACACTAATGAGATCTTTTATTTATGTGGAAAATGTTGTCAAATACACCAATAAGTATTTACACCCACAACCTTACAGTCTTTTTCCTGCATCGCAGGAGGAACTTTCGTGGTCAAAGTGGGTTCCTCAGAGAAATCAGAGACCATGGTCTGCCGCTTGTCCAATAATCACAGGTATGCGTGTAGGCACCTACTAAGTGACTTCTATCATGTGATGTAGCATATCTTAAAGCCTCTCTTTTTTTGCTCTCAGGTATCTCTTCCTAGACGGTGACAGTCATTTTGAGGTGGAGCTATCTCGCATTTCCAGTATGCAGGTGTTGACTGAGGGGTCGACTCCGGGAGGTGAGGCTTTGTGGAGAAACTTGTCAGAGCAATATAAACAATTATTGGTTTTTGAGACTATTCTTTGGACACTAGGTAGCACTGAGGATAGCATTTGAGGATGCTAAAACCCTCTGAAAAGTTACATTACATTATACACCCCCTTTGGATGTAATGTACTACTGTTTAAAAAGTTTAAAATGTTTCTAAACTTGTCAAATATTGTAATATTATATTAGGGGTGTAACGGTACACAAAACAGACAGTTCGGTACGTACCTCGGTTTTGAAGTCACAGTACGGTACGGGTTCGGTACAGCAGTTTTACAAAATTGTTTCCCTCCAATTCGTTGTTGAAATATAATCATTTATACACATTTTCATGACAGGTTCATTTAAACATACATTAAATAATCAAGACATCACTAACAGGTTAAATACAATATAATGAATATATAGGCTAATAAAGTGCATATATTTAGCAAAAGAGTTCGTTTCTCTAGTCAACTAACAGCTGTGGACACTGTGACTTCTGAGGTTAATGTTTACAAGCCCGTTTTATTGTCTTTCCGCATTTGAAACACAGATTGAGCGATTACACAACATATGATACATTTCAGTAAGTTGTAATGTATCCTCAACATACCTTAAGAGATATTAATTCATGTTTATTCTTTAGGAATTGATGATCGCGTTCACTCGCGCGCCTCACCACTGCTTGAACTGACGCACCTCTACAGTGATCAGTCACTTCATATTAAAGGCCGTCAAAACAGCACTTATCATTTGAATTTTATGATAAAATGGACAGAATACTTAATATGTTCGTGTGGGAACTCGGATTGAAGTGTGTTCCGCGCTTAAAACAAGCCGACTGTTAACTGTTAAAGATTGCGTTTGGTACACACGTGCACCGAACCGAAAGCCCTGTACCGCAACGGTTCGGTACGAATGCATGTGCCGTTACACCCCTTATTGTTATTACAATTTAAAATAATTGTTTTATATTTTAATATATTTATATATTTTATTTTATTGTGTTGCAAAGCAAATCTGGATTTTCAGCATCATTGCTCAATTTTATTCATCATTACAAATTCTATTACAAAAGATTATAATAAATGTTTTCTTTTTGAATATTTAAAAAAATGCAATTTATTCCTGTGATCAAAGCTGTATTTTCAGCACCATTACTCCAATCTTCAGTGTCACATGATCTTTCAGAGATCATTCTAATATGATGATTCGCTGCTCAAGAAACATTTCTGATTTTTCAAAGTTGAAAAGTTTGCAGTGAGCAATTTCTGAGAAACACTGATATTTGAAAATTACACCCAAACAAATACCCCTCCCTTCATTGCTTCGCTCCCAAAATAACAAGCACACTATTCATAGTTTTCACGTGATGTCACACCCTTATAGGAATGCCCACCTGGAAGGCAAAACAAGGCTTTCCTCCACTGCTCGCCAGTCATTTTTACCAGGTTTGTAGGAAGACAGAGATCTTAAAAGACCAAATTCAATATACATCTTTGTAGTGAGTTAGCTCAAAGGGGAAATATTAATACTTATTCATAACTCATTATGATTATGAATATTTGAATCAGTTAGATTAACTTGATGTAGCTACATGAACATTACAATCAATCAATCAATCAGTTCATCCTGTGAACCCTCAGTATTGATTTTTTTTTTAATATTAATTCTAAGAGAAGGGTATTTTTCATGGCCTCAGAAAAATAATTCCTCCTTAGCATTTACAGTGCTTAGTGTAACGAAATCGATCATTTAAGTGACGATTTATTTGCAGACAGGGAGTCCGAACCAAATATGTATTGTGCACAAGTTTTATTAACTAAACCACGAACACAACTAATCTAACAGAAACGCATACATACAATCACACATACATGGGTAAGATGGAAAGTGACAGAATGAAACGGGAATGAAGCTATGGAAAAGAGTCATTAACCATGAAAAGAACCATCAGCTTATTTTCAAAGCACCTCGTTAGGGGGATTTTACTGCTTACCCTAACCCTCTGATTAGTTAAAAATTAGATGATATTTAAATTCCTGTTGCAGTTGAAGCAGTTTTGTAAAGTTCCTGATTTGATGGTTCTGTGAGTCGATGGTGTTGAAGTTGCAATCGATTTCTTCTGCGTTGATTTAAAGGTATGATGACCTTGCATGGTTAGTTTTTCGACTCCGTCATGGTCGAGGAGGTTGCACATGGCTTGAGGTGTCGCACTGGGATTCCATCCCACACATGCACAGCAACCCGGGGAAGCAGGAAGAGTGCTGATGGTTTCTCAGTGCTGTGACGGCGAAGTTGCAATTTCCTTACGAGAATGAGGACATTTCTGACTCTGTTGGAAGAGTTCTCTCTCTCTCGGTGTGGAGAGTGAAGACATAACAGGCTGTGGTTGAGGCTTGCCAGCACTCATGGGCCCCGTTGGGGTCCCCCACACACATCAACCAGCAGGAGCTCCAGTAGAATGAAGAGAGCCAGATCTGTGTGTTTTTAACCTCTGAGGAGCCTCTGGTCAGTGAGCCAATCATACTTAGGCTTTTGGAGGGAAAGTTTTTGATCCTTTGTCTTCTAGAAGGGCGTTTGAATATATAATTGAATTGGGTGCTAAAGAGAAGAACCTTCAAGACTCTTATAATACTAATGTTGCACAGAGTTAGCAAAATGTAATGCAATTTAACAAATGGGGAACGATATTTGGAGTTCGTAGAGACCAAACATGCCATACACATGATTTTTGTTAACCATAGTATGCAATTCTGAAACATAAATCCAACAGAGATTGAATTAATACATAGACCAAACCCTATAAAAGAAAACAATCTCTGCAAATTCCTTCTGGTCATAAACCTTATCATTGTCCTGTAACCAGAGGCCCGGTGTTAGTTGCAGTTTTAGGGGATGGTTCACAAGCCTTTGTTGGGAGAGTGAGTTTGCTGGATTATTCATCAAATATAATGAATAAATAGTTGTGTCTGATTTGTCTCATTCATTACACCTTATTGATGAGACATTCTTTGTACAGGCAAGCAGATGAACACAGTATATAAATGCATCCATTTCAAGCATTTTTTCCAATGAAAACCATCATAAAGAAAATGCATTGCATTCATATTCTGGGCTCATCTGCTCACCTATATGTAGTATGCATCATCAAAAAGGTATAAACTAAACTTTTAGTGTCACTCTTTTAGTACATTAAGGCACTTTAAGCATTGCACCAATAAGGATTAAGCATCTCCTTAGCCTGGTGTCGTTCGCTCTCCACCTATGCTGCTTGATCAGCCCTTTAATTCTAACCACTTAGCAGTTTATAAAGACAGTTGACATTTTACAAGTTTATTTCATTTATTGGCAAGAGCTACTGTTGTCAGACTGTTTCTGGTGGTACAAAATAAAGGGAATATTAATGCTGTGGCTGTTTAATTGGTGAATCCATCATGGCAGAGAAAATTAAAAGTAGATGAATGTTTTAATCACATGTTAGAATTGTAATCCCTGATATGTACAAACCTGATTCCAAAAAAGTTGGAACACTGCAAATTGTGAATAAAAAAGGAATGCAGCAATTTACAAATCTCAAACTTATATTTTATTCACAATAGAATATAGATAACATATCAAATGTTGAAAGTGAGACATTTTGAAATGTCATGCCAAATATTGGCTCATTTTGGATTTCATGAGAGCTGCATATTACAAAAAAGTTGGGACAGGTAGCAATAAGAGGCCGGAAAGTTAAATGTACATGTAAGGAACAGCTGGAGGACCAATTTGCAACTTATTAGGTCAATTGGCAACATGATTGGGTATAAAAAGAGCCTCTCAGAGTGGCAGTGTCTCTCAGAAGTTAAGATGGGCAGAGGATCACCAATTCCCCAATGCTGCGGCCAAAAATACTGGAGCAATATCAGAAAGGAGTTTCTCAGAGAAAAACTGCAAAGAGTTTGAAGTTATCATCATCTACAGTGCATAATGTCATCCAAAGATTCAGAGAATCTGGAACAATCTCTGTGTGTAAGGGTCAAGGCCGGAAAACCATACTGGATGCCCGTGATCTTCGGGCCCTTAGACGGCACTGCATCACATACAGGAATGCTACTGTAATGGAAATCACAACATGGGCTCAGGAATACTTCCAGAAAACATTGTCGGTGAACACAATCCATCGTGCCATTCGCCGTTGCCGGCTAAAAACTCTATAGGTCAAAAAGAAGCCATATCTAAACATGATCCAGAAGCGCAGGCGTTTTCTCTGGGCCAAGGCTCATTTAAAATGGACTGTGGCAAAGTGGAAAACTGTTCTGTGGTCAGACGAATCAAAATTTGAAGTTCTTTTTGGAAAACTGGGACGCCATGTCATCCGGACTAAAGAGGACAAGGACAACCCAAGTTGTTCTCAGCACTCAGTTCAGAAGCCTGCATCGCTGATGGTATGGGGTTGCATGAGTGCATGTGGCATGGGCAGCTTACACATCTGGAAAGGCATCATCAATGCTGAAAGGTATATCCAAGTTCTAGAACAACATATGCTCCCATCCAGACGTCGTCTCTTTCAGGGAAGACCTTGCATTTTCCAACATGACAATGCCAGACCACATACTGCATCAATTACAACATCATGGCTGCGTAGAAGAAGGATCCGGGTACTGAAATGGCCAGCCTGCAGTCCAGATCTTTCACCCATAGAAAACATTTGGCGCATCATAAAGAGGAAGATGCGACAAAGAAGACCTAAGACAGTTGAGCAACTAGAAGCCTGTATTAGACAAGAATGGGACAACATTCCTATTCCTAAACTTGAGCAACTTGTCTCCTCAGTCCCCAGACGTTTGCAGACTGTTAGAAAAAGAAGAGGGGATGCCACACAGTGGGAAACATGGCCTTGTCCCAACTTTTTTGAGATGTGTTGATGCCATGAAATTTAAAATCATTATTTTTCCCTTAAAATGATACATTTTCTCAGTTTAAACATTTGATATGTCATCCATGTTGTATTCTGAATAAAATATTGAAATTTGAAACGTCCACATCATTGCATTCTGTTTTTATTCACAATTTGTACAGTGTCCCAATTTTTTTGGAATCGGGTTTGTAAATGTGTGTTTAAAATGAAGTGCTGTAACACAACTTGATTTAAAATAAAACCCAGATCAATAAATCCTTGATTAGTGTTAAACTTTAATTTAATCCTTGTTGGTGCAACCCACCCTAAGTGTTTTTCACATTAAGATTTTTAGAAAACAAAACTTGCACCTTGTTCACATATTTTTGTTTTTGAGATGGAAAATTGACATGCTTGTGCTGCACTTCAATGGCTGTTTTGCCCTTTGAGGGCTCTGTGACAGTCACGTGACTGAAAAATTTGAATGCAACACAGGCAACCACTAACAGCCATGTATGGATGAATCAACAACAACAACAGCACATCTTGGTTCGGTGAAACATAACAAAATTAGTGTTACTCAAGTATCAAGGAGAAACAACGCAACCTTGACGTCTGTTTTCAGCTCTTCCTGGTCTCTAACGTCTCTCCAACGTTGGAAAGCTTCTTCAATATTAACATGGGTCCTGAAGCTCTTGCCTGATCATAACCTTTCTTTTCCCAATTATATTCCTCTGACCATTTCCTCTTTGGTAATATATCAGCCATCTCTCCTTTCTACAGTCTTTCGACAAATGTCCCGCTCGCTCTCTCTTTCTCTTCCCCCATCATGAGCGGACATGCACCCTACTGCTGATTGGCTACAGGTGTGTTGTGTTGCTCTGTGGATTGGTCCAATCCTATTTGTTTTTTTCTCCTGTTTACACAGTCAGGACTATGTTACAAACACATGTATTTATTTATTTTTTTATATTCACAAAATTGTTTGATTTGGTGATGATTTAAATTTTCAACAGCATTTCTCAGAAATCGCTTACTGCACCAATAATATTTTTGTGGAGTCAAGGTAAACTTCCTAGTTATCCTCAATAATCTAGTGTGTTATTGTTGGACAACAGGTTGGCCATTCTGACCAATTTTTAATTAGTATGCAGAGTGCTGTGTCTGAAACTCACACAGCCCACTTCTAATGGAGCATCATTACCAAAGTCTTAGTATCACATTGTCATAAATTACTTAATATAATGAATTATGAATGTCTTTTCCGGATTGATACCAGATGCACATAACTTTCTGTAATTCAAATCAATAAAGATTTTTATTACCTCCATTATGTTTCAAAAGAATTTGAGGATTCAGCGTTAATCTTATCCTGGGGTTTGTTTTTAAATATTAATTCATGCATGTAGATATAAAGGGATATGATTATGAGCTGAGATTTATTCTGTTACGTCACACAGTATGTTAAACAGGCATATGATTTACATTGATATACATTATATGCATGTGCATTTCTTTGAATGCTTCAGATATTATGCCACCTGAAGCTTCAAATAGTCACATGACTACATGAATGCTGGATTGACTTCTGCTTTAACTAAATGCTGATGGATATTAATATTGCACTGTAGTACGGAGTGAACTTAACAACTCTATTAAACAGACATATACAGACTATATAGTAGCCCCAAGTAATTTTGGACACATAAACCACACTAACAAATGTCATTGCATTAGATATAAAGTATAAAAAACAAACTAACGCTACTCGAGCTTTTCTTTGGACCAACTTTAGACATTTTTTTAGCAGTCAGTGACTTTAAAACATACTGGTCCCAAGGCGATTTTTAATGGATGTATAAAGTTGGTTCACTGTAATTTCAAACATAAATGCCACTTGTTTTGATATTTTGTAACCAATGCAAAAACATTTAGACATTTAAAGCGTGACTTGCATGTCCAAATACTTGTTGGGGCCAATTTATATACTTCTACTTACAGTGTGATGCATACCTAAATCTTTTGCTGTTTGTTTATATTTCTTTCCTTTTAACGTTCTCTTCTTTTCTTTAATGTCCTTGTTCTCCTCTGCGTTAAGAGAAAGATATATGCTCGTACACGAGCTTGCTGGACAGTCAAATATCTGAAGGTTAGCGTCCCTCTATCTCTCTCCTTGCTGTCTATTTTATTTTCCCTTGTCTAAAAATATGTGCCATTTATTTTGTTTTCTTTGTTGTTCCCATCATATGATATAAGTAACCTTGCATGCACTCATGTCCTTTGCCTTGCTTTGACATTGGGGTCAGTCTCATGAAAGGCTACATGTGCATGTTTATTGTGATGGTGTGATGGTCCCTCAGACTTCTGTCGTACTATGCGAGTCACAAATCTAACTTGTGCATGTACAAAATACATTGATTAACTACAAAAGGAACATTTGTCATGGCAAACTCTGAAATTTGCCTTGACAAGGAATTGTTGTCGAATGCGACCACTGACCTTTGACCTGTTTTTAGGGGGTTCCCTCCGTGCCAATGGCATGGTGCTTCAGTACAAGCCACCAGGATCTCAGAACCTTCAGGATCTCCAGATGGACACTGCTGATGACAAGCGTGTTGCGTCTGCCTGGCTTGTAGCCATGCACAAAGTAGGTGTTAGTGAAAGCAAAAAAATAAAAATAATATATATATATATATATATATATATAAATATATATATATATATATATATATTCACTGTGGTGATATATATATATAAAATTATTAGAACACCTGAAAGATCTGAAAATATTGACCTGAAAGATCTGAAAATATTGACCTTTTTTTTTTGCCTCCAAAACATGATTTCATTTAAAAATGTTCATGAAACATGCCGATGGTTGCTCTGACCATCAAACATCAGATGAAGTGAGTCGTATTGTTTTTATCCACTTTTAACTGTAATATTTGGTTTGTCCACCTTTTGCAGTAATTACAGCAGCACATGGCATTGTGTCAATATATTTCCTCTGAGAACTTCAACACTAATGTTATCCCATGCCTTCTGCAACTGAAGCTTTCCTTTGAATGTACAGTAGATCTGAATGTTTCTGGTCATTTTCCTCTTGGAAAATAAATCCAGGCCCAATAAGACGACTCGCAGATGCCAAGTGTTCTAATAATTTTGGCCACCACTGTATATACATTATATTGACAAAAGTATTGGGACACCCCTCCAAATCATTAAATTCAGGTGTTCCAATCACTTCCATGGCCACAGGTGTATAAAATCAAGCACCTAGACATGTAGACGCTTCTACAAACATGTTGAGAAATCAATGTTAAGTGGTCTCTTAATATTTTCCAGAGCTATATATATATATATATATATATATATAATGTATGTATGTATGTATGTACGCTCACCTAAAGGATTATTAGGAACACCATACTAATACTTTGTTTGACCCCCTTTCGCCTTCAGAACTGCCTTAATTCTACGTGGCATTGATTCAACAAGGTGCTGAAAGCATTCTTTAGAAATGTTGGCCCATATTGATAGGATAGCATCTTGCAGTTGATGGAGATTTGTGGGATGCACATCCAGGGCACGAAGCTCCCGTTCCACCACATCCCAAAGATGCTCTATTGGGTTGAGATCTGGTGACTGTGGGGGCCATTTTAGTACAGTGAACTCATTGTCATGTTCAAGAAACCAATTTGAAATGATTCAAGCTTTGTGACATGGTGTATTATCCTGCTGGAAGTAGCCATCAGAGAATGGGTACATGGTGGTCATAAAGGGATGGACATGGTCAGAAACAATGCTCAGGTAGGCCGTGGCATTTAAACGATGCCCAATTGGCACTAAGGGGCCTAAAGTGTGCCAAGAAAACATCCCCCACACCATTACACCACCACCACCAGGCTGCACAGTGGTAACAAGGCATGATGGATCCATGTTCTCATTCTGTTTACACCAAATTCCGACTCTACCATCTGAATGTCTCAACAGAAATCGAGACTCATCAGACCAGGCAACATTTTTCCAGTCTTCAACTGTCCAATTTTGGTGAGCTCGTGCAAATTGTAGCCTCTCTTTCCTATTTGTAGTGGAGATGAGTGGTACCCGGTGGGGTCTTCTGCTGTTGTAGCCCATCCGCCTCAAGGTTGTGCGTGTTGTGGCTTCACAAATGCTTTGCTGCATACCTCGGTTGTAACAAGTGGTTATTTCAGTCAAAGTTGCTCTTCTATCAGCTTGAATCAGTTGGGCCATTCTCCTCTGACCTCTAGCATCAACAAGGCATTTTCGCCCACAGGACTGCCGCATACTGGATGTTTTTCCCCTTTTCACACAATTCTTTGTAAACCCTAGAAATGGTTGTGCGTGAAAATCCCAGTAACTGAGCAGATTGTGAAATACTCAGACCGGCCCGTCTGGCACCAACAACCATGCCACGCTCAAAATTGCTTAAATCACCTTTCTTTCCCATTCTGACATTCAGTTTGGAGTTCAGGAGATTGTCTTGACCAGGACCACACGCCTAAATGCATTGAAGCAACTGCCATGTGATTGGTTGATTAGATAATTGCATTAATGAGAAATTGAACAGGTGTTCCTAATAATCATTTAGGTGAGTGTATGTGTGTGTATGTGTATATGTATATGTATGTATATGTATGTGTATATATATGTATATATGTATATATGTGTATATATATGTATATATGTATATATATATATATATATATATATATATGTATATATATATATATAAAATGTATATAAAATGTATGTGCATGCTTTCATATGTTTTAGATATATTTGTTCTGAAATGGGTGGCAGCAAAAGATAAACATTTTTAAGTACTTAAAAATAATATATATACACACATGGACTCTGGAGGTGATGTAATAATAATATTTTAATCTAATAATCTAAATCTAATAATTTTAATCAGTTATTTAAAAGGTACAGTTTGAACTGATTTAAGAAAGTGAATCAAACTTACCTACTAACATTTTTATTATTTTATTTTATTTTTTTACTTAAGTCTAAATGAGAGGTGCTTTTGAAATAATTACGGTAACCACAATTTTGTTTAATTTTATATTACTAGTAAAATCATTAAGAATATATCCTGAATATAACATAAGGCAAGCCTTGTGTATATTCTATTTGAAAACCTATGTTTTAATAATATATTTTAACTCTGCTGTGAAACCTAATAATAATGGGAAAAGAAACGTGATGTCCACACTGAAAATAACAATCATTTTATTGAAAGCGCAACGTTTCAAGGCCTGATGAAGACCTAACATTCAAACGCAACCCCATTTAGGGTGGGTGGAATGTGTGCATGTATTTTTGAAACCTGATAATAATGTCATCATAGCAGAACTTCCAGTCCTACAGCTGTCATGTTAAGCACCACAATTTCACCCAGCCATAGTCATTACTATGATACTGTGTTTTCTGAAGGGAGTTTCTGAACTATGTTAATATTATGTTTTCTGCTCCCTGCTCGTCTAGGCTGCCAAACTGTTGTATGAGTCAAGGGACCAGTAAAATGACAAAGGAAAAGCACAGTGCTGGAGATGGAGAAGGATGGATGGACAGAGGACAGAGAGAGAGAGATCAAAACCAAGTATTATATGTTATTCATTTTACATGTACTCTAAGATGCTTGTATGATTTCTATTGAATATTTAGCTTCTACTCCCTGTTGAGACAGACCAGATTTACTTACAACTTCTCTGTCTGCCAAGGGGAGGACCAAGTTTTCCGATGATTCTCGTGCAATATGGACATGTATGATAATATATAAACGCACCATTTAACAGATGCTTTAAGTGTAGTCTACAGATTATCAAAGTTTTGTAAACAAAATATATTTTGTCAGATATTCTTATTTTAACACAAAATGCTGTGTATCTACTTTTTACTGCCCAAGTATTTACAATATGTAGTGTCTTTTTTTTCTTTCTTAACATATTTGAAACACTTTTTGAATTGTTTTTCCTACACTACAGAATGACGTTTGAGGTCTTCATTTGTTGTAACGTGTTTACGTCTGCAGAGCAAGATTTCCCTTTTTTAGAAAACTGAAATTAGATCAGCCAGATTGCCTGGACTCATATTAAACTTTGTTCTAGGTCAACAGGTTTTGTTTGCTAATTTTCAATTTTCAATGTACACCAAATAAACATCTTCAGTCAACAACTGACCAATTAATGTCTGTGCTAATTTACTTTCCAGAACACAAACACATTTCAAACGTTTACCTTTTTTTACTTAAAGTGATCACCCAAAAATGAAAATTACTCACCCTCATGTCAATATTTTTTCCCTCCATTGACAGCTATGCAAATTGAGCAGTTTAGTTCAAATTTTCTGAAGAGACACGATCGCTTTATATGATGAACAGATTGAATTTAGGCTTTTATTCACATATACACATTCAGCAACTCACACATCAGATCTGGTAAACGGAAGCTCAAGCATGTTCACTTGACGTGTGAAAACCAATGAGGTTCGTTCTCGTGTTACACAGCACGTTTGAGCTTCTGCAAGAACCAATGAGGTTCATTCTCATGTTACACAGCACGTTTGAGCTTCTGTAAGAACCAATGAGGTTCATTCTCATGTTACACAGCACGTTTGAGCTTCTGCAAGAACCAATGAGGTTCATTCTCGTGTTACGCAGCACGTTTGAGCTTCCTCAAGAACCAATGAGGTTCATTCTAGTGTTACGCAGCACGTTTGAGCTTCTGCAAGAACCAATGAGGTTCATTCTCGTGTTACACAGCACGTTTGAGCTTCCTCAAGAACCAATGAGGTTCATTCTCATGTTACGCAGCACGTTTGAGCTTCTGCAAGAACCAATGAGGTTCATTCTAGTGTTACGCAGCACGTTTGAGCTTCAGCAAGAACCAATGAGGTTCATTCTTGTTACGCAGCACATTTGAGCTTCAGCAAGAACCAATGAGGTTCATTCTTGTGTTACGCATCACATTTGAGCTTCAGCAAGAACCAATGAGGTTCATTGTCATGTTATGCAGCACGTTTGAGCTTCCTCAAGGACCAATGAGGCAGTATTTTTCAAACCTGTCTTGGAGGCACCCCAGTCCTGCACATTTTCTCCCTCATTTATCACACCTGATTCAACTCATCAGCTCATTAGTAGAGACTGCAAGAACTAAAGTGTGTGTGTGTGTGTGTGTGTGTGTGTGTGTGTGTGTGTGTGTGTGTGTGTGTGTGTGTGTGTGTGTGTGTGTGTGTGTGTGTGTGTGTGTGTGTGTGTGTGTGTGTTCATTCTCGTGTTACGCAACACATTTGAGCTTCCTCAAGAACCAATGAGGTTACTGGTTTGGAACAACATAAGGGTGAGTAATTAATGACAGAATTTTCATTTTTGGGTGAACTATACCTTTAAGTATCCCTTTTAATTCCGATGCAGAATCTTCCTTTTTGCTGACAGGTTGCAGGTTTCATTCTTCTTCCTCACAGGGCTGAAGAGAGATCATCTAAGTAATTTTCTAA
>CM031955.1:33805404-34087904 GCA_018749465.1 Paracanthobrama guichenoti
CGTTTAAAAACAAGCAATTTTATACAAACCCGATTCCAAAAAAGCTGGGACACTGTACAAATTGTAAATAAAAAAGGAACACAATAATTTACAAATCTCATAAACTTATATTTTATTCACAATAGAATATAGATAATATATCAAATGTTGAAAGTGAGACATTTTGAAATGTCATGCCAAATATTGACTCATTTTGGATTTCATGAGAGCTACACATTCCAAAAAGTTGGGACAGGTAGCAATAAGAGGCCGGAAAAGTTAAATGTACATATAAGGAACAGCTGGAGGACCAATTTGCAACTTATTAGGTCAATTGGCAACATGATTGGGTATAAAAGAGCCTCTCAGAGTGGCAGTGTCTCTCAGAAGTCAAGATGGGCAGAGGATCACCAATTCCCCCAATGCTGCGGCCAAAACTAGTGGAGCAATATCAGAAAGGAGTTTCTCAGAGAAAAATTACACAGAGTTTGAAGTCATCATCATCTACAGTGCATAATATCATCCAAAGATTCAGAGAATCTGGAACAATCTCTGTCGTAGAGGTCAAGGCCGGAAAACCATACTGGATGCCCGTGATCTTCAGGCCCTTAGACGGCACTCCATCACATACAGGAATGCTACTGTAATGGAAATCACAACATGGGCTCAGGAATACTTCCAGAAAACATTGTCAGTGAACACAATCCACCGTGCCATTCGCCGTTGCCGGCTAAAACTCTATAGGTCAAAAAGAAGCCATATCTAAACATGATCCAGAAGCGCAGGCGTTTCTCTGGGCCAAGGCTCATTTAAAATGGACTGTGGCAAAGTGGAAAACTGTTCTGTGGTCAGACGAATCAAAATTTGAAGTTCTTTTTGGAAAACTGGGACGCCATGTCATCCGGACTAAAGAGGACAAGGACAACCCAAGTTGTTCTCAGCGCTCAGTTCAGAAGCCTGCATCTCTGATGGGATGGGGTTGCATGAGTGCGTGTGGCATGGGCAGCTTACACATCTGGAAAGGCACCATCAATGCTGAAAGGTATATCCAAGTTCTAGAACAACATATGCTCCCATCCAGACGTCGTCTCTTTCAGGGAAGACCTTGCATTTTCCAACATGACAATGCCAGACCACATACTGCATCAATTACAACATCATGGCTGCGTAGAAGAAGGATCCGGGTACTGAAATGGCCAGCCTGCAGTCCAGATCTTTCACTCACAGAAAACATTTGCCGCATCATAAAGGGGAAGATGTGACAAAGAAGACCTAAGACAGTTGAGCAACTAGAAGCCTGTATTAGACAAGAATGGGACAACATTCCTATTGCTAAACTTGAGCAACTTGTCTCCTCAGTCCCCAGACGTTTGCAGACTGTTATAAAAAGAAGAGGGGATGCCACACAGTGGGAAACATGGCCTTGTCCCAACTTTTTTGAGATGTGTTGATGCCATTTAAAATTTAAAATCAACATATTTTCCCTTAAAATGATACATTTTCTCAGTTTAAACATTTAATATGTCATCTATGTTGTATTCTGAATAAAATATTGAAATTTGAAACTTCCACATCATTGCATTCTGTTTTTATTCACAATTTGTACAGTGTCCCAACTTTTTTGGAATCGAGTTTGTACAATTCAAGCACAATAATCAGCGAAAGAGGATTCAGTGAGAGGCACGCACATAAAGCCTCTGCTCATACAGCACGTGAGCACTGAACTGAGTTATTTTTGGTGCCTTATTTGGCTTGAATGGTCAATAACACACACACTTAGAGCCCTATCATACACCCCTCACAATGCAACAGCAGGCACGACGCAAGTGTTTGTTGCTAGTTTCAGCCCAACGCAGTTATCATTTTCATGTCCAATGCCAAGTTGTTTAAATAGCAAATGCATTCGCACCCATCTGTTCGCCCATTGGTGCTGGTCTGAAAACAACGTGTGTTCAGGTGCATTGTTGGCACATTGCTATTTTGAGGCAACTAAAAACGACTGCGCCATTGACCAACAAAAACCTGGTCTAAAGTCAATAGCGCAGTATTTTTTGTGTTATTTAAAGGGCACACGTATACTCTGTTTATTACACACACAGGCACGTGCAGCAGCACACAAACATTTTTAAATATAAAAAATAAAAGGATTCCTCTCTGGAGAAGCGTTCAGTCTTTCTGCTCACAAATTTCAACATGTAGATAAAGAAGCCACCATGGTCCAAGCGCAACTGGCTTTTAAAGGGAATGGGAGATGAGACTCTGATTGGTTTATTGCATATTACACCCAAAACACACCCATGACTCATTAAGAGAATAGGTACAACCCTTTTGGACCATGCGTCATCCGTCGTTAAACTAGCAAAAATGGATTCGGACACGCCCTAAGTGCATCTGTGTCATGACTTCAGACCATGCCCTCAGATCGTTAAAATAGGGCCCTTAATGTGTCAAAATGCTTTCTTTGCGAGTATCCTGGTAAACATTTCTGTAAAATCGTTTGTCTAAGTGAATGTAAACAGTTGAGAAAGAAAGCATTATATTATATTATATTATATTATATTATATTATATTATTATATTATATTATATATTCTATCAGTATATTAGATTAGTGCTTTCAGTCTTAAAGTGACAGCAGCCTAATATACACTAAATTGCCAAAAGGTTTGGGACACCTGCCTTTACATGCACATGAACTTTAATGACATCCCATTCTTAATACGCAGGGTTTAATATGGAGTTGGTCCACCTTTGCAGCTATAACAGCTTCAACTCTTCTGGGAAGGCTTTCCACAAGGTTTAGGAGTGTGTTAATGGAAATTTTTGACCATTATGAGATTTATTACCATGGGAAGTTTTTTAATGTGGAAAGTATTTTTATGATAACTCTCATGCTCACTCTGACGTTTGCTTGTGGCATTTCTTGTCAAAGGTAATATGCAGTATTATAAAAGAGAACACTGTAAGCTGACTTTAAGGCCTTAAGGCTGATTTTAGGCTTAGCTTACCTTTTTCACTGAGACAAAAAAGTGGGTGAGAGGGCCAAGGTCCAAGAGTCACAGTTCGCTACTGGTAATAAATAAACATGAACCTAGCCTTAAACCTAACACTATCTAATGTAGTTACCTTATATTAAACAGTACTTTCTTAGGTACACTATGAATACACATAATGTCAAAATATTGCCATTGTGTTTGTATGATTTTGAATGAAAATACTTCAGTGAAAGAGTCACCGAAAATTCTGACAACTAATTCATATGTATTGAGCATACCTGATGGACATGTTAATACACCAAACGACTTAATTATAATTAATGATGGTCCAATGAGCATCAAAACTTTACTTGCAACTATTTGACAAAATTCTTTAAAAAGATTACATAGCAGGAACCTCAAAAATCTGGACATAATCCAGTGCACAAGTTCTTCATTACAAATAATAGCAGTATTAAATGTGCCTGTTATTAAAACACCAGAGGTTTCTAACACTGAAGAATAATTTGGAGCTAGAGGAGGCTTAGGGAATTGCTCTGAAAGGAATTTAATTGCATCACATTGGCATGTGGTTCACCAATCACATAAACACCAGTAAGATCACAGGATGCTCACCCAACCTTATTGACCTCCTACAAGGGGTATGATTTGTGTTGCAGTGGTTCACATCAGCCTGTTGTAGTAAAGGTTTGATCTTAAATCAGTGGAAAACTGTACTGCTAAATGCATAGCACGGTCAGCCATGACTTTGCCAGCTGATGGGGTATTTCCTAAATCAAAGGCTTTTCTTTCTCTCAGGCCTTTTTCCTCCATCTTCTCGCTCTGTAGCTGGGGGGCATCACTCAATCAAGAGATGAAGGGCTGATATAGAGAACTGCAAGGCTTTGAGAGTGTTCAAGGTCAGAGACAGGCTTTCAAAGACAAAAATAAAACACTTTCGCAGATCAGCAAGCGATTAAAGGAATAGCTCATGAAATTTCTGCCAATGTTATGTCACCCTCTGTCACAGATGGCTCAAAAAGGAAGACAAAGATGAATGAAAATCAGGTAAGGTTTATTTTAGATAACTCTAAGATATTCCTGAGTGAGTAACAGTGTGATCACACACAATCAACACCAGACAACTGAAGAGTGCACAGAACGAAACTTAAATATAAAGGTTGATAAGGGCCAAACAATAACCACCTGTGACAATTGATGAATAACCGTGACAATTAAAAGGTGGGGGGAACTAAGACGGGAAACAGGAACTAAATGAAAACAACATAAGAGTCCATGATAATGAACAAAATAGCAAAATCCCTGAATGTCCGTGACCTAATGCCCAGGCGGGTGGAGGTTTTGGAAGAGGGCGAGGAGCTGGCGAAGGGTTGGTAGACAGGCAGGCAAGGAGGGACAGATGAAGGGAGCATGCATGGGGGCGTAGAAGGGAGGAGAGGCCAGATGGTACCGACCCAGAGCATGGTGATGACGAGAGCCCAAGGTGGCATCAATGGAGGGAGGCGCTAAGGAGTAGGCGTGGTCAACGACCTCCACGGGGCGACAGACAGATACTGAACTGGAGCTGATCTCAGGGGATCCCACAGTGATGGTGGAGAGATCATGGGATTGAGTGACACTGCTGGCACAGGAGGCCTGGGCGGAGCCACGGAGACGAACGCTCGATGTGGAATCAGAGCTCCTGAGGTCTGAAGTGGAGCCGGTGCAACTGAGGACCCAGGCGACTCCGGGGGGAAGGAGGATCCCACTGCAGCCTTAAGGGTGGAGAGCTGAAGAGCAGCGGGAGGCTCACAAGTCCGTGGCGACTGACTAAGGGAGAGACGATGGGACAAGGGAACCTGGTGTAGCTTCATGGTCGAGGGCCTCTGGTGGAGCTAAGGTCGATGGGTCGAGGTGAAACAAGAGGATCAGAGGCCGGAGGCTGAGCCGAAGGATCCACTCGATCTGGTGAGGCTAGTGAGTTCAGGTTCTGAGGTTTCACTGTACTGCAGGGGAAGACAGGGGAAGATGAAGGGCTGTATGAGAACAGCTGAGCCAGGACTGGCAATATTACAATGCAGAAGGGAGGTTGGGAGAGACCATAGATAAGTTAATTTTCCTGGTTTATAATTAATTTTCCTGGTTCCAATAACACAGTTCCAGTGCTGGCTGTAACCAGTGATGATGAGGGAAAGGTAACAAGATTTGGGTGGGGCAGGGTGGGAATTCCAGTCAATCAGCCAATCCTCCCCAGTGTCGAACTCCACCGGGACCGCTGTTGTCGGCTCACACCCCTGGTCTGGCTCACATGGGAACTTCTGCTCTGGGGCTTTAGTGAGCACTGTCGTCACAGGCTCCGTAGCAGTGGGCGGAAGCTCTTCGTCGGCAGGGGGCTCAGGTGTAGTTGTCTCTGTGGGGTGTTGGTGGGCTGTGCTCTGGGTCTGTTTGCACGATGTTTGTGGGGTGTGGCTGGACGAAGCTGCTGTCATCCTCCGCTTCGTCCACTGTGAACAGGGACGGGGGGAAAATTACATATGACCTGTGTTTTCTGAAATCATGCAAGAGCTTTGTCAGGAATGGACACTTTTAACACATTTAAGCTGTTATTCACTGTAAATCCTTTTCTTCGGTCATATTAAAACCAACTTTCAAAATCTCTATTTGAATGGCAACATTATGTGACGTCAAACCTATCACAACACATAAGTGCTCAAGTTTACAATATGAAAAAAGGAAGATTATTTATGTTTATATGGTTCAATTTCATTGTGTTCCCCATGTACAAAGCTATCATATGACCTCATGAGACTTGCAATATTATCATGCAAAAGTTGTATAGACTACCTTTATGGTCCTTTCATGGTGTTTTGCTCTTTGTGGAGCTTGACAACCGTGATTTGTATTAGTAACATACATACAGATCCCATGTTTCTTTTCTATTTGAGATTCTCACACACTGAGTCTAAATTGCTTTATTGAGGTTTATTTTCACAGGGACTCTCATCCTGATTTAGCAGAATAGCACGATGCTGGAGATAAATGCATGGCTTGAGATGCAGGAGCGAGTGGTTGAATTTTGTGCAAGCCAAGGCGTGGTGTGACATTTGTTTTGGTTGTTCAATAAGCCTGCTGGAATTGAAAAGTATCAGGTTAGACAATCTGCAGAATTACTTTCGTAAAGCTTTCTGGGTGTGGGACTGGACTGTGTGATTGTGTCACCACAGGTGCCGCTTGCCTCAGTTCAGGCGTTATGCTGGAAACACTTGAAAAGTTAAAGACCTGTCACTTTCCCCAAATTCTGTCAGAGAATTTCTCTCTCTCCCCTTCCATATTTATTTTATGTTTAGTTCTTTGAAAGAAGTCGTTTACAGAAGTACACCAATACAGTCTATACATCTAAATAAATGGGAAGTTGGATTTTGAGATTTACGCATTTCAATTAATAGATGATCCTTACATGTTATTCATATACAGTATAAATTAAGAATTGCAAAATAAGTAAAAATAAAAAAAAAAAAAAAAAAAAAGAGCTTAATAAAACATTTTGTATATATCTTAACCTTACAATTAAACATATTTTATTTATTTTGTTTAATTTATGGATACGAATCACATAAACTAAATACTCCATTCCTTGTTCCATAAGATTTATATAAAATGTTTTATTTAGCTTTTTTTTTTTTTTTCTCATTTAAAATTCTTAATTCATATTATGAATAATATGTAAGGATTATTCAATTTAATTTAAAGAAATTTTACTATTAATATAAATTGCATAAATCTTGAAGAAAAGCGTCACGTTTTTGAGTGTGCATATTAAGCTTGCATAGGAGAAAGTATTTTAATATGACATAATTCAGATTTAATATAGCTAGTGCTAACAGAGTTTTCAAATAAATGAGATTTGTCTAACAGAGGTGGATAATTAACTATTCAGAATGAAGCTATTTATGCGGTCAAATTGATTAATCATGATTAACATGATCTAACATACGTTTACGTGTACATAATACTGAATGTGTGTGTGTGTGTGTGTGTGTGTGTGTTATATATATATATATCTGTTCATTTACAGTATTTGTACATTACCCTTCCCTTGCAGTAAAGCCTTTCCAAGTGTTTAACTTGAAATAATGAGCCCTGTTATTTCATTTTCTTCTGGATGTGGTGTCCAACACCTGTCTTTTTAACTAACAAACATTATCTCTGCGGTAAAGTTGCTGATAAAAGTTGTTTATCATTTATTACAAGTGCTTGCTGATTATAATGATCCTAATAGCAGTGATTGTTGGCTCTTTAATGCGTCCCCCCTGTTGTTTTTCATCTTCTCCTGTCTATTTGTTCATTATGAATTCCTTACTGCAGCTTTACCAAACCACAAATCAACTTCTCTGTGTCCTAGTCTGCATTTACGTTGCAGGATGCGGGATTGATTCATACAATGGTAAAGCGATATGGTCCAACAATGTTTATCCTTTAATAATTATCTTTTAATAACCTTAAAATAATGCTAAATCAGAGCGATTATTTTGTGCTGTAGGAAGTTGTGAAATATACTGTAGATTTATGGCTCCTTGTACATGGGGTTTCATGGATGAATTTTACTAAACGTCACATTTCATCCCAAAATGAAAGGAAATATGAGAATTCATATACATAGAAAATGCAGCCTAGTTTGAGGAACATTAGGATTTTTACATTGTGACACTGTTTAAATGACTATTAAGCACCCTCCCAACCTCATTACTGTAATGCGTCAGGATGTTTTAGCTTTGAGGGTTTTTTTTTTTGATTCCTATTCCTATTATTGTAATACAATACTAGGAGACACTAGGAAAGCCGGGATTGTCACTAGTGTAAAATCACAAAACGAAACTCCTCCATTCAGATAGGGATGCCCTGAATCTTTTTATTTATTATTTGTTATGCACAATATTTTTATTTTTATTTCTTATGCTTCTGTTGTGATTATTTTATGATTATTTTAATTTATTTTATATGTAAAAAAATACATAAAAAACCATTGAATAAAATGTGATATATAAATCAACATAAACATAAACAACATAAAAAAGCAACATGATGGGTTGAAAATGGACTAACCCAGCAATTGGGTTGTTTTAACCCAGCGATTGGGTTGTCTTAAGCAAACATTTAACCCAACCACTGGGTTAAAACAAACCAATTGCTGGGTTAGTCCATTTTCAACCCAACTTGGGTTGTTTTTAACCCAGCATTTTTTAGAGTGTGATGTGTACATACTTCACAATTATTTTTCCCCCTCATTACAGTAATAATAAAAAATATTATTTTGCAATGCATTACTATAGTGAGAATTGGAATGAAAATCATAAAAATTAAGGCACAGTGATCCTAAAAATAGGCTCCATTTGTGAGTGTTTGTGTGTGTGTGTGTGTGTGTGTGTGTACTGTATGTGTATTATACATGACTTATAGGAGTTATTAAACATGATGTAGCATTATGCTGGGTAACGGCTGGATATAGAGCATTTAGTGGAGACAGTAACCATAGAAACAGGGTGTTCTCGGTATTCCAGCAAACTCTCAGTTTTTGTCTTTTCTCAATACTGAACTTATAATATTAATTATAATTTTTGAGATGGTCAGTTTAAGTCTGCACTTGGACTTTTATTCTTCATTATTTTACCCTGTTATTCAAAATGATTGCTCTGAGCACAATTTGAGGAGAATTTTAGGCTTGAGTCAGAGTTTTGCCCCCCTACCACACACACACCCTGCTGGCTGACGGAATCTGTGACAAAGCAACGGTGCATCATCAACCCAAACTCAAAAGCAAAGCCATCTGCTAGGAGAGCACTCCATCACTGTCAGCATCCTCTAAAAGTCTCTCTCTCTCCAGTATGGTTTTCATAGTGCAAGAACTGTCTCTCATCAATCACTGAGGAGTGGCTGATGAAGTAAAGAGGAGGTTAGCTTGTGATGTCACTGATGAGGTGACTCTTATTTATTTTATTTTTTTAACATATTAGTTTCCTAATTCTGTTAGCTGTCAAGGCAAATTGTTTACAATTTTGGGGTCAGTAAGAAATAAATACTAATAAGAATGCGTTAAATTCATAAGTGACAGCAAAAACATTTATAATGTTACAAAAGATTTCTATCTTACACCTTTCAACAACTATCTCATCACAGTATCCTGAACAACTATCTCATCACAGTATCCTGAAATCCATGAATATCACAGTTTCCACAAAAATGTTAAGCAGGACAACTGCTCTCAACATTGATAATAATCAGAAATGTTTCTTGAGCAGGAAATCATCATATTAGAATGATTTCTGAAGGATCATGTGACACTGAAGACTGGAGTAATGATGCTGAAAATACAGCTTCGATCACAGGAATATTAATATATTATACACAGGTGCTGGTCATATAATTAGTTGATTTATTTCACTAATTCCATTCAAAAAGTGAAACTTGTATATTATATTCATTCATTACACACAGACTGATATATTTCAAATGTTTATTTCTTTTAATTTTGATGATTATAACTGACATCTAAGGAAAATCCCAAATTCTGTATCTCAGAAAATTAGAATATTGTGAAAAGGTTGAATATTGAAGACACCTGGTGCCACACTCTGATCAGCTGATGAACTCACAACACCTGCAAAGGCCTTTAAATGGGCTCTCAGTCTAGTTCTGTAGGCTACACAATCATGGGGAAGACTGCTGACCTGACAGTTGTCCAAAAGACGACCATTGACACCTTGCACAAGGAGGGCAAGACACAAAAGGTCATTGCAAAAGAGGCTGGCTGTTCACAGAGCTCTGTGTCCAAGCACATTAATAGAGAGGCGAAGGGAAGGAAAAGATGTGGTAGAAAAAAAGTGTACAAGTAATAGGAATAACCGCACCCTGGAGAGGATTGTGAAACAAAACCCTTTCAAAAATGTGGGGGAGATTCACAAAGAGTGGACTGCAGCTGGAGTCAGAGCTTCAAGAACCACTACACACAGACGTATGCAAGACATGGGTTTCAGCTGCCGCATTCCTTGAGTCAAGCCACTCTTGAACAACAGACAGCGGCAGAAGTGTCTCGTCTGGGCTAAAGACAAAAAGGACTGGACTGCTGCTGAGCGCTCCAAAGTTATGTTCTCTGATGAAAGTAAATCAGGGTCCCATAGTCTGGAGGAAGAGAGGAGAGGCACACAATCCATGTTGCTTGAGGTCCAGTGTAAAGTTTCCACAGTCAGTGATGGTTTGGGGTGCCATGTCATCTGCTGGTGTTGGTCCACTGTGTTTTCTGAGGTCCAAGGTCAATGCAGCCGTATACCAGGAAGTTTTAGAGCACTTCATGCTTCCTGCTGCTGGCCAACTTTTTGGAGATGCAGATTTCATTTTCCAACAGGACTTGGCACCTGCACACAGTGCCAAAGCAACCAGTACCTGGTTTAAGGACCATGGTATCCCTGTTCTTAATTGGCCAGCAAACTCGCCTGACCTTAACCCCATAGAAAATCTACAGGGTACTGTGAAGAGGAAGATGCGATATGCCAGACCAGAAGAGCTGAAGGCCACTATCAGAGCAACCTGGGCTCTCATAACACCTGAGCAGTGCCACAGACTGATGGACTCCATGCCACGCCACATTGCTGCAGTAATTCAGGCTAAAGGAGTATTGAGTGCTGTACATGCTCATACTTTTCATGTTCATACTTTTCAGTTGGCCAAGATTTCTAAAAATCCTTTCTTTGTATTGGTCTTAAGTAATATTCAAATTTTCTGAGATATTGAATTTGGGATTTTCCTTAGTTGTCAGTTATAATCATCAAAATTAAAAGAAATAAACATTTGAAATATATCAGTCTGTGTGTAATGAATGAATATAATATACAAGTTTCACTTTTGAATGGAATTAGTGAAATAAATCAACTTTCTGATGATATTCTAATTATATGACCACATGACCAGCACCTGTGTGTGTGTATATATATATATATATATATATATATATATATATATATATATATATATATATATATATATATATATATATATATATATATACACTCACCTAAAGGATTATTAGGAACACCTGTTCAATTTCTCATTAATGCAATTATCTAATCAACCAATCACATGGCAGTTGCTTCAATGCATTTAGGGGTGTGGTCCTGGTCAAGACAATCTCCTGAACTCCAAACTGAATGTCAGAATGGGAAAGAAAGGTGATTTAAGCAATTTTGAGCGTGACATGGTTGTTGGTGCCAGATGGGCCGGTCGGAGTATTTCACAATCTGCTCAGTTACTGGGATTTTCACGCACAACCATTTCTAGGGTTTACAAAGAATGGTGTGAAAAGGGAAAAACATCCAGTATGCGGCAATCCTGTGGGCGAAAATGCCTTGTTAATGCTAGAGGTCAGAGGAGAATGAGCCGACTGATTCAAGCTGATAGAAGAGCAACTTTGACTGAAATAACCACTCATTACAACCGAGGTATGCGGCAAAGCATTTGTGAAGTCACAACATGCACAACCTTGAGGCGGATGGGCTACAACAGCAGAAGACCCCACCGGGTACCACTCATCTCCACTACAAATAGGAAAAAGAGGCTACAATTTGCACAAGCTCACCAAAATTGGACAGTTGAAAACTGGAAAAATGTTGCCTGCTCTGATGAGTCTCGATTTCTGTTGAGACATTCAGATGGTAGAGTCAGAATTTGGCGTAAACAGAATGAGAACATGGATCCATCATGCCTTGTTACCACTGTGCAGGCTGGTGGTGGTGGTGTAATGGTGTGGGGATACTTTCTTGGCACACTTTAGGCCCCTTAGTGCCAATTGGGCATCATTTAAATGCCACGGCCTAACTGAGCATTGTTTCTGACAATGTCCACCCCTTTATGACCGCCATGTACCCATTCTCTGATGGCTACTTCCAGCAGGATAATGCACCATGTCACAAAGCTCGAATCATTTCAAATTGGTTTCTTGAACATGACAATGAGTTCACTGTACTAAAATGGCCCCCACAGTCACCAGATCTCAACCCAATAGAGCATCTTTGGGATGTGGTGGAACGGAGCCGTGCCCTGGATGTGCATCCCACAAATCTCCATCAACTGCAAGATGCTATCCTATCAATATGGGCCAACATTTCTAAAGAATGCTTTCAGCACCTTGTTGAATCAATGCCACGTAGAATTAAGGCAGCTCTGAAGGCGAAAGGGGGTCAAACACAGTATTAGTGTGGTGTTCTAATAATCCTTTAGGTGAGTATATATATATATATATATATATATATATATATATATATATATATATATATATAAAACTAAGTTTTGTACTGTTTTGTACTTTTCAGTTTGTACTGTATTTTTGATCAAATAAATGTGAGTATAAGATATTTATTTTAAAAACATTAATAATAATACAGACCCCAAACTTTTGAAGCGTATTTTATATAGTTCTTTATTTGTTTAATACAAATTAATTTGATTCTTTATTGTGACACAGGGTAACTATTATTTTTAATGTCATTTTTAATTTTTGTTACTTCAACCATCATGTTTAGTGGTGTGAAAATGTAAAGTCGATGTCCCTGCAATAACAGACCGGTGTGCCTCTATAAATTATTTATTCAAGAATGTTGTGCAAGTTTACGGCAACAATGGAACCGCAAACTTTACATACTTTTGAAAATCTAGGATTTAGTTGATCCTGGTAAGCGCTCATTGTCACAGTTGTAAACACGACGGCGTTCTTCTTCCACAAGAGTTTGGTGTCACGGCATTTGTTTCCAGGTGGACTGTTAAAGAATGCGACACACACGTCTCACGGACATCCTGTAGAATTCAACCAATCGGATGACGACTTTGAAACTCCTGAAGTGTTTCCAGAAAGGTGTCCCATATGCATCAGACGTTCAGCCAACGTCAGATCGTCACCAGTCATGGGTGGGGCTTCCACTTACTCTTATGTAAGATTTATGATGTTTTTGATTCATAGGGATTATAAAAAAAGAATGGGTGGACTTTTACCATTATAGGCTGGTTGTTTACCAACACTGTGAACACACATCAAACACCTTATAAAAGTGAATTTTGGGGCAGTCATGGCCTAATGGCCTAATGGTTAGAGACTTGTAAGTAAGACTTGTAACCCGAAGGTTGCGGTTTCGATTCTCAATACCAGCAGGAAATGACTGAGGTGCCCTTGAGCAAAGCACCTAATCCCCAATTGCTCCCCAGGACAAATTCTGAGTATGGGTTACCAAACTTGGCCTTCACATGACACTTTCACTTTAAACGTTCAGTGGGAGCAGCGATCAGTACTGAACTATAAACCATATGAGGTTCTTTGCATATCTCCCTAGTTGTTCTGTGACACTTCAGAGAGTGAGATTTTACCTGCCAGAGTGTTCAAGAGTTCAGCACAAGGCCAGCAGCAGGTCGGCGTTAGATAGCTACAGTTTTATGTTTTTCACAGCTCTTTGAATTTCAATTAATTCTAAAGCTTTTAATGGATCTGTCACTAGAGTTATATTTAAAGGCAGAAGAACATGCTTTTGACAGAAAAGAAACCAAATGCTATCTTGTGGCCAGCCAACCTGGGGAGGTGTGTGGCTTTCGTTCAGTTTTCCACCGTCCTGTCCTCAATCTATTTCACAGCCTCCTCTCAGAGTGACAGCAGAACGCTGAAATGAAGGCGTCTGATCGATTGCCTAGCAGCGACGTTCATGGTAAATAACAGCAGCTTAAAACGCCACTGACAGGAACCTGTTTAAAAAGCTATTAGACTTGTTTCCAACTCTTTCTGAAATAATACAATAAAGAAGAGAATGTGTAATGAAATAAGAGCTCTGTAATCCAATTGCGCGGTAGATCCAATCGCATTTATAAAGTCAACAGAGGTTCAGTAGATTCACTGAGTCTCTCTCTCTCTTTCTCTTTCCCTCTCTGAACTCTCCTTTTAATCTCCCCGAGTGATTCCAGAACGTTCTAGCACACAGTCCTCACAAGGGGGAACATGGTACTTTTTGACCCCTCCATCCCCTGCTATCTCTGTATCCCCGAGGGCTCAATATATCCTAATAGATGTTGTGCTTGCACTGAATTACAGGCAATATCACTGCAACTTTTCTTCATTTTGACCACCATTACAGCAGTTCTAACTGGTGTCTTTGGTTTTCCCTGATCAAATCAGATGCCTCTTCGGCTCCCAGCCACAGAGAACAGACTCTGACATATTTTACATAAATGCACCATGTTGTGAAAAACATCTAATATCCGTGTTCTGTAACTCCTTAAAAATTATCGCTGTGGATGCAAAGATTAGAATGAAAACATATTCGGCTGGATAAGAGTTGAGAGAGAAATCTCAGACTTTGGTGACTCTCTGAAATGAGTATTAGCATCAGCTCATTACAGATAAGTGTGAAAGTGAAAGCAGCCTACTTTGTAAATGGCACTTTAAATGTTCTTTTCAGTGCTATAATATATTATGTAAGAAAAAAGCCTGTTTCTGCACTGATGTATTCGAAAGTAGTCATGTATTTTGAAGAAATAAATTTTGCAAGCAACATATGAATTGCAAATGTTAGTAGAAAACCCGGCTGCATTTCAATCAGTGTCAGTGGAGACCAATGCATTTTCCCCACAGCGTGTAGTTACGGCATTTACCACCAGGGGCACTTTACTTTGAACTTTATTTTTAATGAATATCCAGCTCACGTGGGGAAGACATTGCGTGGTCGTTCCACCATTTTACCATGGATTTGTTTGTAAACAAGAGGCTGGATTTGCAGACAGGATAAGATTACATGAATGAATGAAGCAACACACTAATGTGTAAAAAAAAAAAAAAAAAAAAAAAAAAATATATATATATATATATATATATATATTTTTATATGTGGTAGTATTGCATTGTTACAGATCGTTTGATATAGATCTATTGATTATGTGTATGTGTCTAACTGAACTTAACTGTGTGTGTGTGTGTGTGTGTGTGTTAGTGATGCACGGTTTATGTTATATCCACCGATCGGCCCGGGCCAAGTGTGAAGTATCCCTTTAATTATTATGTTATTATTTATATATATATTTATATATATATATATATATATATATATATATATATATATATATATATATATATATATATATATATATATATATATATATATATATATAATTATTTTTATTTTTATTATTATTAATTATTACAGTACTTAAATGCATAATTGCACTGTAACACAGACACATTAAAATAAAGTGTAGCCAAAAACTAAGCAGAAAAAATGTGACGTCAGACAGTCTAGAAGGCACAAAATTCAAAAATAATTTCACATTTCTACTACATAAATGACCCAATTTAAATACACATTCATCTTCCCAGCGCTGAAGTACCACGTTAACAACTTTACTATAGGGTTAGGATTGGGGTTTGGTCTAGGGTTAGTTGAATGTAATTATGCATAATTTAGTTATTAATACAGTGATGTAACGTGTAACAAGGACACTGTAAAATAAAGTGTCACCTTTGTTTTTGTTTTTTATTTCTGAATCATCAAACTGAGCTTATATTTTCATGTTTCATACAGTACTCTTTTGATTCCTCATGATATATTTCAGCAGGTGACAGTTAAATAAAAGACCAAAAATGGACATAAGCGTGCTCTGCAATTTTTTTTCTTTTGTTGTCATTCCAAAGCAGATTTTCTTGGATTCAGAGCGCTACTATAATGACTGTAATCTGCCATTGACACAAAACATAAAACGGTCATAGTGATAACCAATCTTCACATCTTGCTTTGTCTCCATACCGACTGAGAGCTCTCCAGATGTAATCTGCCAGCGCTCGGCTCTGAAAAATGCCCTAGTAGGGTCTCTGTAGGCCTTGTGTTGCATGGAATGTTGGAAATTGGTTTCTGTCCATTGGAAACTGAGCAATTTACGCGGCTCGGTCCCCTGTCCCTCTGAGAAATTGTACTAATTTCACGCCTTTCCTGAGTGAGTCTGTCTTTCTTTAACATGCATCAACATAACTGTTCTCCATTACACAGGTACTTAAAGAGACAAGACTCTGAATGTACGGAAGTAAATTAGAGGTGAGAAAGAAATAATAAGACTCTTTGCCGCTCGGTCCCACAGCATTTCTCGACACTGTCTCTGTGATCTTGATCCAATCTACAGTGACTCTCACCTGGAGACACTTTTGCTGGTCTCAGGGAGAACACGGAGATAAAGTAACCTCCACTAGTTGTCTGATGTGTTTAATATAATGAGGCTGTGTTTGAAATGGCACTATGTGCTGCTGGGTTGTGGATGCTGCTGTGAAACCAAAACAGCATATTCCAATTAGGATTTCTGAAGGATCATGTGACACTGAAGACTGGAGTAATGATGCTGAAAATTCAGCTTTGCCATCACTCAAATAAATTACATTTGTACATTAAAATGGAAAACAGTTATATGGGAATATTATGTTTTATTATTGATATATTTAAGCAGTTCTCCGTTCAAATTTAATGTGTAACTGTAATCTTTGGTAATCTTTTTTCAAAGCTCCGAGAGACTGAATGTAACTAGAGGGATAAGATGATGGATAACCATCTATCAAAATGTAAATATTCATTACTCACCTGGCACGGAAGACAGTTACCATGACAGCACAGGGATGTGGGCTCTCCAAAAGCTAGTCTTGACAGCCTTGAAAGCCCACAAGTACTAATGCCAAATGAGAGATGTCAAGTGGATACAGAATATCACACAAAGCCATCAGGTTGGCAGTGTATATCCAGTGAAAATTTGTATAATGTGCATTCACCAACCTTGTTCAAATGCAATGACTCAACTTTAACTTGAGATTTTTGCACCCTAAAGCTGAAAGAGGCCACAAAATGCACTGCTAAACGATCAAAACCTGTGAACCTGAAGGCGTTTATGCAAACTGGTTACTGTACATATCAAAATGCATGTGTCAAGAGCTCTTCAAATACTGTAGGTGGTTTTGCTGTGCAGCTCACCATTAAGCTTTCAGCTAGCACAGGAAACCAAAAAATATGAACACACAGTACACAAGAGTATATACAAGCTAGAGTTGGTTGTTAGTCGCCAGCAGCACAGCAGCTCCAGATAAACAATGCCACTCAACACTGTCCTGTAACTATAGCTAACATTACAACAGCAGATTATCTTAGTTCTGTGAAACAGCAACACCAGTGTTACTCAAGTATGGAGCAGAAACAACGCAACCTCTGCATCCGTTCCCAGGTCTTCTCCGCTGAGGTCTCTCCAGCGCTGGAAAGCTTTTCTAATATTAACACAATTCCTAAAGCTCTTGCCTGATCATAACCCTTCTTTATCCAGTGATATTCCTATGAGCTTTTCTCTTTTGTAATGTCTCTCATCCATCTCTCTTTCTACAGTCTTTCTTCAAATCTCCCCCTGCTACAAGTGTGTTTTGGAGCTCGTCTGATCCACTTTCAACAGCATTTCTCAGAAATCATTTAATGCACCTTTAAGCTCGGGATGCACAGGTTTCATCAGTCCTGCAGGAAACCATATTCATATCATATTTACAAGGTGCCTGTTGATATGCACACCTCGGAGGCAGAACTTGTCAGGTTCTTTGAATTGCCAAAGTTTTCAGGTTCTGAGATATTCAGAGAACTTTACTGCTGTACTACAAACAAGATATTTATAAGCAGAACTGTACATTTTGCTTCATTAACTAACTTTGCTTATGCATTAATTTTGGATGAATAGTAATTCTGATCACAAAGCTCACACACATTTCTTCTGGGTCTTTGTATAACAATTTGTGGAATTGACCATCCAATATTTAAGTGTTATTTATTTATTTATTTTTTATTTGTTAAAGCTGTCCTTTTTGGCCAAACAATAGGCACTTTAGATAATGTAGGTCCCAACATGGCACTGACATCTTGTGCTGATTCGGGACCTGAGTCTGCAGTAGTGAGCATGAAGTGGAGCCGCGGTATCCAGGCCACGCCCACACAGAATCGGTTAGTACAAATTACTGCAGAACAACTCATGTTCTCGTTGTAAAATAAACAGTTATGGAAATGTTGAAATTAAAGTTAAAGCTCCAAAATCCTCCTGAAAATCCTGAAAAAAAGTCTGTTAGTGCCTCAGTGACTTCGCTCAGAGAACCTGTCAATCTCAGCTGTCAATCATAATGTCACATGACCCGTTTTATAGCATCAAATAACTAACTAAAACCAACTAACATCAGCGTGATAAAATATACCTAAAATGACAGAAACCATCTTTGAAAAAAATGTTTTTGAAGTGTAATTTGATTGTTTAGTTTGTCTATGTCCCATTACATTACACGGAGAGGGCGGGCTTATGACAATATGGGACCAACCACCTGGAGGCAGTCGAGACGCTTTGTCTTCAATTTTCAGGACATGTGCAGCACACTTGATTACAACTAAGTGCTTAACCCGAAAGCTTACCCTAAACCTACCCGTAACCTAATTATAACCATATCCCAACCCTAAAACTAAGTCTTGACCCTCAAACAGGACTTTAAAGGGGAAAGTCCTCAGAAAGTGAGGACCGGCCAAAATGT
Organism: Paracanthobrama guichenoti; assembly: GCA_018749465.1. NCBI lineage: Eukaryota > Metazoa > Chordata > Actinopteri > Cypriniformes > Gobionidae > Paracanthobrama > Paracanthobrama guichenoti. The sequence continues at coordinate 33,823,956 of CM031955.1, forward strand.
CCTCACTTTACTCTCTTTGTCCTCTGATAGTCTAAAACTTAAACCGGTCCTCACAAAGATAATTGTACAAGTTGCTGCTTACTCAGAGCAGCAACAATCACGTGATCTCTGTCTCAGAGGATGAAGTTCGGAGAGCACTCAAGCGTGTGGACGTCAGGAAAGCTGCCGGGCCGGATGGTATTTCAGGTCGTGTTCTGCGGTCCTGTGCTGATCAGCTCGCCGGGTTGTTTACATCTATCTTTAATGAGTCCATCGCTACATCTGTGGTCCCCACCTCCTTCAAAAAATCCACCATCATCCCTGTCCCTAAGAACAGTAAACCCTCTTGCCTAAATGACTATCGTCCAGTGGCTCTCACGTCTATAGTCATGAAGGTCTTTGAGAGACTCATTAAAAACACCATTTGCGCCTTCATTCCTGACACTTTGGACCCTCTTCAGTTTGCCTATCGTCCCAATAGATCGACTGAAGATGCCATCTCTCATGTCCTCCACTCCTCTCCTCACTCACATCGACAGCAAAAGTGGGAACTACGTAAGACTGCTATTTATTGACTATAGCTCAGCCTTTAACACCATAGTTCCCACCAAGCTAACCTCCAAACTCCTGGATCTCGGCCTGAATCCTTCTCTCTGCCACTGGATTGAGGACTTCCTCACTGGCAGGCCTCAGGTGGTGAGAATAGGCCAGTCCACCTCCACCTCCATCACTCTGAGTGTGGGAGCTCCACAGGGCTGTGTCCTGAGCCCCCTGCTCTACTCTCTCTACACGCATGACTGTTTGTCCACACACAGCTCCACCTCTATCATCAAATTTGCTGATGATACTGTTGTCCTGGGCCTCATTTCCAACAACAATGAGACGGCATACTTGGACGAGGTGGAGCATCTAACATCATGGTGCCAGGACAACTGTCTCTCTCTGAATGTTGGCAAGACCAAAGAAATGATTGTGGACTTCAGGAAGAGACAGCAACGGACATACTCCCCCCTCATGATCAGCGGGTCACCAGTAGAGAGAGTGAGCAGCTTCAAGTACCTGGGTGTAAACATCTCCGAGGACCTGACCTGGACTGCTCACATTCAGACACAGGTGAAAAAGCCAGGCAAAGACTGTACCACCTGCGCCAGCTGAGGAAATTCAGGGTTTCACCAGCTATCCTGAAAACTTTCTATTTAGGGGCGATAGAAAGTGTTTTAACTCAGTGCATCACAGCGTGGTATGGGAACAGCACCAGTCATGACCGCAAAGCCCTGCAAAGAGTAGTGCGCTTATCCGAGGCGTATCTCAAGGTCAGCTCTCCCGTCTCTGCAGGACGTCTACACCAAACGCTGCAAAGGTAGAGCTACCAAGATCATCAAGGACTCTAATCACCCTGCAAACCCTCATTTCACGCTGCTGCCATCTGGTAAGCGCTTCCAAGCCTGATGGCCAAAACTGAGAGACTCAGGAGGAGCTTCTTCCCCAGGCCATCAGACTCCTGAACTTAACATCACGTGACTTCACGCCAGGATAAACATCGATACACTGACATTGCACTGCACTTTCTGTTCTCGTTGTTACTGTGTAACAGCCTGTTATAAACCTGTTTGCACATTATACTCTTATACATTTGTTAACCACATATTTATAAGTCTACAGTTTACTCACTGCAAAGTCTACTTCAATTATTTTATTCCACTTTATCCTTATTTGTTACCTTTTTTTTTTCTCTTGACTTGATTATTTATAATTCTACAGATATAGACATATATATATATATATATATATATATATATATATATATATATATATATATATATATATATATATATATATATATAGTATTTTTTTTTATATCCTATTTCTATTATAATTTCTTCCTTGTGTTTTTAACTGTGAATTTGCACTGTCCATGGAGCGGACCTGTTTACATTTCACTGCCGGTTGTATATTCTGTATATAACTGTGTATGTGACAAATAAAACTCTTGAATCTTGAAGTACACACACACACACACACACACACACACACACACACACACACACACACACACACACACACACACACACACACGTTGGTCTACCTATCATTATGATGACATTCCATAGATGTAATGACATAATTTTATACTGTACAAACTGTATATTCTATCCCGTTACACTAACCCTGCCCCTAAACCTACCCATCACACAACACTTTCTGCATGTTTACTTTTTTAATAAAACATAGTTTTTTTCTCATGAATTACTTCATCATGTGTGCGGTTTTGACATCACACAACAGTGTTTAACTTTGATTCAGGCTGTTTTGTGTGATGTCTTGTGAAGAGTTTGAGCTTTCTTTGGTTTGACTTTCAAATACAGAAATGAAATGAAACAAGCCATTTAAAGTGACAAATCATAAGCCAACTGCATACATTAAAACACACACACACACACACACACACACACACACACACACACACACACACACACACACACACACACACACACACACACACACACAAAAAACAAAACAACAAAAAGCAACAAAAACAAAACAAATGCACGGGTATGCAAAGGTGGCAATGGTCTAAAAGAAAAAAAAGAGACTGTAGTAACGCCGGTGTTGCTTGGTTGCGCCTCAGGGTTTACCACACAGATTCTTTTACAGTTTTTTTTCAATTGCCAACACTAAAATGACATGCACAGCACAATGATCTAAACTGACACACAGAGAGCAAAACCTCTACCTCTAAGTTCCTAAAGTCTAAACACATTTTCTGCTTTACACAAATTTTGCAATTCAAAATGGCACTTTTTAAATGCACTGAACACGGTTCTCTGCATAAGACACAACACATGTTTGCCGTTTCAAAACAGTGCCATTCAAAATGACACTACATGAGCTAACTGGCCAATACATGAGCCACCTGGCCAAACACCTCATTGGTTAATTGTTAACACTTCAATCAGGATGAAAGCACTATGAAAATGCCAAAGGTGAGCACCTGCAGAGAGAGGAAGATGAAGAGGAAGAGGGAGGATGCAATTTTCTTTTTCAGTTTATTGTTTTTTGTGAGCATATTTTTGTTCAGTCCAATGTAAATATATCTGCTCTGCATATGTTGCACTGACTTGTTTGGTGAAAATTAAAAAAAAAATCAAAATGTTTGCAAACAGCATTCTGTGTATCTGCAAATATTTGTATTATTCTGAAGAAGTGCTTTTCAATCATGAACAATCTGGAAGAATATTGTCCCATTTTACATATTATATGTATTAGTTTTGGTTGGCATACTAAAGCATGAACTAAAGATGAGAGTAGCAATTGGAAAATGTCTCAGTTAGTGCCATATGCCAACCATTAAAAAAGTATGTGTAGTATGAATGTGTTAAATGACATCTACAAATCGTGATCTGCAGAAATATTCATAAATCCTCTCCCGTGGTCATAAAGTGTTTTTGAATGGACTTTTTGCTTACTGTTTTTCACTTACTATGTATTCGAACATAATCTTTTAGCATACTTTTTTGGCATACTTTATAGTACGGCAGTATTCGATTTCAGATGCAGAGTTAGTCCTTTTTTTGGATGAAACTGATGAGTTCATATTGAAATTGGACTTGTTGCAAATTTGACATTTTATGATGTTGATCTCTTTTAAAAATCTAGGAGACATTTAATCTCGCAATTGAGATATTATAGAGATCCCATTTTTGATTTTATTTTTCCTCCTACAGGCTATATTCACTGTGTTTGTGGTGCTCTCCCGTACAGACATCCGCTGTGATTATTGCATAAACACACCCGCAAAGGGACAAGTCTCTGATATCACTGTTTGACTACAGGCTCCTCATATTGATGGTTATCTCTGTGCTCTCTCGGTCCTCCCAAATCAAAATAAGATCCAACCAATAAGTTTAGCTTGGAGTCTTTCATTTAGAGAGGATTTAATCGGTCGTGGAGATTTTCATTACTACCGTGTACTGTAATCGTGCCATGAATTTGTGTACCATGCCTGTGGAGTTTAGTGAAGCCCAGGTTAAAGTTTACAGATGATTTTGAAGTACAGTCCAAGTGTTACTTCAGAACTACTTTTGTTGATCTCTCTTGAAAATTATGTAAATAAATAAAAATGTAGAGGTCAACAATTAGTGAATTGTACGGAGCCCCGCACATGACATGCATGAAAAAATAGCAGGCTAAACCGTGCGCACGTTTTACTAATTAGTTCCTGCAATTTGCTAAATTTATAGCAAATAAATTAATCAAGGGAACGAATTAGTAAATCATGGCATCCGATGGCATCTGAAAGTTGCGTTTGCTGGTCAGTTTATGTGTAAATGTAATTTTTTGACCAACATTTTCCACTTCTGATGTAATTTCTAGCGAGAAACGACTAATGTAGTAATTAAATATTAGTTTAGTTCTCACCAAAGCTCTCTCTATTTTGCTACACTGCCTTAGAAGTCTGTCCGAAATCTTTTGTGAGGTGCCTTTGTATTCCCGCCACTGATCAGTCACCATGGAAACCTACACTCATCACAGCTGTTCGTCTTTTAGTTAATCATCTCTGTGTTTTTAAGTTCCTCCCTTTGTTCTGTTCATTATCGGTTGTTATTAGTACACTGTCTCGCATTTTGGCTTGTTATTCTGAGTTCGTAATAAATCTAATGCTGTTTTATAATCATCTTCGTCTTCTGTGATCATTACAATGACCTTGTGCTTTAGAGAATTCTGGAATTACTTTAGTATATTTCAGGGCATTTTCTATATGTAAATGATTTTTAAAGAATGATTTAAAGTAATTAGGTAGCCTTTAATGATTGAGGTGACTCTTAAAAGCAGGATCAATTGTGGAAATCACTTTTGGGTATAATAACAAATTAGCCATTATCAGCTTCTTTACAATGTTTGAATAAAAATGGAATATTACCTTCCAAGAGGAGCTTTTAAAGACAGATAACGAAGAATACAAGAATTAAAAATTAGATAATTTAGGACTGCCAACAACCTGACCCAATTTTATTTAATAAGGAAATTAAAACTTTTTTTTTTTTTTTTAAAGGACTGATTGCCTCATTTAAAAATTATTACATTATCCAATAATGATAAAAGGAGGATGTGAAGTGAATTACTAAGCTCTTATATTCAGAGCACACTGAAAGGTAGATGTTTATTGACTGTAATATGTTAAATCTGTCTTTTTTGATAGTTTTTGACAGCACTTTAGATAATGTATGTAACCACACACACACACACACACACACACACACATTAGCCATGTTTCCACTGTTGGGCCAAAAGCGAGTGTGCTAGTGTGTGCCAGGGCCAGTTGCATTTCCCCTGTCACTTCCTGAGCTTGATCGGGCTTCGCTGTGCTTCCTCTGGGCCAACGGACAGGGTTTTTTGGCCCACCGAATACTTTGGTCCAAAGCGGGCCAACTGGCTTGACAAGTGGTCATGAACAGAGGAGTCAGAGACGATCAGAACCGCTGCTCATTTCTCATGTTATTATATCAGGCTACCAACTAACTTCAACATTTAAGACATTTTAAACAACTTTCAGCTCAAAACTCACTTTCAGACACCAGCAAGTGTTTTAAAAAACTTCCTTGCGATCCGATATACTTACAGTATTTTTACTGATAGTCCACTGTATGAAGAATTTTTGGGTACAATATATCACAGTTTACTTTATTTTGCTATCCTCACTTATATAAATGAACAATAGTGTCCTGTACCCACTCATTATATCTGGTGTCTGAATAATTTTTGGTTTGACTGTATATGCGATGCTAAAGGCTACTTATGCTAATCATTGTGATAATACACACATTTATGGAAAATACCAGAGACAGCTTGAAGAACGTAGACAACTCATATGATTGTAATCATGTATTTATTTGGTTTAATGTTTTATCTGTCTCTTCCCTGTGCCTTTGTTGATACCAGACTAATGCTCATAACATAGGGTTTACCAGGACCACACACACACACACACACTGGGTTTCCATGTTTCATGGGGACATTTCATAGAGGTAATGGTTTTTATATTGTAAAAACTGTATATTCTACACTACCCCTAGACCTACCCATCACACAAAACTTTCTGTGAGTTTAGATTTTCAAAAAAGATAATTCTTTATGATTTGTAAGCTTGTTTCCTCATGGGGACCAAAAAAATGTCCCTACAAGCCAAAAATGTACTAGTATCACTACTTGTGTGGGGACATTTGGTCCTCATAACGTAGAGAATACCAGGACACACACACACACACACACACACACACACACTTTGCTATTTAAATGGGGACATAACAGAGTTATATAATTTTTGTATAATGCTAATTATTAGATTATATAGATCTGTTTATATAGTTATAGTTACTTTTTTCACGAGATTTGAACTAATCTACTCAATGGATGATATATATCATTATTTCTGGACTGTATATTTTAACTTTATTATTTTTAACTTCAGCAGTAGCTGATGTAGATTCAGTTTTCCTGTTCACACATCTCAGATTATTGCAGACTGACACTCCCAAGAGGGAAAACCCCTGCTGTGATCATTCATTGCGCTCTTGTATCACGATGACGGGTAAATGCCTTTTTTGTATATCAAAGAACCACACTCCTAATGACACATTTTTAAAGAGAGGAGGCGTATTTTGAAATATGTTTGTACAGACACAGAGGATAATTAATCCCGACAAAGTTTTCACAGAGCACCTTTTCATCCTGGTTCATTAGTGTCTAATTGCTTTGTAAAAATTACAACATGTCGTAATCTCTAGCAAAGAAAAATAAAGACGGGCCAGCCATCTGTCCCTGTGACCATAGGGACTACGCTAATGCATTAAAGCTCCGATTCGTATCGCTATCGGTGAGGGATTAAAGCGCTTCCTTGACTATTGCCTTCTGAACAGGGATGAAAGCAGCACGCGATGGGCTGATTAATATTCTGTTTTCTTGGAGACTACAAGAGGCTCAGAGAAACACAATCCCTCTTCCTGTGATTAATTAAATTGTGGGGAAAATGTGGGCCTAGCTAACCCCATCTCATTGTCAAGTCTTGCTCTAGCTGTTTAATTCAGTGGAATTGAACAGTAAATACTAATATATGCTTAGTAAATTGGCCTGGGAGAGAGGAGATGAGGCCTGGGTTTGATTTAAAGTGATTGTGTCTGAGAGAGACTGCGTGTGTGCTCTTAAGGCTTGCTGTTCATTAGTACGTTTTCAAAGGGAAAGAGCTAATTGTCGCCTGCCCTGAAACAAAAGCCGCACCGTAGTCCCCCACAACCTTAATGAGTTTCTGTTTGTAATGAGACACTTACTGTGTTTGGAAACGGATTTTCCACAGTCCACAGATCAATAACGCACCCAACAAAAACTTTATCTCATCTGTTCATTTTACTCTTCTGCGCTCTGGCTTTCAGTCATGGCTCATAAAAACTTCTTGAACTCCAAACCCTGGCAATCCCTCCAGCTCAAACTATTACTTGAACTTCACATATATTTTGTCAATGGTCACTTTAATTGTCTGCTTCAGACTGGCCATAAGAAAGTGACTAGACTAGCCTGGGTGTTGAGGGCAAATGTTTTTGAGCCTTTTTGCTGTGGGAAGACATAATTGAACTAATGAGACAAGTTGTTTGTAGCTGTTTTTTTTAGAAGAACATTTAGAGCTGTGAAATAAGACTACACTATGTAACTGCATGGAAGAACATTGTTGTGGTTGTGCTTCGGCTCTCCATTACTGTGCGGATGTATACGGTCATCCAGCTGCTTATAAAACTTAAGAGATATAACCAGTTTAGATGGAAAGGATCTTAAACTGACTAGCTGAAAATGTTACTGTAGCTTTATCCGTTAATAGACGGTACTTTCTTGAAAATTAATTCCAGCACAGCGCTACAACAACCATAATGGAATGGCCCTTCACAATAGATAATGATAGCAATTTATCTGTTCAATAAAATCTCTTACTCACCTGTTGAATAATAAAAAGCACCATCATTTCCATGTCGCTTTTACAAACCCGATTCCAGAAAAGTTGGGACACTGTAGAAATTGTGGATAAAAACAGAATGCAATGATGTGGAAGTTTCAAATTTCAATATTTTATTCAGAATACAACATAGATGACATATCAAATGTTTAAACTGAGAAAATGTATCATTTTAAGGGAAAAATAAGTTGATTTTTAATTTCATGGCATCAACACATTTCAAAAAAGTTGGGACAAGGCCATGTTTCCCACTGTGTGGCATCCCCTCTTCTTTTACTAACAGTCTGCAAACGTCTGGGGACTGAGGAGACAAGTTGCTCAAGTTTAGGAATAGGAATGTTGTCCCATTCTTGTCTAATACAGGCTTCTAGTTGCTCAACTGTCTTAGGTCTTCTTTGTCGCATCTTCCTCTTTATGATGCGCCAAATGTTTTCTATGGGTGAAAGATCTGGACTGCAGGCTGGCCATTTCAGTACCCGGATCCTTCTTCTACACAGCCGTGATGTTGTAATTGATGCAGTATCTGGTCTGGCATTGTCATGTTGGAAAATGCAAGGTCTTCCCTGAAAGAGACGACGTCTGGATGTTCTAGAACTTATATACCTTTCAGCATTGATGGTGCCTTTCCAGATGTGTAAGCTGCCCATGCCACACGCACTCATGCAACCCCATCCCATCAGAGATGCAGGCTTCTGAACTGAGCGCTGATAACAACTTGGGTTGTCCTTGTCCTCTTTAGTCCGGATGACATGGCGTCCCAGTTTTCCAAAAAGAACTTCAAATTTTGATTTGTCTGACCACAGAACAGTTTTCCACTTTGCCACAGTCCATTTTAAATGAGCCTTGGCCCAGAGAAAACGCCTGCGCTTCTGGATCATGTTTAGATATGGCTTCTTTTTTGACCTATAGAGTTTTAGCCGGCAACGGCGAATGGCACGGTGGATTGTGTTCACCGACAATGTTTTCTGGAAGTATTCCTGAGCCCATGTTGTGATTTCCATTACAGTAGCATTCCTGTATGTGATGCAGTGCCGTCTAAGGGCCGAAGATCACGGGCATCCAGTATGGTTTTCCGGCCTTGACCCTTACACACAGAGATTGTTCCAGATTCTCTGAATCTTTGGATGATATTATGCACTGTAGATGATGATGACTTCAAACTCTTTGCAGTTTTTCTCTGAGAAACTCCTTTCTGATATTGCTCCACTAGTTTTGGCCGCAGCATTGGGGGAATTGGTGATCCTCTGCCCATCTTGACTTCTGAGAGACACTGCCACTCTGAGAGGCTCTTTTTATACCCAATCATGTTGCCAATTGACCTAATAAGTTGCAAATTGATCCTCCAGCTGTTCCTTATATGTACATTTAACTTTTCTGGCCTCTTATTGCTACCTGTCCCAACTTTTTTGTAATCGGGTTTGTACAACATTTCAAATCACTCAGTTCTTTTCATCTTTGAAAAGCCAAGTCATTGTTGATTCTTGTTTTATTACAAGATCTGTCACATTCTCTATTTGCCAGCAATCTCCTCTGTTCTTTTAAAAAAAACGGGTGATTCCCCGGAAGTTCGAAATTTAGCGTGCTCCAACCTTTCTTGCTCGACAACTAACCTATGACACTCCCAAATACTTCAAAGTAGCAGGATCAACTTTCTCTATTTACGGATATGACGAGACACACACAGATGAGTGATGCTAGTACACGCAAAAAGCATCATGTGCTTGGTTTAAAATATAAACACTTATAAAATGTTACAAAAGATTTCTTTTTCAAAAAACAAAAACAAAACAAAAAATAAAAAAATGCTTTTATTTAAGAATCCTGAAAAGGCTCCAAATCAGCATATTAGAATGATATTGTGTAGAGTGATATGCATTTTAAATAATTGCAAAAGGCTTCGTTGGCCAAAAAAAAAAAAAAAAGGACAAAAATTTGCTGTTCGTCCAGAAATCTATTTTCTACGAATCTTTGCGTTAACATGTACTAAACATGAGTGGAATTTGCACCGCAGCGCCACCACACCTTAATGTTCATGACAAGAATAGCATGTATAGTTATCTTTATTGAAGTGAATTAGGTTTAAATCGCCGTCATGCATGAATGAATGATGTTTTTGCAATTTTACACATAATAATCCAAGATGATCACGCTACACAAAACTGAAATTGCACGTCAAAATAATACATTGTCAATATTTTTTGAGAACCCCAAAATTTCATGAATCACATTTTCAGGGGAGACCATGTCTTATTAAGGGGAGCCGAGCTCCCCCTAGCTCCTCCGTAGTTCGCACCTTGATCTAGAGGATACATAAAAGGGGTGTGCTATTGTAAGCAATAGTACCATGGCATACTTGAGAAGTACAGCTGAGTGCCTAAACCTCTGTGAATTACGCTGAAGTGCACTTACATGATACGATCTTCTTTCATCACATAAATGTCATGCTTTCGGGCTTACTGACAGACAGAGATGAAGCTGTTCAGACATTTCCCTCCAGAGAGATGGCAGAAACAGAGAGGCGATCATGGTTGAATTCAACCCTCCTGTGGTGGCGAGAGATGAGAGAGATTGCTGGGAAATGCTGTGTCTGGATGGAGGGTCTCTTTTTATGCAGAGCCCTGATATCTCAACAGTGCAGTGCTGTCAATAAGACTACAGTTGTCTGGTTCTTTTATACAACAGCCACCCTGAAGATCTGTTGTTTAGCAGTGTGGGAATTCACAAGATGTATTTTAATATACACTGACTGACCGTGCTTGCCTACAAACGCTCACAAACACAGCGGATATTATCCAGGACCGTCTCTGCTGGATGTTTTCATCTCTAATTGTCAAATCATCAGCACAGCATTGTTGTCTCCAATGAGTGCTGTTGGACAGGTGTAAGCATGTCGTCTCTGGAGCCAAAAGGACAAAAATTACAACATGGAGTCTGCTTGTTTTTTTAATTTTCATGATTAAATAATAAAAGAAAGTCTAAATTTAAGCTTTAGAAAGCTTCTAAATCATGCAAAAACACCAGCGACAAGAAATTTGTCTGTCCACACCAGATGTGACGCAACAAAATCAAAAATCACAGCCAATTAGAAGAGCGTGTGGGCGGAGTCTCTGCAAGTGCACTGCACTCACAATGAAATAGCACATAATCAAAAAAAGTGCATAATCAAATCGAATATTATACCATTTTAACATTATTAAAAATAGGCTAAATAGTCTACTGAGTGAGTAAAATAATATTTGTCATAGAATACACTTGTTTGTTCACACTCAGTTCACTCTTTCCCCTCCATTGACAGGCTTTCCGTGTTTTCACTGTTATAGGGGGCGCTATGACACACCTTCTGAAAGAGTACTGAATATCCTGATCAAAACATAGGTGAAGAAGAAGCAGAAACAAGTTATATCATATGTAATCATATGCATGTGTAAAATAATGCGATGATTAACATTAAACAGCATATAAATCAAAACTGCCTAATGTTACTGAATGAAATGTCGATCCAGGACAAGCTACAGGATGTGAAGCTGTGGGGGTGTTGACTCGATCTACTCCATCTGTGTTTTGATCATCGTTCTGAATCTGATCTGGATGTAGTCTTCTCCGTTTTTTGCTCAAAATGTTGCTTTTTTAAATTAAACTTACCCATATTTAAGTGTTGATAAAAAAAAATTTAATAAAAAAAATGCATTAAGCTAGAATAAAAGAATAAAACTAGTTTTTGTTTAAAAGTAGAGGGTCTGTTCTTTTGATCTGTTCAGATATTCATTCAATAAAACATTCTGGGGGCCATGAAAGTTGGGCCAGCTGTGAAGTTGCAAAAAATAGAATTAGAATCGCCACATATTGCCGTTGTGGCTGGTTAGGACATAAACTCTGATTAACATGGAAATTATGCCTTTTATCAGGTGTTAAGGTGCCGCATAGCATCTGGTTAGGACACTGTGTAAGAGACTTTCAAAAATATTTTTAACAAATCTCACCAACCTCAAACTTTTGAATAGTAGTGTAATCTTTTCCAGAGTTTTAATAGAGTGATCAGTCACATGACATGAAAAATGTTATCAAGGGATTACTGACCTTCCTGTGTCAGATGGTCTGCTTGGGGGTTCGATTCTCAGTACCAGCAGGAAAATATAGGGGAATGAATGAATGAATGAAGGTAGTCAAGTCACATTTCATTCACCAGCATCACCAGAACTGAATCTATTCTACTCCTTGTGATGGACAGAAAAGGGAAAAAATCGATTTAAAATTATTGCACTTGGCAGTTCCCATGATGCAATGCTGCACTGAATATGGCAGTGGTACTCTATATTTACTGTGGTTTCACTGCTTTCTCCTCTCCAAGACTTCTCTTTCAGAGTGCTGGCCATGGGAGCGGGCCTGCAGATGCATGCTGGGATCAGATGGAGTTGTAGGTTCTGTGTCGGCTGGTAAGCTGGAATAATGCATTTGCAGATAAATGCTTTATTCTTTCTGGTGCTCATGCTGAGGGATAAAAAGGATCGGCGGAGCAGACAGATATGACTAATGCAGTGTGTTAATGTTGGAATGAAAGGTTTCTGAAAAACATGCTCCATAGGTTGTCTATGAGATCTTTTTTTCTTATTCATCTGTGTGTTTTGCATTTCTCTTATTCTGTGCTTTAATAACGGTCTCTATAAAGGCAGGTGTTGTTTTGCTCCTTGTGTCATCTTTAATGAGCTGTTTGATATTGCATTTCTCTCTTACTGTGAATGTGATATAGATGTTGAAGTGCTGTATCTGATCTAATGACAGGCTGGGAAGGTTTGCAGTCATTTGATGAGAAATTGATTTTTGCTTGATCTGTTAAGATGATTTGGTTTTCATTTGGTTTGCATTCCGTAACTCTCAGGGCTCAGATTTTGAGTTCTGAAAGTTGCATTATTAAAATCAAATCAGAGCACTTAGTACGTTTTGGTAGACTTTTGTTAGTGCCAAGTAGGCGTATATACACGCTTAAAAATAAAGGTTTCAAAAGGGGGTTTTCAGAGAAGTGCAAGAGATGAACCATTTTGGGTTATCCAAAAAACCTTTCAGGTAACCTTTCAGTTTTTAATAATCTAAATAACTTTTTCCTCTATAAAGAACCTAAAAAGATTCTATGGATGATAAAGGAATTCATGTAACTACAATAATGACATTTTTTTGAGAGTGCCAAGTATATATGCTCAGGATATTTTTTTGTGGCACAGCAACGTTCATGTTTTATGGGAACATACAGGAAATTAGCCCATGATTTACTTACCCTCAAGTTATCTTAGATGTATATGACATTCTTCTTTCAGATGAATAAAATCAGAGGTATGTTAAAAATGTCCTGGCTCTTCCCAGCTTCATAATGGCAGTGACTTGATGGGTCATTTTTGAAGTCCATAAAAGTGCATCTGTCCATCATATAACTGCTCTACACAGCTCCGGGGGTTAATAAAGGCCTTCTGAAGCGAAGTGTCGCATTTGTGTAAGAAACATATCCATATTTAAAACATTATAGACTTAAATAACTCGCTTCTGGCGGTCAGCGGTATGCAAGTCGACTTGCGCTAATAGAGTACCCCCTGACACGATGTATAAGAGCATCGCAAGCTTTGACGCCGCTTCTCTTATATCGAAATCCTCCACCATTTCTCTTTTAAAATTCTTGTTTTAGACTCTAATTCTTGACCGGTGTTTTGCTCTATCCTCTGCGCTTCTGCGTTCGTCAGTATGCATGCATCAAGGGTTCAAGGGTTACTCTTTTAGCGCAAGTCGACTCGCGTAGCGCCGGAAGCCAGTTATTTATGTTTGAATGTTCAAAAAAAACATTATTTGTCACATATATTTCACTGTTGCGGCACCTCTCTTTCCAGTCTGTCAGTAACGCTCTGCTTAGCTCCTATATCACTATGAAGCCCCTCCTTCCGAAAAGCACAATGCAAGCACAACCATACTGTACATATTGATGGCTTCAACATAATCAGATGCATGTGTGAAGTTCTGTCTGTCATGGATGGCTGGAGGGTCAGAATAGACCACAGAGTAGTAACAGAGACAAATACTTTTTCTTATCAGAACCCCCGAGCGCTGATCCATCCAGCCTCTCTCGCTGTTCTCATTAAACAGGGTCACTGGTTTCAACCTCTCTCTATGATTTTGACCTTCAGCACTCCGACCAGACAGCTAACCACCCACCCAATTACACCGACCCCGGCTGCTGCCAACAGCGCATTCATACACAAACATGCATTTCAATTAGCAGCCTTATCTGACCACTGCTAACCATGCCAAATTCTCAGTACACTTCAGCTGCGCTAATGACAAAACATATATAATATTCAGGATTCCTGAGGAGGAAAAACAGACACAAATGAGATGATTGTTCACATACAGTATAGTAAGTGTATAGCTTTAGACTACCATTCATACCATTCACTGGGAAAGATACAGTATTACTTTCATTCAGCAATGGTGCATTCAATTGATCAAAAGAAACAGTAAAGTCATAATGTTACAAAATATTCCCATTTCAAATCAGCAAAAAAAAGCGTATTAGAACGATTTCCGATGTGGATTAATGGCTGATGGAAATTCAGCTTTTCCATTACAGAAATAAATTACATTTTAAAGTGTAATAATATTTGACAGTATTATTGTTTTTACTCTAATTTTTATCAAATAGATGCAGCCGAATAAGCCCAAACTCCTGAAAGATATATGAATGTAGATGGCAGCTCAGATCATTTCATAATGAAACTTTTGATTGCAGACTTTGCTATCTTGTTTGAGATATTATTGAGATGCCTTCTGAACCCTGGAGAGACATGAGATTATTAGTGTCTTTTTTCCCTCACAGAAATATCTGATGAGCAAGACACGTAGTAAAAGTCTACATTTTAAATGTAAATTTAAACGTATTGTTGTCCAGGAGATACAATTGATATACAAACCCGATTCCAAAAAAGTTGGGACACTGTACAAATTGTGAATAAAAAAAGGAATGCAATAATTTACAAATCTCATAAACTTATCTAACATATCAAATGTTGAAAGTGAGACATTTTGAAATGTCATGCCAAATATTGGCTCATTTTGGATTTCATGAGAGCTACACATTCCAAAAAAGTTAGGACAGGTAGCAATAAGAGGCCGGAAAAGTAAAATGTACATATAAGGAACAGCTGGAGGACCAATTTGCAACTTATTAGGTCAATTGGCAACATGATTGGGTATAAAAAGAGCCTCTCAGAGTGGCAGTGTCTCTCAGAAGTCAAGATGGGCAGAGGATCACCAATTCCCCCAATGCTGCAGCCAAACATACTGGAGCAATATCAGAAAGGAGTTTCTCAGAGAAAAACTGCAAAGAGTTTGAAGTTATCATCATCTACAGTGCATAATATCATCCAAAGATTCAGAGAATCTGGAACAATCTCTGTGTGTAAGGGTCAAGGCCGGAAAACCATACTGGATGCCCGTGATCTTCGGGCCCTTAGACGGCACTGCATCACATACAGGAATGCTACTGTAATGGAAATCACAACATGGGCTCAGGAATACTTCCAGAAAACATTGTCGGTGAACACAATCCACCGTGCCATTCGCCGTTGCCGGCTAAAACTCTATAGGTCAAAAATTAAGCCATATCTAAACATGATCCAGAAGCGCAGGCGTTTTCTCCGGGCCAAGGCTCATTTAAAATGGACTGTGGCAAAGTGGAAAACTGTTCTGTGGTCAGACTAATCAAAATTTGAAGTTCTCTTTGGAAAACTGGGACACCATGTCATCCGGACTAAAGAGGACAAGGACAACCCAAGTTGTTCTCAGCGCTCAGTTCAGAAGCCTGCATCTCTGATGGGATGGGGTTGCATGAGTGCGTGTGGCATGGGCAGCTTACACATCTGGAAAGGCACCATCAATGCTGAAAGGTATATCCAAGTTCTAGAACAACATATCATCAACTGCATCAATTACAACATCATGGCTGTGTAGAAGAAGGATCCGGGTACTGAAATGGCCAGCCTGCAGTCCAGATCTTTCACCCATAGAAAACATTTGGCACATCATAAAGAGGAAGATGCGACAAAGAAGACCTAAGACAGTTGAGCAACTAGAAGCCTGTATTAGACAAGAATGGGACAACATTCCTATTGCTAAACTTGAGCAACTTGTCTCCTCAGTCCCCAGACGTTTGCAGACTGTTAGAAAAAGAAGAGGGGATGCCACACAGTGGGAAACATGGCCTTGTCCCAACTTATATGAGATGTGTTGAGGCCATGAAATTTAATATCAACTTATTTTTCCCTTAAAATGATACATTTTCTCAGTTTAAACATTTGATA
The DNA here is from genome assembly GCA_018749465.1 of Paracanthobrama guichenoti. Lineage (NCBI taxonomy): Eukaryota > Metazoa > Chordata > Actinopteri > Cypriniformes > Gobionidae > Paracanthobrama > Paracanthobrama guichenoti. Next base: position 33,840,270 of record CM031955.1, read on the forward strand.
TGTCATCTATGTTGTATTCTGAATAAAATATTGAAATTTGAAACATCCACACCATTGCATTCTGTTTTTATTCACAATTTGTACAGTGTCCCAACTGTTTTGGAATCGGGCTTGTATTATAGAGATCTCATTTGTTTTTCTGTTCTATTCTGATAGCATACGGGTACTGAACTATTATTCAAAAATAATTCCACACTCCTGTGGTTAGTATATGAGGTTAGTATATAATTATGTAAAAAGTTTTTATTTTAATTATTGTTAATTATCTAAAAAAAAAAAGGCTTGGTTGAAAAGTTTGTTAATAACTTTTGTCTTGGGTTTATGTAATCCTTCATATTAATTTGGTAAACTAATTAAATTCATGTTTATTTTACATAATTTGCAATATCAATTTGTTTGACTTCAGTTTACTACATATTTATTTTGTTTATTATCTCTGCCTTTGATCGCTCTTGTGCCACTGATGTCGGGCACTTTGTATGCTGTTGTTTGCTGGAAAGGTGCTGAATAAATAAAGTGTGAGTTAAATTAGATTTCAGAGGTGTGTAGGTGTTGAGGACGAACAGACTGTTGAAAGAGAAAACTCAATCAGTTCTTCACTGGCTCACACACACACACACACACACACACACACACACACACACACACACACACACACACACACACACACACACACACACACACACACACACACACGCACACGCTCCCAAACCCACAAAGCCAGTGAAGCAGGTAAAAAGAGATAGAAAGTCTAGCTTCATCTCAATCTCTCTCTCTGTCTCGGCCTCCATCAATGGGTATTTTAAAAGCACTACACCAGGAGCAGCAGAGGAATATAGAGTCCCCAATGAACCAAAGTGTCAATAATATAAAACCTGCCAATAAGATTACACGGATCTCAACCGATAAGTTCATCATCCCCTCAGCCAAAACAACAGACAGTATAGCTCACACAGCGCATTTTACAAGATTAGATGCTCAAAACAAAATTGAAACATTTAGAAAAGGAAGGGAGCTCTAAGATCTCTTTAATGTCGCAACAATTTTCCTGGACAACAGTGTTATAAAAATAAAAGTGACTACTGGAATACTGCTGTATGTCCATAAACAAGCACACCTATCACTGATGGGTCAATCCCGCAATTAAGTGGAGACTTTTTTTTTTTTTTTTTCCTCCTGAGAAAAAGACTTCAGTAATCTCATAGCTATACAGTTTCAGAAAAAGTGTCGCCAGTGTGTCACAAACTTTGCTCGGATTTGTTATATATAGCGATTTCAAATATAAATGAGCAAATGATCTGAGCTATACTCTCCTCATTCACTTTGTACATCTGTAATCTTGTTTACAATTGACTAAATTTTACTACCGATTTTTAATTGTCCTAATCAGTTTTAGACTAAATTGATGTGAGCCATCACTCTTTTACTGTCTAAACTGCTTGAATTGAAAATGTTTACATCACATAAATTGTAAAATATGCATAAATATTTTACAGTTTATATGATATACCTGTCACGGTGGCTGTAATGAAGCACACAAGGAAAACGATAGAGAACAAAAATAGTTTAATAAAATAAAATAAAATGAACACTCAGGAGATCATAGGAGAACAAACTAACACAACTGTAAACTCTAATGCTCAAAATAATTAATTGTGTTGAGTAGAGCAAACTTAAATTAAACAAATTCGTTCAATTAAATGAACTTTTATGACTATTTAGAACTTTCTTCTTCATTTGAGTTCAATCTGAAATCTTACATTTAAAGGGGTCCTATTATGCCCTTTTTTACAAGATGTAAAATAAATCTCTGATGTCTTAAAAGTGTGTATGGAAAGTTTTAGCTCAAAATACCCCACAGATCATTTTTATATCATGCTAAAATTGTCACTTTAAAATGTCCCTTTTTGTCCCTTTAAATGAAAATGAGCTGGTGCTCCTGGCCCCCTTTCTAGAAATGGGGTGGAGCTTCAAGAGCTTGCATTAGCAGCTCCGATTACCTCACGCAGACACGCACTGAAAATGTCAGAAACTGTTCAGCCTTTTATGTTTAAACCAGAGTCGGACAATGATGGAGAGACTCAAGAAGAAGTGACAACATGTAGAATGCAACAGGACATTTCTGAATGGTTAGTTGAGGAATTTATGTAGCTGATGTGGAGTTAACTATCTTCAAGTCAACAATTAGCATAAATCACTTGTGTAGGAACTGTTGTAAGATTCCTTCAGAGCCAGAGAATATATGCTGCATGAAGAGGTGTAGTTTAGTTGAATTACTGTTATAACTATAATTTACTTATATGATTATAAATATAATCTTGCTTTTATGACATGCTATTGCACTTTTGTTTAAGTAAATGTGAAAAGAATGCTAAATACGTTGTCAGTGCATGTGACACTATATAATTTTTATATGTGTATATATATATATATATATATATATATATATATATATATATATATATATATATATATATATATATATATATATATATATATAAGTTTTAATAAGATTTTCCCAATAAATAGGCAAGAATAAACTTGGTGTCCTCAGTGATTCCTGTTCATTCCGACAACAAAGCGCTTGAATGCAACAAGCTCTTAATCACAACTTCTGAAGTGGGAAGTAGGACATTTCCGATAGCACGTGCAGGCAGCATTAAATACACAGAGAGGGTAATCAGACTTAACAGAAACAGGTGTGAGGGACTAAATAACAATCAAGAAAAACTAACTAGGGACTCAGGCAGGCAAAACAGGAACAGAACAGTGAAACTAATCCAGATTAATTGCCAATGAGAATAAAAGTGTTTTTATATAAATAGAGTTCAGTCAGGTCCACTGAAGTCAAAAACACCATAGACAAACTTTTAGTCAACTTTTTATTGGCATATTTTGCAAAAAAATTACATTTGGCAATATGGCTCTATTCTAAATTCCCCATCCTTTTCATGAGCTAAGACAGGGAACAGCAGCAGATTCTGGGGACAACCTCCCATCAATGACAACAGAATGACACTGGTTGAGTTAAACCCAGTTTAAGGAGGAGCTGGGGTGGAGGTGGGTTGCAAAGCAGCGTGCAGCAGAAGCAGCCAAGCAGTCAGAATGAACTGAAGCTACGCTTAAGGCGCCCTGTTTGAGAGTTGCCAACTGAGTGCACAGGAACCAGATCAGCTGATATGTACGGAGCCCTGCACATGACATGCAAGAAAAAAAAGTAAATCATTTGCACGTTTTACTATTTCGTTCCCTCGATTTATAAATCGTGCGCATGATTTAGCAAATCGAGAGAACAAATTAGTAAAACGTGCACACGATTTATAAATCGAGGGAACAAAATAGTAAATCGTGCGCACGATTTAGCAATCTGAAGAAACTAATTAGTAAAACGTGCACACGATTTAGCCTACTAGTTTTTACTGCATGTCATGTGCAGGGCTAGATATGAGATATGGGCAGGGTTAAAATTTTTCCACGTGGCCTGCCTGAACTAATACAGAATGCTTGATATAGTTTTTGGGTTTATTAAAAAGTGTTGTTTGTGTGCATGTTACTGTGTGTGTAATTTGTATCAAGCCATGACAGATGTGTATTTTTATTTTTTTGTAGTTCATTACAGAATTTAAATAGACTAGTTCTAATAGTATTCAGTATGCTACGTGTGGTAAAAATAAGCTCAGAGCTGAAATTCTACTTGCAGCTATACTTCTGCTACACAGAACCGCTCTTCTTACGTATGCAGTGTGACTACTGTTAATATGGGAGCCAAAATATATACACGTCGCTTATATGTGCAGTGTGAAACTGAATTATCAATATGGTCAAGAAACCTTTTGGTCTTTAACATAAAAGTCATCATTTTGTGTGCATTTATCATATACAAATGCTATAAACACACATCTCTTCCTCATCCTTTAGAATCTGATCTGAACACAAACTTACCATATGAATCCACACAGACGACACACAGTGTCAGAATCGCACAGGGATCAAATGTCACCAATGCAGACTAGTTTCTGAAAAGAGAGATGGAGAGAAAGAATCGTCCCATTGGGATGGTGTGTGGTGTGCCTGTCTGTTAAAAAGAGGAACAAAAGAGAAAATAGAGAAAAGAAAGGTCAAAGATATAGAGAGTGTGAAGGAAAAGAACGATAAGACTAATGGACAGACCGCCACATTCTGTTTGTCCTGAAAAGAGACCCAAAACAACACAGATAAAAGTCGTAAATCTTTTGTGAGGAGGCTACATCACACCAGTCATATTGAAATTAATTTTACAAAGAAATAAAGATGTCTCACATTGCCAGATGTATTTGAAATGAAGCTAAATGGTTTTCATATAGCAACAAAATGTTGGTGTGGTGGGCAGTTAAAAGGGTAGTTAATTAAAAAAAAAAAGAATATTCTGTTTATGTAACGAATGTAGGAGAGTAAGAGCTGTGCGTGTAAACCTCACTCCCCTGGCCTCTTTAGAGTCCTTGTTAGCATGTCCACCTCCCACCCCAGAGAGCCGCTCAAATCTCGTTCAGAGTGGGTCGAGTAGGACTGGTTACATTTGGTGCCATGACCCGGATAGGTGTAACAGAAGTAGGAGAGTAATGGCTTGTTTCCACCAAGTGGTACGGTTCAGTACAGTTTAGTGCGGTACACAATTTTTTCCAGAAGCTGTGAATGGTACCCTACTTCCGAACCGTACTGTACCACTTTTTTGGCACCCTTCCGTTGGGGTACCTAGCACAGTAGTCTGGTACTAAAGGGTGGAACTAGACTCACTGCAGAATGTTGACTGGTTGACAGAGAATTGTCACTTGCGTGTGCTTTTTCGGCACATGCCGAGAAGCAAGAACAAGATCTGCTGTATGTCGCCCATTGTTGTTTACTGTGTCACTTTCTTCTTTGTGTGAGAATGACGTTGATCGCTACACCACACCTATCATAAGGGCAAACGCAAGCCGGATCAGGGTTTACGGTCCCGAATGGTACTGTACTGTACTGTACTGAACTGAACTGTTCCGCTCATTGGAAATGAGCCATTAGAGCTGTGCGTTTAAACCTCACTCTCCTGGCCTCAAGGGGCAAGCTAGTGACTGACACTCGGGACTGTGGTCTTTAGGATGCCCATCTCCCACACCGGAGACCCTGGTTCGAATCCCACTCTGAGCAAGTTGAGTAGGACCAATTATATTTAGTGCCGTGACCCAGATGAGAGTGAGATTTATGGGGGTGAGTGTAATGGGCATAGGCCAGTAAGAGTTGTGCATATAAACCTCACTCCCCTGGCCTCAAGAGGCACTCTAGGGGTTGTGGTCTTTAGCATACTTGTTAGCATGCCCACCTCCCACACCGGAGACTCCGTTTTCGAATCCTGCTCTGAGTGGGTTGAGTAGGACCAGTTATATTTGGTGCCGTGACCCGGATGGGAGTGAGGTTTATGGGGGTGAGTGTAACGGATGTAGGTCAGCAAGAGCTGCATGTGTAAACCTCACTCTCCTGGCTTCAAGAGGCACGCTAGTGATTGAACTAGCCCTTGCACGCAGCCCTTGTTAGTGTGCCCGCCTCCCATACCAGAAAGCCCGGTTTGAATCCCGCTCGGAGCAGGCAAATGGGACTGGTTACATTTACTCTCCGTCATGTTGTTCCAAACCGACCTGATTTTTTTTTCTTCTTCTATGGAATACAAATTCAAATGTTATGTCATTTCCTTGATGTTTAAAATAGTTTCAGTTTAAGGTGGGACTATATATATATTTCTGTCAGTGGCTTGAAAACCATAATTATTTTTCAAGTTCCTTTTGGTGATACTAGGGTGTGGAAATTAGACACTATAAGTTGTTACACCCTGAAAACCCTGCTTTCTGTTGTTGCTCTCAAATGTCATACATACTTTGTCATATTCAGATTTAGCATGTCATATCTGGACATGCCACACACTAATAGGCCATTTACACAGGACACATTCTTGTGTTCAAAAGCAGCTAAAAGAAATGCAAAGGAATACAGCAAAATTAAAAAGAAAGTTAAAAAGAAAAGACCTTATGCAATGGCCAAAATGTCTGTCAGACACAGTTCCACATTGTCCATCAAATAATGAATCAGCCCCGATGGAACAAAATAATAAATCCTGTGTAAACATTGCTATATGTGAATGAAATTTCCCGTCTGCTTTTGAAAGCCATACAGGTTTGGAATGGCATGAGGGTGAGTAAATGACACACATGTTCTAGTACTTCTACAAAGCCTATTACCCATATTTCCTCCCTCAGCTATTACATTCATTCAGACCTGTTGCTGAAAATGTAAGTATTGATGTATATGTGACAAACATTTTGTCCAGTAAATCTCAGAGTTCTGGATGGATGTGACTTTACAGTGGCAGCTTCCTAGCCTAGTATTTATCACCGGTCATCCTTTACACGCACGTATGCAGGTTTAATAAATGTACTAGCCTTACAGTCATCACTGACACACACCTCAAACAGACTACACATTATGATTCCTTCAGGGCGTAAAATATCAGATACCTGTCACATATCAAATCGATAAGCCAATGAGATACCAGATGCCGCTGCTGCTCAAAATATCTTATGAGTTATATCTGGAAAACTTTAACCACACACACACACACACACACACACACACACACACACACACACACACACACACACACACACACACACACACACACACACACACACGCACACACACACACACGCACAGACAGACAGACTTGAATCATCTGGTTGGCCAGCATGAATCATCTTTTCGACGTGGCTCACTGCGCTGGCTGTAAAATCCAGTGCTAAAAGTCATCTACATGTCTTCTCTTATATATATTTCATTTCACTTTGCTTGCTATACTGTTCTCTCTTACAGATGAATTCAGACACATGACCTCTGCATTCCTCCAGCCATGAACCGATAAAGACCCTCAGATGCCCAAAATAGACACCCTGCCTCTCATTCAGAGCTATTCTTGCTGTGCCAATGCAGAGACGATCCTGACAACTTTGGAGGAGAGAAACAGAGCGAGAGAGAGAGAGAAGAAATGGCAGTGTTATGTTCGAAGGTGGAGGCTTTCCCTCCCAATTAAACTGTTCTTGAGACCGTCAGTGCTGCGTCAGAAATAGTGAAAATCAAAAAAAAAAAAAAAAAAAAAAAAAGGATTTTACCTGCTGTTATTCATCTATGAAGTGTATTCCCAGAGGAAGATTTTATGGCTCAGAGGTTACTCTTTCAGGAGATTCAGCAGTTCTCCGTTATATTTCATTTAAGTATTGACTGAGGGTCAGATCATGGTCCCATGAGACCTCTGATATATTTAGATAAAGTATATAAACTGCCCGGCCAAAAAAAGTTGCTGTTTGGATTTAATTTTTCAAATGCTTAAGAGTCAATGATTTGGATCATTATTGCAGTGATTTTTGTGTTTCTATCATGTATTATGTTTGGCAATAGTTCTTCTAACTCTAATTGATGGAGTGTGTAGCTTTTCATTTCTTAAAGGGGTGGTAAAACACGATTTCACTTTTCTAACTTTAGCTAGTGTGTAATGTTGCTGTTTGAGCATAAACAACATCTGCAAAGTTACAACGTCCAAAGTTTAAAGCAAAGGGAGATATTTGCTTTTAAAGAAATCAATTTCTAAGGACTACAGCAAACAGCCGGTAGGGACTACAGACATTCCTCCAGGGTTGCTGACATCACCAACCCCAATATTTACATAAACCCCTCCTCCGAGAATATTAAATAAGGGGGGCGAGGCCATTTTTTATTGCTGTGGAGAAGAGTTGTTGTGGTATAGTTAGTAGGCTGGAGTGTTGTTGCTGCAATGCCGACGAAACGCTGTTATTTTCATCCGGATTGCAGGTCCACTTTGTTCATCCTTCCTAGGGACAGGGGAGTTAGGGATCAATGGTTAAAATTTATTTTTAACTCGGTCCCTCATAATTATTACCCAAATCTCGCTCTCTGTGCTGCACATTTTACGGAGGAAAGCTTCCACAATCTTCGCGAGTTCAATGCAGGATTCGCACAACGGCTTGTCCTGAAAGATGGAGCAGTTCCAACTTTAAAAACAGAAGCTGTTTACGGGCCACAACCTGTAAGTATGATTTATTTTTCGTCGATGTGTTTTCCTGTAATAGTTTGTATTGTTAATTGTACGTTGTAGCAAGGAAGTAAACAAATGACAACGCTGTTTGCTCTGCAAAGCAGTTTGTTAAATGCTCATTCATACTTAACGTTATCCGACAAACACCTAACGTTACAAACTTTTTTAAATCTCAACAGCGAACTTGGAATTAGTGTAAATTATTCTTTGATTAGAGCTTTTATGTATTGTTTATCTACAGGCATGCTAAACATGGTTCTGTGTTTGATTTGGCTGCTATAGTAAAGCCAATGTTTAGTGTTCGTTTTGGGTTAATAGTTCTTGCGACAGACATTTGCCTATAATCGCTAGAATCAACATTGTTTCTAATACTACCAAAGTACAGACTACCGGTAAAGGTAAGGGGCGTGACGTTTCCGAAAAACGTGCACTAGGCGGTTAGCGAATCACAACACACTGGGCCAGCTAACCAATCTGAGCCCATTGTATATTTTTGAGGGAGAATCCGGAAACCATCAGACCGTTTTTACAAGGAGGGACAGAGCAGTGTAGAATAAAGGTTAAATATATGAAAAATAATGCAATTTTTTTTTTTTTTTTTTTTTTTTTTTTTTTTTAACGAACCATGAACACATGTTACAGTGCACCCCACAAACACAATCAAGCCTTCGAAAGAATGTGTTTTACCACCCCTTTAAACAACCATGTAGGAAGACACATCATGGCCATATTCCAGGATGTCAAGATTCATCAGCTCAAACTGTGAAAGAATGGTTGGGAGGAGCATGAAGAATCATTTTCACACATGAATTGGCACCTCTGAGTCCAGACCTTAAATTCATTGAAAGTCTTTAGGATGTGCTGGAGGAGACTTTACAGAGTTCTGGACTCTTGCAGTGACAATACAAGATCTTGACCAAAAATGAATGCACCTCTTGATGGATATACACTCACCTAAAGGATTATTAGGAACACCATACTAATACTGTGTTTGACTCCCTTTCGCCTTCAGAACTGCCTTAATTCTACGTGGCATTGATTCAACAAGGTGCTGAAAGCATTCTTTATAAATGTTGGCCCATATTGATAGGATAGCATCTTGCAGTTGATGGAGATTTGTGGGATGCACATCCAGGGGAACGAAGCTCCCGTTCCACCACATCCCAAAGATGCTCTATTGGGTTGAGATCTGGAGACTGTGGGGGCCATTTTAGTACAGTGAACTCATTGTCATGTTCAAGAAACCAATTTGAAATGATTCAAGCTTTGTGAAAGGATGTATTATCCTGCGGTCATAAAGCGATGGACATGGTCAGAAACAATGCTCAGGTAGGCCGTGGCATTTTTAAACGATGCCCAATTGGCACTAAGGGGCCTAACATGTGCCAAGAAAACATCCCCCACACCATTACACCACCACCACCAGCCTGCACAGTGGTAACAAGGCATGATGGATCCATGTTCTCATTCTGTTTACGCCAAATTCTGACTCTACCATCTGAATGTCTCAACAGAAATCGAGACTCATCAGACCAGGCAACATTTTTCCAGTCTTCAACTATCCAATTTTGGTGAGCTTGTGCAAATTGTAGCCTCTTTTTCCTATTTGTAGTGGAGATGAGTGGTACCCGGTGGGGTCTTCTGCTGTTGTAGCCCCTCCGCCTCAAGGTTGTGCGTGTTGTGGCTTCACAAATGCTTTGCTGCATACCTCGGTTGTAATGAGTGGTTATTTCAGTCAAAGTTGCTCTTATATCAGCTTGAATCAGTCGGCCCATTCTCCTCTGACCTCTAGCATCAACAAGGCATTTTCGCCCACAGGACTGCCGCATACTGGATGTTTTTCCCTTTTCACACCATTCTTTGTAAACCCTAGAAATGGTTGAGCAGATTGTGAAATACTCAGACCGGCCCGTCTGGCACCAACAACCATGCCACGTTCAAAATTGCTTAAATCGCCTTTCTTTCCCATTCTGACATTCAGTTTGGAGTTCAGGAGATTGTCTTGACCAGGACCACACCCCTAAATGCATTGAAGCAACTGCCATGTGATTGGTTGATTAGATAATTGCATTAATGAGAAATTGAACAGGTGTTCCTAATAATCCTTTAGGTGAGTGTAAATGCTGTAATGATCCTTGCTTTTGGCTAGAATCCCTGGATTTGTGAAAAGAACAGTACTTAGTTTTCATGTTAACAGTGAAATTGCGTCGAGGTTTAAAGTTCTCAGGTCTCTGCATAACTGATTAATACCTTAGACAGTGTTTTGTACTGAATTCTTTTTGCACTTAAAGGGATAGTTCACCCAAAAAGTAAAATTCTGTCATAATTTACTCACCTGCAAGTTGTTCCAAACCTTTATGAATTTCTTCCTTCTGCTGAATGCAAAACAAAATATTTGGAAGAATATGGGTAACCAAACAGTTCTCATTGACTTGCAAAATATGGAGAAGAAAAAAAAATCACTAAAAAGAGCAAAAAGAGTCAGTCAAGTCACCTTTATTTATATAGCGCTTTATACAATACAGCAAAGCAGCTTTACAGTGATAACAGAAAAAATTATGCATTCCACCTGAAATTTCATTTAAAGCAGTTATGCAAAAAATGATGTCATTGTCCAGCTCAGTTCATTTCTCATACAACAGCTTCTGTGCTGTCAGATCAATAATATTGTTGAATATAATAAGTGTCCTCAACTAAGCAAGCCAGAGATGACAGTGACAGGAACTCCGTCAAATGACAGAAATGAGAAAAAAAAAAAAAAACCCTTGGGAGAAACCAGACTCAGTCGGGGGACCAGTTCTCCTCTGGCCAACAAACACATTTTTGTGAATTTTTGATTTGTGATCTGGACTGGACTGTATTGTTTTGATTCACCTAAAGAAAAGAAAATTATTAGGTGATAATATATTAATATCATAATATATGATAATATTATTAATATTATATATATATATATATATATATATATATATAATTTATATAAATATATAAATTGCTTACTGTATAGTAGGTACTCTGTTTGGTTTGAAATTTACTTTGCAACCATTAAAAAAGTATGTTCTGTATAGTCTGAATGTGTGCAGTATGAATGAAATCCTACATCCGCCATGTTGTCATTGTCATGTGACCTAAGGCATCCGTTGCATCGCTTCACTACCTTTCACAAATCCCCGCCTGTGGCCACATGGGATATTAAAGTGTCCACTGTATGCTCACTTCAGAATCTCACCGGAAGTAGTAGGACATCTGGGAATTTTTTGCCTCCTGTTTTATAAATACTATTCGGGCATAGTACCTGGCGCACATTCTGTTTTTTGCCTACTATGTAGTACGGAAGTAGGCATATTCAGATATTCAGCAGTTTATATTCAGATCTTGCAGAGATACATTGAACAGTTTCAGAGACATTGTTGAGATCTGTTGAACTCTAATATCTAATATCTGAGAAGCAACAGACCTATGTAAGTTGCTTTCATCCATTTTTGGGAAAGAAAATGTTACAGGGATCTCATTTGTGACTGTTCTTTCCTACAGGTTCTCTCTTTCTACACTGGGTATGAAGTAGGTCTGGGCTATTAGTTAACAAATCCCATGATGCCACACTCCTGTGAGGATAAATTATTTAAAACTGAAGTAATTAAGAGGTAATGAGCAGACCTGACCGGGGCAAACGTTTGGGAAAACGCAGACATCTCATTGGCCACATTCATTATATCTCAGTGCTATATGTGACAGCAATCAACAAATGATAAATGAACCTCAATGTTTATTGTTCAAAATGCAGAGAAGAATAGGTGGCTCTAGAGAAAGTGAGCTCCCAAATCCCCTTCCCTTCTCTCTCTCGCGCTCTCTTTCTCTGCTGCTTCCGTAATTACTTCTGAGCTGCGGTGAACTTGGCCATGGAGACGTATAACTCTCCCTTCAAATGTCAGCAGCTCATTGCAGCTGCTCTAATTGGGCTGGTGTAAACGCGAGGTGGCTTTTTCTTCCCCTTCATCGATTTCTTCTCCTTTCCTCACCTTTGTCATTTCACACTGTCTGTGTGTGACAACTAGTGCCAATCTCTCAAGTGCCTGTTAAAGCTGTTGAGCTCCTCAGGCCTGCGACTGATGTGGAATCAGCTGTGTGGTGCTGTCAGGATGGGTTTGCCGGCAGCATTGGTCTGATGAATGCTGATCATAAAGTTATTTTTTTTAGATTCATCAGTAGCAGTTCTCTTGGGACGATTGAATTGGGATGGATCACTTTCATACCAATTGCAAAAAACTACTGGGGTTAATGCACACTACACTCTAAAAAAATGCTGGGCTGTTTCAACCCAAAGCTGGGTAAAATATGGACAAACCCAGCTGTCGGGTTAAATTTTAAAATAAATTTTTAGGGCCCTGTTTACACCTGGTATTAAGATGCGTTTTGGTTAATCGGATCACAGGTGGACGACGATAAATACAGGTGTAAAAGGGGTCTAAAATGTTTTGAGCTTGTCCACTTTTGACCCCTAGGTAGTCGAAAATGCATTAGACCGGATTGCTTTCGTAGTGTAGACGCTCATGTGGTCGAATGCGTTCGAACCGTAGACTGTAAAAAAAATATGGACATAGTGTCTGTGACGTCACCTGTAGGAATCTGAAGAGCATTTTTGAAGGCTAAGGCTGTGTGTCCACCAAAGCGTTTTTTCATGCGGCTGGCTGGCGTATTCAATTGTTTTCAATGGGAGTGCCATGTTTTTAGAACGCCATGAGCATAACGAGGCGCTGAGTGTGTATTTCACGCTCAAGCACTGAGCATTTGGCGTTTTTTACTAGTCGCAGAGAGTTGAAGAATGTTCAACTTTGAGTAAAGCGCTCATCACTGTCACTTTTCACCCAGCCGTTTAATCACAATGGAGGAGGGGCGGGACAAATACAACACCGACCAACTGCCACATTCTGCTTGTACAACATCAACAGATGAAAACAAGCAATAATAACGGAACAAAATGAATTAAAACAAGAGCCAGAGCAAATACTTAACATTGTATCAGCATTTTTATATAGAATCAATACAGTAACAAACTCGCTGCCTAAAGTGGGTGGAGCCGGCCGTTGCCATCTTGGCAGTGTGTCACCGCGCGTCACTCTCGGATAACTGAAAATGGGCAAAGAGGCAGGACGTGGGTGGAGCTAAGGTGCCTAGTTGTTGAAACCACGCCCCCCTCGTGAAAATTCACCCCCTTCACAGTTGTCATGAAGGGCAAAATTAACTACAGCCTATAGACCAAAACCACTTTTTGTACCAGGCTGTAAAAATTTTTTCTGCTGTAAAGTTGGGCATTTTAACATGGGGGAGATATACAGATTTGACTCCCTTTTGGAGCCTGTCTCTATAGCGGCCAGTCGATGAATTGCAGTTTAAGTCACTTCTGTGTTGGCTTCAAGAGAGACCGCGGGAGGTTGCCGCTTGGTTCGAACAATCAAAAAAGAACGCCTACTCTCCGCCTACTGACCATTATGACAGAAGTGGTTGAAAGTGGACAAAAGAGATGGATTAAAACACCAGGTGTAACCCTTGCCCATTTGTGACAGTTCAGCAGTCTCTCTATTATTCAGCTTTCACCCAGCTGCTTTTTAATCGATATTAAGTAATTTAGGATATATATATATATATATATATATATATATATATATATATATATATATATATATATATATATATATATATATATATATATATATGGTGTATTTGTATTTATATATATTACAAAAGAATACAAATGGTGAACCTTTAGTTTTGACATTTTGTGCTTACATCCTCACACCATGGATCCAGAACAGCTCCTTCACCCCGGTGAACCTACCTGAGCTTCCTCTAATGGCCACCAGAGAGCAGACTAACACAGCTCACACGCTGGCTTAGTTTACGTTGGCCTCAGTAAAGTTGGAGAGTTACAACACCACAAAGAGAAACAAACAAAAAATGACCTGGATGTCATTTGCTTTAGTCATGGGTGCAGGTCTGTCTGATAAAGTCCTTGATGTCACAGGAGAGCTCAGCAGATTTGAGAGCTTTTGAGGAAAGCCAGAATTAATTAACAGAGAATTCCAGCTCTGAACTCAAAGCATTTTGTGCAGTCTCAAGGTTCTGTGGTTTATTGATATTGTATTTATTTATTTTTTATAAAATGTTAGACTTTGTTAGACTCCCTGGTGTCCAAAGCAAAAGCAAAATGTTCTATCATTCAAAAATAAGGTCTTAAAGTCTTCCTACAGTTTTGGTGTGTCTGTAACTAGAGCACATCACAGGTAATTCATAACTCTGACATATCATACATCATAATTGTATAGCCAGGTTTGCAGTTCTGTGACTGAAATTCTATTTAAATGTGACTCGTGATTTGTAGTCCATGATTTATTCTGTTTGATGTTGGTATTAATGTCAGGGTTTCTGTGAACTCGTATCTGATCAAGGCTCTGTATGATCATTATAAACACAAATAATAATTTCAGTCTTGGGGCTAGATAAATGGTACATTACCTGGGCACATGGGATAGTAATCTTTTATACCCATCGCTTTTTTTTCCTTTTCCCAGAATGTAGAACATAAATGCAAAACCTAGTTGCCTATGTATTGGCAGCATTTTAAGTGCTTCCAAATAGTATGCATGATTATGCTAATACTTGCAAAGAAACTTAATATTGGTTAAGTTTAAGTTAGGGTTTAGTGTGGCTTGTACCAACTCATTGTATACATTTCCAAACTTCCACGATGCATACAGCAACCTTTTTTTTTTTTTTTGTTGCATAAAATTTCAGTGCCACTCACTGGACATTTCACTGGGAAAGTATTGTGAAATGTGCAAAAAGCAATGTAGCTAATATTTTGCAGAAATGGTGTTACAGGCACATTTTTTTTCCAGTACATCTGTTGCATGTATAATCTTCTTTACTAAGAAGACAGTCCCATGATGCATTGCAACACTCTTACATGAAAATTCCATCCAAGCGAGAGAAGTGTTATTTAAATAAATGCATTATTTGTATGTACTATGCAGTTTAGAACATTGTATCATTAGCTTAGCAACATGCTAATGCGAAAACTATTGAAATAATTTGCGAGTCAAGTTGCTGATGTGCTTTGTGTGAAGGATGCTTCCTATGTAGGCAGACAGTAGACAGCATGGCAACTCACTAGGATTTGGAAGAGAGCCAGTAACTGTTGCAAGCCTGAGTGAGCTGCCTCATGGTTTACTTTGTGTGATATCATTTATGACAGTGCACTAACTGAAATTAATACTCTATGGTTTACTGTTAGCATGTTGCATTCTAAAATTGCCATATCTGCAGATTTTGGCCAAAATGAGAACTATTGAGACAACCTTGGGAACTTGGTTGTTTAGCTAGGCAGCACACTCAGGTTTGGAACAGAACTGTTTCAAAAGGAACATGGTTTTGGGGCTTTGTTTCTTCCTTTTTTCTTATGTAATTTAAATGTACATGTTGATGTCCTTGTAGTGCAAAACTCAACAGCAGGAGTTTTCTTTTTTTTTAGCATCTGTGTCATTTTTTTTGACAGAGACACAGCGAGTGGTCTGTTTTCATGGCAACAGTCGAGACCAGGGTGAAAAACTCAGAGATGTTCCACTTCGAGTTGGTGTAAAGAAAAGAAGTGTATTAATTTACATGCTTAATATAAATGTTTATGGAGTGTTTGTGGAGGTGAGCTCTGCAGGTTTAAAACCCTTTCAGGTACAGATACAGACTTTCATTTATAATGTCATGGAACAAACCATCAAAATAAAAGTGCAGATACAGTAGCGCAATGTTGGTAAGTTTGGTAAAATTGGTAATTTAGGTCTATTGTATATTGTATATTGTCAATCATGTAGCGTTGCATGAAGCATAGCTCAGACGTCACTGTCAAATCAAATAGCTTTCTGATAGTCAACATGGCGCATTGTGAAAAACTTGAACGTGTCGTGAAATCTGCATGTAATCTTTCTGCTTCACTGGAAATTCTCAATCATGTGGAAATAGCTGGATTTCACCCACAAATTTTTTTTCCAGAGAGGCTACCTCATGTCTCAAAGCACATAACATTACAACAATAATGAACATAAACAACTTAAAGAGAACTGACCTGTACCACCTGACTACTGCAGATTAATTTCAGCATTGATAGTGTTGCCAATGAAATGCATTCGAGTGACGAACTGCTCTGAGCATAACATCACAGGTTTCAGTCTCTTCCAAATTACACAGCATAAGCTCGTTGTTTTGGTTCAGGATGAACTTTAAAAGGTGGCTGCTGTTTCGGTTGTGGTGCTCGGTGACTGATGCCTGTCTAGCTCTGCATGGCATGAAGTGCGTTGATGACATATGATGTCTGCGTGAGCAGGTGTGCGGAGGTGCGGAAATACATACGTTGACAGACAGGTAGGACATCGTATTGTTGCCCTCGGAACGAATGCAATGATTGGAGGAACATTCAAATAGGAAACAATGTGTGTGTATTGATGGTACAAATTCTTCTCACCTTGCTTGCCCCAAGGGGGTTTCCACAAGGCTCCATCTTGGGGTCAATTTTATTTTCACTTAATATTAATGATCTTCCTGGAGTATGTAAAGATGTAAATGTTCAGATGTATGTACATGATGTAGTCATTTTTACACATGCCAATAACTTTGAAAAAGCTTTGATTACTTTGACTTCTGCTATGACGAATGTTCAGGATTGGTTTACCAAATCCTGTATATTATTGAACTTAGAAAAAAAGAAAAACCTGTGTATATGATGTTTGCAAAACAGCAAGTAGAGATGATACATTTAAAGGTATTCTAAGAGGGAGCAGCTTGAAATTGCTAAAGTGTTTACACATCTTGGATCACTTTGGGTTCTACTCTAACTTTTAAGTTGTAGAAATATAGTAAAATTTTAAGTACATTAGGCCACACTGTAAACCCAAATGCTCAAAATAATTAATTGGTTTGAGTAGGACAAACTTAAATTAAATAAATGAGTTCAGTCAAATTAACTTTTATGAGTATTTAGCACTTTCTTTTTCTTTCAAGTAAACTGAACTGTTTCATTGTTTTTGAGTTTTATGAAATTATTTCTTTTAATTTAGACAAACTTAAGTTTAACTGAAGCCCTGTCCACACGAACACAGGTATTTTCAAAACTGCAGCTCTTTCTATATATGCGGTTTGGTCCTGCCAGGGTGAAGATTTTAAGAAACTCCGGTTGCAGTGTTGTCTGTGGACAGTGAAACTGGAGATTTTGGCTTGTTACGTCAGATCCAGAACCGACAATAACCTTTTTTCCAGGGTCCTGATTAGCCAACATGGCTTTACGGTTAAGGTTATATTGCCACCTGTTGGTTTGACATGCTCTTGACAGCACTTCATAGGATTTCTATTTCCCAGCATGCTTTACCCATGGCACTCAAAGGGAGAATAAATGCTAAACTTATATAACGTGTCATATAATGTCTTTTTGTACAAGATTAATGTTAAGTGGGAGATTTAGTAATGATTAATATTTTGTTATGCTAGAAGAGTTTCTGTTAATGTGGATTTTTGGAGAGTTACTACCATCATGGTGACAAGTATTCGGCTTGGTTTGAGAGCAAGTATATTAAATGCTTTATATTGTTGCACTCATTCAACAAGTACCAATAATTATGTTCACATTGAAGTTAAATGTGTGAATTAGTGTACTCATACATTTGAATTGTTCTTAACTTGTTTAAGTACAAAATAAATATCTGCCAGTTCTGCTTAAACTTTGAATTTCTTAGGGGTGTGGTCCTGGTCAAGACAATCTCCTGAACACCAAACTGAATGTCAGAATGGGAAAGAAAGGTGATTTAAGCAATTTTGAGCGTGGCATGGTTGTTGGTGCCAGACGGGCCGGTCTGAATATTTCACAATCTGCTCAGTTACTGGGATTTTCACGCACAACCATTTCTAGGGTTTACAAAGAATGGTGTGAAAAGGGAAAAACATCCAGTATGCGGCAGTCCTGTGGGCGAATATGCCTTGTTGATGCTAGAGGTCAGAGGAGAATGGGCCGACTGATTCAAGCTGATAGAAGAGCAACTTTGACTGAAATAACCACTCGTTACAACCGAGGTATGCAGCAAAGCATTTGTGAAGCCACAACACGCACAACCTTGAGGCGGATGGGCTACAACAGCAGAAGATCCCACCGGGTACCACTCATCTCCACTACAAATAGGAAAAAGAGGCTACAATTTGCACGAGCTCACCAAAATTGGACAGTTGAATACTGGAAAAATGTTGCCTGGTCCGATGAGTCTCGATTTCTGTTGAGACATTCAGATGGTAGAGTCAGAATTTGGCATAAACAGAATGAGAACATGGATCCATCATGCCTTGTTACCACTGTGCAGCCTGGTGGTGGTGGTGTAATGGTGGGGGGATGTTTTCTTGGCACACTTTAGGCCCCTTAGTGCCAATTGGGCATCGTTTAAATGCCACGGCCTACCTGAGCATTGTTTCTGACCATGTCCATCCCTTTATGACCACCATGCACCCATTCTCTGATGGCTACTTCCAGCAGGATAATGCACCATGTCACAAAGCTCGAATCATTTCAAATTGGTTCTTGAACATGACAATGAGTTCACTGTACTAAAATGGCCCCCACAGTCACCAGATCTCAACCCAATAGAGCATCTTTGGGATGTGGTGGAATGGGAGCTTCGTGCCCTGAATGTGCATCCCACAAATCTCCATCAACCGCAAGATGCTATCCTATCAATATGGGCCAACATTTCTAAAGAATGCTTTCAGCACCTTGTTGAATCAATGCCACGTAGAATTAAGACTGAAGTTCTGAAGGCGAAAGTGGGTCAAACACAGTATTAGTATGGTGTTCCTAATAATCCTTTAGGTGAGTGTGCGTGTATATATATATATATATATATATATATATATATATATATATATATATTTATATATATACATACATTTTAACACATTCAGTCCACTTAACATAGTTAAGCTATCAGGATGTGAAGAGACTTTCAACCAGCATAACAAAAAATGTTTCTGGAACAAATCACTTACCCTGCCTTTCATACAAAAAGAATAGGTAGTTTACGTGCCATGATGGGTTAAAAAATTTTTTTTTGGTTGATTTATATAGCCTATAACAAGAGTGAACCTTTCAGTCAATTAGAGAATTAGTAAATTGAAGTCTATTAGGCCACTTCCAGAACAAAGTTTTTTCAGATGTCTGGTCAGAACTTGACTGTCTTCGATTTTTTTTTCCCCAGACGTTTCTGTTGACAATTTACTAAGAGTGCTTACAGGGCAGAGTGATGCCATTGTTGTGAAGAAGGGCCTCATTTTCTCCTTTATTGCTCATACACACTAGCTTTATTTGTCCTATTACAGCAGTCCCCCTGAGTGCATTTAACAAAAATGGCCCAAACTCAACAAATTAGGAACAAACTGTTGCAATTTACTTTCTACTTCTGCCTGAAAGAATGAGGCTTTCTTTCTCGGAATCAAAGAGTCAGAATAAACTGATCTTTTTTCTTTGTGAGACATATCATTATAAATCTTTTCCCTTATTGTAGATCAGATAAAGCTTATAATGTTGCTGTATGTTATCTTTATTCTCACCAGGGAAACGCATATGAATGCTATTATGTCAGTCACAGCTTCAGTTGTGTTACATGCTTTTCAATAGATTTGAGTTATTTGAATTGCCTCGATTTCAACCAAGTACAGATGCACATACAACATATATGTTTGTTTTCTTGTAACGTTCCTTCATCACATTAATATTACAAACTAGCATCACCATGTATTCCTTATTAGCTGTACCAGATGTTACATGTTGCATCTCTGGTATGTTGGGTTGGATGTTTTAATGTCTTCAGAGTGATAAATCTTTAGTTTGCTCATGTTTTTTAATGACAGTCTATAAATACAGGTTGTTGGTTCTTGGGGAATGTTCTCTATTTATAATTAACACAGATAGGAAGCAAAAAATGACAATAACTCATTTTAATCATGAATTAATTAAAATCTCAAATACGTGATTACAGGTCCGAGGATGAATCATCACCATTGACGTCAAATGTCCGTAATTGCAATTTATCCACATTTTTTGGTCCTGCCTCTGTGGTAATGCATGATGAAAAAAAAAAAAAAAAAAAAAACCTTGAAGACCTTAATGACCTGGGCTGCGTTTCACAAAAGCAAGCATTGTGAGCTAAGTTTATCGCAGAGACCATTGGTAGCAATGGTTCTATGATCTACTTAGGCTTATGATGCTTTTGTGAAACGCAGCCCTGATCTATTAATTAAAACTAAGAAAGGCCAGCAAATGTGGCACAACCTACCTGAACCTCATGGTAATGACCAAACTGACCGAAACCCACTACTTCCACCCTAAATAAATATCTCTATGACTTCACAACACGTTCTCACTTCCAAGTCGCTTGGTCATGACCCCTCTGTGTCTCTTTTTAAGCACAGGGTACGCCATTGATTTCTAAATATTCAACTATATTACTGATCTGCCTGCATTGACACCACATGAGAACTGAACTAAGCTGGATGATGACATCACTGTTTTCTCCAGAGCGGCTGTACAGCCGAATCAGATTTGGTTGCATTATTTTCCTGTGACAACAGTAAACCTGTTTTGAAACAATCTGTAATTGTAAAAGGCGCTATATAAATAAAGGTGACTTGCATTAGATGAAGACACATTTAATACTTAACATTTGTAAAAGTAGACATGATTTTATAAATATGTATAGGCTACTTTAATATTTTGGAGCAACTAACCCCACTCCTACCCTAAACCTACCCACTTCTAAACAATATAAAACCCCAAACAGGCAAATAAAAGTACAGTCACAGGTATTTATTGCAAAAACAGACCAAAAACAGTATAAAAGTATTAACTTATGTTGCATCATCTTTATGTGAAGAACAGAGTGGACCTTAAAGGATTAGCTCACTTTAAAATATTAATAAATAATGGCAGTGAACGGGGCTCACGTGTTTGAAGCTCAAAAAAGTGACTCCATCCATCATAAACGTGCTCCACATGACTCCGGGGGGTTAATAAAGGCCTTCTGAAGCGATGTATTGCATTTGTGTAAGAAAAATATCCATATTTAAAACTTTATAAAGTAAAATATCTAGCTACCGCCAGACCACCTTCCATATTCAACTTATGAAGAAAGTGTAACGCCTCTCGCAGTTCAAAACGCTTACGTTACGTCCTACGTCGCGTCAGTTACACTTTCTTTGTGTAGAAAAAAGAAGAAAGTCATATACACCTAGGATGTGTATAGGATGGCTTGAGGGTGAGTAAATCATGGGGTAATTTCCATTTTAAAGTGAACTAATCCTTTAATGTAGTCTCTGAAATGATCCCGCCGTTCTATGAACGCACGCAGTCATGTCTCATTCAAAAGATACACCCGACTCATGACGCAGCATGATGCAATCGGTCACGAGACACACGAGAGCCAATTACATTTTACAATCAAAGCTATTGGTTATGAGACATACAAGAGCCAATGCAATTTCACTATCAAAGCTAGTCTCAGCCTCAGGCTCAGACGTCACGCTCACAGACCGTTGGCTGAACGTCTGATGCATGGAAACACTTAAGGAGTTTCAAAGTTGTCATCTGATTGATTGAATTCTACAGGATATCCGTGAGACGTGTGTCGCATTCTTTAACGGTTCGCCTGGAATCTAATTTTATTTTTTTATTTGACAACATTATATAAACAAAGAAGGAGTCAGTCATAATGTAGAACAAATAAACAAAGAAAAGGAAAGAAAAAAAGGTACAAGACTGGGCTATATAACTAATCAGAATTGATCACGTCAAAGGAAAAGATTAGAAGTAACTACATATTTGAATTATTTTTAAAGCCTTCTGATTGCATGAGTTAGAGATAGTCCCAAAATAATGTTGTACTTCAACAAGCAAAACATGAAAAAGTGGTTTCTGACCTGAAAATTTACATTTATGTATATAAAATTTTGTTAACAAAATAAAGATTAAGTAAGTATATTTTGTTTTTGTGTAAATGCTCTTTTTTTAACAATTCCAAACAAAACGTCTTCCCAAAGTAAAGAAAAATCCTTGTCAATGTTAGGGACATCGACTTTACATGGTCATGCCCCTAAACATAATGTGGAACAAAACAAACTGTGATTGGTTGCTTTACATGTCAGTCAAACGTCTCTTGGACGGTCCTCAACCAATGAAAGCTGCGCTTCTGCCATCAGTCTGAAGGTCTGGCTACGCGAGTATATCAAAGCTGACGTAATGTTTCTTCGGGGGGCGGCAATTTTTAAATGTGTGCGTGATCTACGACGGATGGAGATGCTTACCTTTTGAATAAATTGTGCCTGTAGTCGTATCTGCCTGTTATATCCTGTGTTTTATATCATATAATACACAAATGGGTAGGTTTAGGGGTGGGGTTGGGTTATGTGTCTAAATAGCATAAATAATCAAATAGAATAAATGTAAATAAATTTAGGCTGGCTGATTAAGTTGAGAATCACACTCCAATATGTCATAATGGCAAAATCATATATATATATATATATTATTATGACATAATTATCATACATAATTTCATTATGACGATAACATTCCCATGCCCAACTCGTCTGTGTATAATGCCAAAGGTTTCTCATTGAAATCAATGAGGAAAATGACACAAAAAAAAAAAAAGTTACAAAGTGATGCCGAAGGATCCTGGCCAAGCATCAATATGTGACGAGTTGAGAGTGAGAACATGCTGGACTTCAAGATTCTGAACATAGTGCAAAAGTCAAATTAACTACTTTTATGGTGCTTGTATGGTGTTTGTTGGTGTGTTTGATAGCCGTGTTGGCTGTGTACAGATTCTTCTCTGTATTCCACAGAAAAAAGAACAGCATGCAGGTTTGAAACAACATGAGGGTGAGTAAATAATGACCCAAATTTCAATGATAACCAAGCTTTGGGGGAAATGCACACAGCTTATTATGAGCCGAAGGAGAAAACTCCTTCCCTTCCTCCTGTTTGTCACCACATTCCCCTCTTTAACAAACAACCTCCGTCTCTCTGGAGATGTTCCATCCATTCTTCTGTTATTTTGCTCTCTCTCCCTCTCTCTCTTTCTCTGTGCCAGGCAGGAGCCCCTTGGCATGCGAATAAAGAATTATACGAGAGTGGTCTGCCATTCGCTGCACATCATTCAAAATTCAGAAGTTCTGTCTGTTTTATTTGCCCGGGTAGCAGGAACGTGCTCATAACGTGACAGCATTATACTGAGCAATGCTCCAATAGAATTATGCCAAATGCAAATTGCATCAGAGGTGTTAGAATGTCATTTTTATTGCACTAGGATCTCTGCGGATGACACTGAAAATTCATTATGCCGAAATACCAATATTACATTTTTGAAGTGGAAGAAAGGCGTACTAAGCAGACATTTCAATGCTAGAGTGATGGTCCCTCTGTGTAATGGCTTTACAGAAGAAAAGCCAAAGGCAGGGATATAATGTGGTTTTAGAAGCGGTCTGGATCACATACCTGGACAGGAAGGATGTGATAACGTTCTAAACGTTTTCACATGCAGTGAGAGAAACCCAGAGATGTGTGTGTGTGTGAAAGCTGTTGGTGCTTATTTGGATTTCTCCATTATACATTGAGAGAGGTAATTAGAAATGATTAAATGGCTCGTGATAATTGTCTGGAGAGAGCTTGTGGGATTGAGAGCTTTTGAATTGGAGAACTCATGGACCGATTGTGTTGTCTCATGAAAGTGAATGGTCTTGTGCTAATCATGTGCTATAATTCCATGTGAAGTCTCTCTAATGGAATCTGTGCAGGTGTAATTGAAGTTATAGTTATTGCATCTCAGTTTCATAATCTACAGTAGCAAGGACACTCTAAGATGGCATTGGGTGTGCTACATATAATTTCCTCTTTCATGTAATGGCAAACTTAAATGAGTGAAATGTTAGCATTTTGCTGTCTGTATAATAATATTTGTGCATTGTGTAGTCTCAAACGTACACCCCGCATATATCAATACAGAACTTTGAACACTGTACAGTACACTGTATAGTGACTTCAAGAAGCTTTTGTACTTTTCAGGGTTATTTCCCTTTAGTGATCTACTTTTCAATTACTTTTACTGTGCCTGTGAAAGATATCTATCTATCTATCTATCCATCCATCCATCCATCCATCCATCCATCCAATCTGTTGTTCTATCCATAAACCTTTAAAAGATTCAAATTTTATTTTATTTTTTTACTTTTTATCAAGCCAACATTCAAAGTTTGTCATGATTATCCTTGCTTTTTAGTTAAAAATGACAACTATACACTGTCAGAAAAAAGGTACATTGCTGTCACTGGGGCGGTACCCTAAGGTACAAAACCAAAAGGTACTGATATGTACCTTTTAAGGTACTAATATGTACCATTTAGGGGTAAGTAAGGTACAAAGATGTACCTTTTCACTTTTGTACCTTAGGGTACTGACCCAGTGTACCTTTTTTTCTGTGTATAAATCTCAGTTGAGATTGAATTTAACTGAATTTAATTGGAATTCAAAATGCATTCTCAGCTCAAATAACTACAAAGAAACCAAACTGATGCTTGATAAAATCCTCCAAGTTTGGAATGACATGAGGGTGAGTAAACTATTACAGAATTGTTATTTTTGGGTGAACAACCCTTTCAACATCCATCCAGGGAGCCAGAGAGACTCCTTTGAATAGATGGTTCTTGAACAGATTAAGCCACAATATACATCTGGCTTAATGCTGATAGTCAAAACTTGACAGACTGTCGAGTTGAGACAGTCGAGTTTAGACTGGTATATATTACTCTTAACTTTTGTACAGTATTTATGAGAGGTGGCTGTACAAGTGAAAAGTACTGCTTAGTGGTTGGTACCGGCCCACTTTAAGCACTAGTAAGCACCCTTAGGGTTTGTGCATTTTTGTGCATCACTCTGCCAGTCAGTGTCATCGCTGAGGGCAAAGAACAGAAGGAATCACCACACAGAGAGCTTTTCTTCCATGGTTTCTATTAGGATGTGTCAGCTGTAAGTACTATTTAAATTCACAGTCATTTGAGACAGGGGGTGTCAGAAAGAGAAAGAGTGCAAGAAAGGCTGTCCTGACACCTCATGATTCAGCCCCACTAGGGTGCCCATGTGTTTGAAAAGATATTTGGCCTGGAGGTAGAAAAGTGAAAGGTGACCTCACTCTCTCTCAGGTAATTAACCACCACAGGGTGTCAGGTCTGCTCACGCTGTGGCGTAGCGCTGAAACAGCACAAGGCACGATGAATGACAGTTAATATCTGCACACTGTTTAGCATTGCTGAAAACTACGACAGCAACCGAGAGTGTCTGCCAGTCTGTCTGATTCAAGTCACCCCACAGCTGCCACCTCCTTTAGACCGGCTTCTCCTGTCACTGTGGCTCATTTTATCGAATGTCTCTGTGTCAGACACGTGTGGATACATCAGATCCCTAATGTCACTCCTTTTCTCTTTTCTCTTACTTCCAGTGATAAACTGGTCATAAGGACCACTGGAATTTTTCCCAGGGTCAGTCATGTCCTGGCTATTACAACAAAATTATAGGAAAAGTGTATATGAACCCTTTTGCACATACAATCACACCGGCTGTTCTCTGGAGAGTACAATCACACCGGTGTGATTATAACGGTCAGTGCATCACGTGATCAACTGCTAAACTTAAATGAACGTTGGCTGGCGATGAGCCAGAGACAGATGCACTCAAGCGCTTGTCATATACAACAACTATTCAGTGTTTTTAACCACATAATGTTTATTTTAGGTTTCCGACATTTAAGTACCAACAAAACAATACATTTAGAGTTTGTTAAATACACACAGATGTGTATGGAAGCTGAAGTAATTCTATTCTTCTCCCAGTTCGTAACACTTCTCCCTTACGTAAATGGCACATACTAAATAATAGCAGATCATCAGTCATACAGCACTATTGTGACTGCAGTGTGTCACATGACAAGCAATAACATGTCTCCATGGAAACAATAAAGTGATACGTTTTAAATAACGGTTGCCTTGAAAAACTCATGCTGGGGGATCAGTCATAATATTTTAAACTTACGTGTGAAAGGGTTAAAGTTGGCACGAAACCGAAGTTGCGATATTTTTTCTTCCCTGTATGTATATCCGAGTGAAATGGCTTCGAACAAGAAAAAATGTAAGGCAGGACTTGATTTTGATTATAGGGAATTGATTGGATGGTTGTGGTTTGCTATTGGTCGATTTCATGTGAGTGACAGGTTGTCCTGTAAACAGTAAACACATCATTAGAGAAGTGATGTTGCTGAAAGATGGAGGGGAAGATATTTTTATTAAACAATATGAGGGCACATCAATTTAAAAGAAATAATGATGTGCACAGATAAATCATTTATAATAAATTCTGTAATATTACATTACATTACAAAAAATAAATAATATATATATATATATATATATATATATATATATATATATATATATATATATATATATATATATATATATATATATATATATATACAAACCCGATTCCAAAAAGTTGTGGACACTGTACAAATTGTATCTATACAATAGAATATAGATAACATATCAAATGTTGAAAGTGAGACATTTTGAAATGTCATGCCAAATATTGGTTCATTTTGGATTTCATGAGAGCTACACATTCCAAAAAGTTGGGACAGGTAGCAATAAGAGGCCGGAAAAGTGAAATGTACATATAAGGAACAGCTGGAGGACCAATTTGCAACTTATTAGGTCAATTGGCAACATGATTGGGTATAAAAAGAGCCTCTCAGAGTGGCAGTGTCTCTCAGACGTCAAGATGGGCAGAGGATCACCAATTCCCCCAATGCTGCGCCAAAAATACTGGAGCAATATCAGAAAGGAGTTTCTCAGAGAAAAATTGCAAAGAGTTTGAAGTCATCATCATCTACAGTGCATAATATCATCCAAAGATTCAGAGAATCTGGAACAATCTCTGTGCGTATGGTCAAGGCCGAAAACCATACTGGATGCCCGTGATCTTCGGCCCTTAGACGGCACTGCATCACATACAGGAATGCTACTGTAATGGAAATCACAACATGGGCTCAGGAATACTTCCAGAAAACATTGTCGGTGAACACAATCCACCGTGCCATTCGCCGTTGCCGGCTAAAACTCTATAGGTCAAAAAGAAGCCATATCTAAACATGATCCAGAAGCGCAGGCGTTTTCTCTGGGCCAAGGCTCATTTAAAATGGACTGTGGCAAAGTGGAAAACTGTTCTGTGGTCAGACCAATCAAAATTTGAAGTTCTTTTTGGAAAACTGGGACGCCATGTCATCCGGACTAAAGAGGACAAGGACAACCCAAGTTGTTCTCAGCGCCCGTTCAGAAGCCTGCATCTCTGATGGGATGGGGTTGCATGAGTGCGTGTGGCATGGGCAGCTTACACATCTGGAAAGGCACCATCAATGCTGAAAGGTATATCCAAGTTCTAGAACAACATATGCTCCCATCCAGACGTCGTCTCTTTCAGGGAAGACTTTGCATTTTCCAACATGACAATGCCAGACCACATACTGCATCAATTACAACATCATGGCTGCGTAGAAGAAGGATCCGGGTACTGAAATGGCCAGCCTGCAGTCCAGATCTTTCACCCATAGAAAACATTTGGCGCATCATAAAGAGGAAGACGTGACAAAGAAGACCTAAGACAGTTGAGCAACTAGAAGCCTGTATTAGACAAGAATGGGACAACATTCCTATTGCTAAACTTGAGCAACTTGTCTCCTCAGTCCCCAGACGTTTGCAGACTGTTATAAAAAGAAGAGGGGATGCCACACAGTGGGAAACATGGCCTTGTCCCAACTTTTTTGAGATGTGTTGAGGCCATGAAATTTAATATCAACTTATTTTTCCCTTAAAATGATACATTTTCTCAGTTTAAACATTTGATATGTCATCTATGTTGTATTCTGAATAAAATATTGAAAATTGAAACTTCCACATCATTGCATTCTGTTTTTATTCACAATTTGTACAGTGTCCCAACTTTTTTGGAATCGGGTTTGTATAAACATTAATATCATGACTTTCTGCTGTTTTGAAAAGCAATGTGTATTTAATTATATATATATAAATTTGACTTTTGAAAATGTCAGTTTTACATTTTTCATTCTGTTTAACTCTGCATACTCGCAATTCTTTGCAGTCTCACAAACCTCCTGCAGTTTTATCATGAACCTCTAGGGGTTTGCACATCCTGAACTACATAACAGAGCATGCAATAGTCTGTATTATTCCAGCAGTCTTTAGTCCCAGTCTTTGCCTCTTATCATCTACTTCTTAATCAAGTCAGGCTTTTTAGACAGAAGATTTCAGGCCCTGTCCCGCATGCACTGGCAGCTACGGTCACTCTATCTCTGCAAATGCCTGACACGATAGGACAAACGGCCATCCGGTTCCTGTCATCTTCATCAGCCTGTTCTCCACTGGTCCCCTTTGAGCCTCGGTTGAGGGGTGTATCTGTCACAGAGACGGCTATCTCCTCAGACCAATTATTTGATTAGGCTGGGATCTCGCTCCAGTGGTTTAGCCAGCTAATGAGCAGCCAGGACTAGAGAGGCTAAGCCCCCCAATAAAAGAGGATTTACTTAAAAAAAAAAAAAGATTCCAACACCCTCTTACTTCATAGGTTTTATTTGTTATTTTAATGAAGAAGGGGGCAGATAAAAGTTCAATAGTTTAACCCTTTACTGACCATAAGAACCACAGGTGTTTCTAAGAAATCTGTGTTTTTAGTCAAGAAACAGATTTTAGTTTTTTCTCTCTAAAGTAAATGTGAATGGTGCTTGGTGATTCGTTCTGGTCTAGTTGGTGGATCATGATCTTTTTGGATTATGTGGGCAAGCGATTGAGTAAGGAAGTCTTAGTGGTTAGTACACCAACACAACCAGCATCTAACATGTGCAGGATGTTGATACACTGTACAAAATTATATGGTCATTAAGTTATGACAACGTATGTTTTACATTGCTTTAACTCATCAAAATAAGTTAAGCAATTTTCAAATTTTTCTATAGGTTATTCAACATTCAGATAATTTTTTAAGTCGATTAAATTAATTTAAGTTGAAATTACTTAAACATTCAAGTTGATTGTACTTAAAAATGTAAAGGTGCCATAGAATGCATTAATACAATATTTTATATTGTTCTCTGATATCTACATAGAAGGTATGTGGCTTTTTGTAAGGAAAAAATACTCCAGATACAGTTTAACATGTCCATTTACAACCCTAGGATTTGTCCCTAGAATGGAATGGTCTGTTTTGCCTTATTTGGAAGGGTCTTGAATAATAATGTTGAGCTCTGCTCTGATTGGCTCATTTCAGTAGCTCACACAAGTGCAGTTATTCAGCTAACACAATCGCAAGCACAAGTGGCTCTGTGAGTCGTAACAGAACACAGACCAACAGAATGACACTTTAAGCAGAAAATCTCAACTGGAGATTGCTAAAATGCAGCTTACTTGTTTATTGGTGTTTTTAGATCATCCGCACGCGCAAAAAAAGAGCTTGCATGAACATGGTTGCCAGATTTCACATTTAAGTAAAACACCAGATAGAATACGTGTTCTTTTAACAGAAAAGCTCTGATTGGGGATTTAAATTACTGAAATCTGGCAATCGCAAGCATGAACGTTCCTCTTCCCCTCCAACCTCCCCTTTACAGTGTGTGTTTTCTAAAATAGTAATATATGCAGTAAAAAGTAATATGACACATAAGTTATTCCTATATAGAATATATCAAATAAGATCCTCCTGTAAATCAGCTGGCATCATAATAATAGTAATAATGTTTGAGTCATTTAACATACCGTTTGCATTCATGCGTCAAACGTATCTTACCATCTGCACAAATACAATTAAACCAATTATTAACAGTACAGTGGAAATCAAATCCTGTAGACGGTAATTAAACAGGGAACATTTTATAATTTTTTTTTTTTTGCCATCAATCAGTGTAGGAAACTCATTTATAATGCATTGAGCCTGCTGATTATGTAGGGGAGTGCGGGGCTAGCCTAACACAGGGTTAGTTAGTAACACACATAGTTTAACACTTTCCACACATGCCAGGATGACGAACTTAGTGTATTTACTATTTGCCTTATCAACATTATTTAGAGAAAAAAATTGCACCAAAATTAAGAAATCTTTGGAAGATATCACAGAACATTTATTTAACCATAGCAAAAGTAAATTTCTTAAGTTTATTTTTCATCACTGTTTTTTTTAATAGACAAATCTGATATTATTGTAATCTTATATCTGTTATTTAACAGCTGAGCTCGTTCTTTAATGCTGCTCTAACAGCAGAAGACACAAGCCGCAGTTTAAATCCCAGTTGTGCAGGTGGGGTGTGTTGTCACACTGCGTTACAATGAGCCCCTATTAGAACTACGCTATTACACTCACCTAAAGGATTATTAGGAACACCTGTTCAATTTCTCATTAATGGAATTATCTAATCAACCAATCACATGGCAGTTGCTTCAATGCATTTAGGGGTGTGGTCCTGGTCAAGACAATCTCCTGAACTCCAAACTGAATGTCAGAATGGGAAAGAAAGGTGATTTAAGCAATTTTGAGCGTGGCATGGTTGTTGGTGCCAGACGGGCCGGTCTGAGTATTTCACAATCTGCTCAGTTACTGGGATTTTCATGCACAACCATTTCTAGGGTTTACAAAGAATGGTGTGAAAAGGGAAAAACATCCAGTATGCGGCAGTCCTGTGGGTGAAAATGCCTTGTTGATGCTAGAGGTCAGAGGAGAATGGGCCGACTGATTCAAGCTGATAGAAGAGCAACTTTGACTGAAATAACCACTCGTTACAACCGAGGTATGCAGCAAAGCATTTGTGAAGCCACAACACGCACAACCTTGAGGCGGATGGGCTACAACAACAGAAGACCCCACCGGGTACCACTCATCTCCACTACAAATAGGAAAGAGAGGCTACAATTTGCACAAGCTCACCAAAATTGGACAGCTGAAGACTGGAAAAATGTTGCCTGGTCTGATGAGTCTCGATTTCTGTTGAGACATTCAGATGGTAGAGCCAGAATTTGGTGTAAACAGAATGAGAACATGGATCCATCATGCCTTGTAACTACTGCGCAGGCTGGTGGTGGTGGTGTAATGGTGTGGGGGATGTTTTCTTGGCACACTTTAGGCCCCTTAGTGCCAATTGGGCATCGTTTAAATGCCACGGCCTACCTGAGCATTGTTTCTGACCATGTCCATCCCTTTATGACCACCATGTACCCATTCTCTGATGGCTACTTCCAGCAGGATAATGCACCATGTCACAAAGCTCGAATCATTTCAAATTGGTTTCTTGAACATGACAATGAGTTCACTGTACTAAAACGGCCCCCACAGTCACCAGATCTCAACCCAATAGAGCATCTTTGGGATGTGGTGGAACGGGAGCTTCGTGCCCTGGATGTGCATCCCACAAATCTCCATCAACTGCAAGATGCTATCCTATCAATATGGGCCAACATTTCTAAAGAATGCTTTCAGCACCTTGTTGAATCAATGCCACGTAGAATTAAGGCAGTTCTGAAGGCGAAAGGGGGTCAAGCACAGTATTAGTATGGTGTTCCTAATAATCCTTTAGGTGAGTGTATATTCTATACTTTTATTAATTATTTTGAGAAACCATGAGAAAAGGGTGAATAAAGACTGAGAGTCAGTGTTCAGAAATTATTCATTATTATTATCTTTTGAACTATGCTGTATTGCTGTATTTAGACTCAAACTCAAAAATCTGTTTATTTTTAATTATAAAAATACCATTACTTTATTTTTTAAAAATTAATAATTATATTTTATTGACAAAATATATTAAATTATCTTATTTTTTTGATTATATCTGGCATATTTTAAGCTGTCATGTTGTGATCTTACAATGTGCCCCTCACATGTTACAGTGTACCCCTCCTATGGGGCATGTTGTCACATTTCACTTCCATTCTTTCGGGATAAATCAAGAAAAAAGTATACACTGTATTAAAGAAACAAAATCACATATTTGTACTAGACTTGTGAAATTAATGTGGGAAAAAAATAAATACTCTGAACCCCAAGTGGATTTACACAAACTGAGACAGTCAAAAAGTGTTAGGTTGTGCCCCGCTCTCCCCTATTACTGCCTGAAAATGTACACAAATGTATTTTCTTAAAGGGGTCCTATTATGCCCCTTTTTACAAGATGTAAAATAAGTCTCTGATGTCCCCAGAGTGTGTATGTTAAGTTTTAGCTCAAAATACCCCACATATAATTGTCACTTTTTGAGGGTGAGCAAAAATGCGCTTTTGTTTGTGTCCCTTTAATGCAAATGAGCTGCTGCTACTGTAACGGAGGCCAGCCAGTAGTTGCTGTGCGAGTAAACTTCACTCCTCTGATCTCAAAAGATGCTCTAGTGACTGACGCTGGAGGTTACAACCTTAAGCCTCCTTGTTAGAGCGTCTGACTCTCATGCCTGGTGGACCTGTGTTCGAGTCCTGCTTGGAGCGGGGCGGTTTGAACAGGAGGGGTTCCACTACCGGCCCCCTTTCTAGAAGAGGGTGGAGCTACAAGAGCTTGTGTTAGCAGCTCTGATTACCTCACATGCACTGAAAATGTCCTAAACTGTTCAGCCTTTTATGTTCAAATGGGAGTCGGACAATGATGGAGAGACTCAAGAAGAACAGCTTGAGCAGACTCCTAAATGTGCTCTACTACACCAACTCTTCCTTTTCTCAACATGGCCCTTTATTGCTTGTTCCCGGGGGGAATGTCAATTTTAAGGTTAGTGATGTCACTAACCTGTGAATAAGCTTGTTGTAGTCCTTAAAAGGCAAATTCTTTAAAATAAAATATCTCCCTTTGCTTTGAACTTTAGGTGTCGTAACTTTCCAGATGTTGTTTATGCTCAAACAAGCGAAAGTGACGCAACTGTGCATTCACCCCTCAGAAGTTGCAGAATATCCCCATCCTATAGAAGCATCACTCCAGTCCTGCATGTATTGTCAGGTTCTGCTGTTGTGCTTGTTTTAACCTTACCTCTAAATGTCAGAGGATGAAATTCAGCCTCTTAATGACATCTTGCCCTTTGCAGACTCTGTGTGCCAGGCATGAACAGTTGGACATGTCGACATCCGCTGCAGAGGAGGTAGATGCAGTCTCCGAGACCCTCATTATTTTGGGTGTTTCATCATGCTTTGGTTGATATTAGTGTCTGTTTCACTGCCTGCATGACTGTCTCACTGTTTGCAAATTTACCCCGTAATGATTTATTTGTGTTCCTATATTTAAGTCACATCATGAAACAGCGAGTGGGTAAAGTTACAATGATAATATGATGACAGTGATTATAACATGGGAGTCAATGTTCTTTTGTGATGACAATAATATTACGTATTTCATTATTAACCATTAGTGATTAATGTTTGGTTTCAATTTACTTTACATTCAGTATTCCTAATACACTAATACACAAACGAGATAGAAAAATCAGCTGCCACTATAGGGTAATATTGAAAAAAAAAAAAAAAAAACCTTTTTATATATATATAATACAATACAATATCAAATAGTTAATTTTAATTAAATCAGTGCTGTCAATCGATTAAAAAACAAACAAATTAAGCACAAATTTTTTTTGACAATTGGCATTTATTTTTTATATATATATATATATATATATATATATATATATATATATATATATATATATATATATATATATATATATATATATATATATATATATACTTTTATATATACAATTACTCTCCAAATTAACGTAGAAACAACTTAAAGACAATAATGATGTAGTGGCATCTTTTTATGAATGAAGGCCAGTATCACTGATACTAATACTGATGTCTGTATGAATTAGATTTTTTTTTTTTAAACTAATTGACACCAATTGATAGACATTCAACATTACAGTATAATTGAAAGCTATCAATTTCAACATTTATTAGGCTTTTAAAAATAACTTTTTATTTAATTTAATTACTGGCAAAATGATTCGCAATTAGCAAATTTGGAAAAACAGTTACTTCAAAATGATGTATGATTTGCTGAATCAGACAAATAATGATTGAGCTACACCTGTTTGAAGTCGATAGATTCAGCAAAGTCAATTTTGAGAAAAATCAAATTAAAGGTTCCAGAACAAAATCACCTAGCAACCATACCTTAAAGTATGAAGTAGTTCACCCAAAAATGAAAATTACCCCCAGGGCATCCAAGATATAGGTGACTTTGTTTCCTCAGTAGAACACAAATGAAGATTTTTGACTCCAACCGTTGCAGTCTGTCAGTCGTATAATGCATGTGAATGGTAGAAAAATATGAGAGTAAAAAAAAAACATGCACAGACAAATCCATATTAAACCCTGCGGCTCGTGACGACACGTTGTTGTCTTAAGACACAAAATGATTTTCAAAACGATCTTAAGACACAACTCGTTTTGTGCAAGAAACCGAACAGTATTTATATAGGTCAATGTAGCCTACAATGTACACAATCTGTGATCTGTATCTCTATGCCAGATCACCTTTTGGGGGTTTGCGCGGGGATGGTGATGGTGTAGTTTCAAAACAATTTTAAACCTATTTCAGGGTTTGCATTCTCAGGCCACTAAGTGCTGTTGCCATGTGGATAGACGTCCGGAACGCATTGGGGGTTTTCTGTTTTAGTTGAGGATGGTGTTGTTTAAGTGGTGCCAAATTAAATAACTAATCAGTTTTACAACAGAAATTAATCAATAAAAAAACAAAAACAGTTTTTCTTCTTCTAATTTTTTTTTTTTTTCCTATTATCACTGTAAAGCTGCTTTGAAGAAATCTGTGTTGTAAAAAGCATTATATAATTAAAGGTGACTTATGACTAAGGCGTCTTTGTGTGTGCGGTTCGGATCTGGCAGTCAGCGTGAGTAAGATTGTTTTGTTTACATCAGCATGAGTTTGAAAATCACATTTCATTGGCTCAGACTCGAGAATTTGCTATGAATATTCACAAAGTTGGAATGCTGGACTATCCAACAATATCAAACTTGTGCTGAGGGGAAATGCCAGTCGTCCAGAAGCATGCAGAGAATCCATAGAAACAGCAGTTTTTATGGACAAAGGAAAGGTACTCCAAAACATACAAATAAATATACTTTTAGATGTTTATTGGAGCATTGGGATCGCTAGACAAGGTCTTAATGAACTCATGTTTGTGAAAACCTCAAATTCGACCAAAAGTGACATTTTATACTTGTTTTTCCTGTAGCTCGAAATTAGTCTGTGCACATTCTGACTCATTTTGCCAGCACGGGTCACATCTGTTCACAAATCACCCTGATGGAGACATGAGCACTTCACAAGCTCCCTGACTGACAGCTGCAGAGCAGTTTCCTGAGCGGCGTAACAGGAAGTGTGCTGCTAGAGTGACAGTGAACCTGTCATTTATATGTTACCGGGAACCTAGTACCTGCACAGGTTCAATATTTAGCCGAGCTATACTCACTGCATATTTAAATTAGGGCTGTCAATTCTGAAAAGTCCAGTTTTTTATGCATTATTCGTTCAAATAAAGTGGCTTTTTCAGCTGACGTCAGGAATACCAGCAATGTTTTTGGACAGGACATTCATTCGCAATCAGTGTTGGGTGGTCGCAAACATTACTCGTTACTCTTTTCAAAGATAATATTACTTATTATTCCCTGCCAAGAGTAATTTATTACACTGCTTGTTATATTACTTTGGCAATTGCTTCCTTTCTTCTCAAAATTCTGGCTTTGCATGTATGCAAATATCAGGGTATGCAAATATCAGGAACATCAGGGTATATTTACACATTTACTTCATATACTGTATTTCTTTAGACAGTAATCATCATTCGGTAGCTGGTGTCCCAATTTAGACATCCTGTTGACTATAAGGAATGCTGCAGAGTATTTAATAGACTGTCTACATAATATCTGCTTTTTGATGTTTGATATTTTGATGGTCATTTTGGGTTTATTTGTTCATTTTTAGAGTTTGTTTGAGTAATTTTTATCTGTTTCTCTGTCCATGTTTGAATTTCCTTTGCTAATCTTCTAGTCTTTTAATTGGTTCAGTTCTCCTCCGTTCTCTCCCGGTTTGTCACTATAACCCCGTTTCCACTGAAATTACCCAGAACAAATTGTCCCATGCAGGAACTTTTTCCCCCCAGACCTGTCCGGTGACATGTGCGACTTTCCAATTCCTGCTGGATTTCGTCCTCCGCATGTAAGCTTAATAAAGCCTGAACCTTGTCGTCTGTCCCTCTGTCATATTTTTTAAACTCCATTGTTGATTTGAACATCAAGCAACTCTTACTCTTACTTACTGCATGCATTGCAACAGACTGGGTTCAAAATAAAATGCTGTGTGGAGTCAACCAATAAAAATGCTGTGTGAACTCAACCAATCAGCATGTTCAGTGCCCAAGTCCCACCCCCAAAACTTCCTGAACTTTGTAAAAGTACTACCTCACGAGCATGGACTTTTTGAGGTGGGCATTTTTACCCATAACTTCATAGACTCTGGTCCCTGCGGTCCAAACACACCGAGTACCACCTCAAAGTCCCTAGTTCCTGGGGAAAGTTCTTGCGGTGGAAATGCGGCTTATCATCTTATGGTTTCTAATTGATTGTTAGTTCTGTTCAGGTGTGTTTTGTTGATTAGCTCTTCAGTTCTCTGTCTATTTAAGCCCTGTGTTTTGTTTTGTCCTGTTCAGTTGTCTGTCATCTATGCGTTACCATTTATATGTTCTGGTTGTTCTGTTCAAGGTTTGACATTCTGAATAATCCTGAGTAGTTTGATTTTGTTTGCATTAAAGACTGCTGCACATAGATCCAGTTTCATCTCTGCTGCAACCAGATCGTGACACAGACATTCTGCTTAGTATAAGTAACTTTACAAGTACGTCAACTTACTCTACTAACCCCAGCCCTACCCTTAACAGTCCACTAGTAATGGTGACATCCCATGCATGCTCAGGGCATGACGATTATGAAAGTGAATCTAGGGAAAATTTAATTGTTGGGGTTCAAATCAGTAGGTGTTGTGAGAACAAAAATAAGGATGTAACATGCTATTTTATGGATTACTGAACTAGTACTAAAATTATTTCTGTCAGAACCACTATCGTCAAAGATGATAGACAATTAGCATATAGTTGAGATTGGCGGTATGGTTTTGTTCTGGGCAAGAACTCCCTGCACATCCATGCAGCCTAGCATGGATAAGAGCAGGGAGAGCAGTGATAAACCCCCCTAGGGTAAACAGAACAGAACCAACAATGTATTGCAGATAGCATTAATGTCAATATTAAAGTGTACAACCTAATCCGGGAATTTAGTCTGATTCAGGGGGAATCAGAATGCCAAATCCTGACTGGACGAGAGGAGGAGCTGGGGATGGAGAAGGGTAATTAGCTCCGAAGAAACGTGATAGCAGCTGATAATACTGAAGGAGCTTATACACTCACCTAAAGGATTATTAGGAACACCATACTAATACTGTGTTTGACCCCCTTTCGCCTTCAGAACTGCCTTAATTCTACGTGGCATTGATTCAACAAGGTGCTGAAAGCATTCTTTAGAAATGTTGGCCCATATTGATAGGATAGCATCTTGCAGTTGATGGAGATTTGTGGGATGCACATCCAGGGCACAAAGCTCCTGTTCCACCACATCCCAAAGATGCTCTATTGGGTTGAGATCTGGTGACTGTGGGGGCCGTTTTAGTACAGTGAACTCATTGTCATGTTCAAGAACCAATTTGAAATGATTTGAGCTTTGTGACATGGTGCATTACCCTGCTGGAAGTAGCCATCAGAGAATGGGTACATGGTGGTCATAAAGGGATGGACATGGTCAGAAACAATGCTCAGGTAGACCGTGGCATTTAAACGATGCCCAATTGGCACTAAGGGGCCTAAAGTTTGCCAAGTAAACATCCCCCACACCATTACACCACCACCACCAGCCTGCACAGTGGTAACAAGGCATGATGGATCCATGTTCTCATTCTGTTTATGCCAAATTCTGACTCTACCATCTGAATGTCTCAACAGAAATCGAGACTCATCAGACCAGGCAACATTTTTCCAGTCTTCAACTGTCCAATTTTGGTGAGCTTGTGCAAATTGTAGCCTCTTTTTCCCATTTGTAGTGGAGATGAGTAGTACCCGGTGGGTCTTCTGCTGTTGTAGCCCATCCGCCTGTTGTGGCTTCACAAATGCTTTGCTGCATACCTCGGTTGTAACAAGTGGTTATTTCAGTCAAAGTTGCTCTTCTATCAGCTTGAATCAGTTGGCCCATTCTCCTCTGACCTCTAGCATCAACAAGGCATTTTCGCCCACAGGACTGCCGCATACTGAATGTTTTTCCCTTTTCACACCATTCTTTGTAAACCCTAGAAATGGTTGTGCGTGAAAATCCCAGTAACTGAGCAGATTGTGAAATACTCAGACCGGCCCGTCTGGCACCAACAACCATGCCACGCTCAAAATTGCTTAAATCACCTTTCTTTCCCATTCTGACATTCAGTTTGGAGTTCAGGAGATTGTCTTGACCAGGACCACACCCCTAAATGCATTGAAGCAACTGCCATGTGATTGGTTGATTAGATAATTGCATTAATGAGAAATTGAACAGGTGTTCCTAATAATCCTTTAGGTGAGTGTATATGTACGCTGTGATAGGCATCGTATTCCTATAGGTAGATGTGATCAGCTGACAGTCAGCTGCTGTGAGCTTGACTAACGTGACCTGCCAGAACTAATGCTACGCTTGATTTTAGTGCTAATTTGTTACTGTTTATTACTAATTTGTTACACTGTTACATTTAAGTACTAATTTGTTACTTGTTATTATAACTTTAAAATGTTAGTAACACATAACTGCCCAACACTGTTTGAAATTAAAGTTTGTGCATCCACAACATTGCACTTTATCTTGGGTTGTGGGTGACATGAGTTTGATTTCATAGTTTTGATGACTTTCCTATTGTTCTAAGATGAGGAAAACTGTCATAATAAAGACACAGCGTAGGTGTTTTCCTGACTGGCAGTAAATAAAAAAGGGAGGAGGTTGCTATTGAACTGAAGAGAGTTTATTCTAAGGTTCACAGCACTGAGAATGGTGGTGACTATTACAGAGCTGTCAATAAGAATCAAAACCAAGAAGCAATGAATATGGAAAGAAAGAACAAACATCCAAATAAACAATTTCTACGTGCGGCTGAGAGACGTTCACATATTAAAGATTCTTATCTGAATTTTATTTGGTTTTTATCCCTCACAGTGCACACTGCCAATCTGAGAGCAGAAGAATTCATTCATCTATATTGCAATCAAAGTCACAGCATTGCAAATGCTGTCGTTGACCTGTGCAGATCGTGACAATTTGGAAAGTATTACTATAAAGATGATTGCACAATTTCTCTATTACTCTACTAAATTACCATTTAAACAGTTTTGTTTTAGACATTATATGAAGAGTTATGATTTTGTAAAGTACACAATGAAATGAAATCAATAGTTAACATTTAAGTGTTTAAAAAGGAAAACAACGTACATGGGCCATTGCTATTATGCAGCACATTTTTCATAATATGTATATTTTTAAATCAAGTGTACAAGTATATAATTTTTCTACATCGGCTTTGAGCAAGTACAATTTTGTCATGTTTTCTGGTGCTTCAAAAGTTCTTGCAATAAAAACTGTCAATTATTTGTTTCTGATTTTTTGTGTAATAATGTGATGATTGTAGCCACATTTTACCTACACAAATGTAGATTTGTTAAAGTTTCTCCATGTGTTGAGGCACTTAAAAATGAAATTATTTTTGTTTTATTAAAATCCTTAAAACAACTAAAAATGAGGAGTGCCTTAAAGCTCACAGTCAGTGAGTATTGGTGACTGATTGGATGAGTTCTGTGATGTTTTTGCAATATGTGTCACTCTAAAATATTCCATTCTGCCAAATCAACATAATATTTCAAAACATTGTTAAATGATGCACCTGCATGTAGTTCAGTGGTACCAACAGGAATGACTCTGTCAGGATTGTTGTGTTTTGTGTTAGTTTGTTTTTTAGTTTGTTTCATGTGATTCAGTTCAGTTTAGTCTTATTTGCATCCTAGCTAGTCTCCTCGGTTACTGATTGTGTTCAGCTGTCTGTCATTTAGTGTCAGTTCTCGTCTGTATGTGAGTAGTTAATGTTATGTTGCTCTATGCCTTTGTCTATGTGTTCTCTTCATGTTCATTGAAACAAGTTAATATTTGATCTTCATCGTCATGATTCTGTTGAGATACCACATTGGTTGTGACAGATGAACCAACCCACAAAATGGACTATGAGGAATATGTTTCACAAACTGGCCAGTCATTATGTATGGAAGGATATCGCGGACAAATTTCAAAAGGAATTGCAAATTGTATTTGCGTTTTCAATTTGTAGACGCATGAAAATGTGACATAATCCAAACGCAATTGCAAATCACGCATTACCGTTTGCATTTTCATTTGCGCGAACGCACAACGACTGCCAAATTTCAAATGGAAAAGCAAAGTCCGTTTGCAATTGCATTTCAAATGTCTTGCAATAGCAATAGCAATAGAAAATCACCTATTTACTATTTAATTTCCTCTGTGTCCTGCCACAACCTGCACAAAATTCAAATGGAATCACAATTTTGAACATCTAATCCTGACAGTACTAAACCCCTTTGCACTTGCATTTCCGATGTCTAACACAATCAACTGTCAATCAGGCTTGAGGGCGGGGTTTGTTGATGTAGTCGGAAAGTAGGCCACCTGGCAACCAGAAAAAAAAAAAAAAGCAAATAAGAAAACTGACATGACTGCATTCGTATGTATCAGACAAACATCATCATCATAGTCCCAGCTGACACAGTAAATTATCTTGATGAGTTAAAATCAGAGAATCTATAGAACTTGACACGATGTGAGTGATGTGTTGTCCATATGACTCAAGATCCAAGCGATCAAAAAAATAAATAAAATAAAATTACATTAGTGACATTCAATCGCATTTCATGTTCGTTTTGTAGGAGGATGATCTGATTTTCTGCTTAATTTCAGCATTATATTCAACATAATTTTTTTTTTTTTTTTCATATGTATTTATATTCATTTAACTATATTTGTATTTTTATTTTGACATTTTAAAACATTTTCAGACATACACATGCTGCTTAGTTATCTTCATTAGGGATACTCAGTTCGGTTAATTTTCCCGACCTACAACCGCCGCTCATTATCTGAATATTAACTGTTAACTGATAGCCTAAGATTATAATATTAAATTGCCATTTAATAAAAATACAATTGGTGAGGGTCTGTGACCCGTTAAACACACACACACACACACACAAAAAAAAAAATTCTGTTAAATACTGGAGAGTAGGCTATTCTAAACCATAATGAGTGTTTACATAATATATTAGCCTATTGCGCACTTAAGCACACATGCTTGCCACAAAGAACCAGCAAAAGTCTTATGAATGTGTCAAAAATAGCAAGGAGACATTTTAATTGTTTATTAATAAACTAATGTGTTTGGCTGCAAAGATGAAGTTTATGATGCTGACTCGCCATCTTCGCAGTAGTGGATTCGCCAATAGAGAAAAATGCACATTTCATATAGATTGCATAATCAGGCCTATTTTCTTTTTGGTTTTGAATTATTTAGTTCACTTGGGCCGTGAGTGATTGAGTAGAGTGTACTGGTGTTTCGACCCCCTGCCAAATTATTACCCCCCTTACTGAAGTCACTACCTGATTGCCTAATCCTAACCCCACCCCTAATCCTAACACCTCCCCCACAACCCTAAACCTACCAATACTAGGGGGGTAATAATTTGGCGGGGGTCGGAATTCGGCATAACACCTGCATAGAGCGGAATATTGAGCTGACCTTCACACCGTACTATATAGCATATTTTTCTTTTACCATGCAGCAAAAAAAAAAAAAAAAAAAAAAAAAAAAAAAAAAAAAACCTTTACACTGCTTAACTGATTAATCGGTCAAAATTCGGTCAAATAGCCTAGTTAGTTCCAGGTTTCTGGCTTTGTTTGAAGTGCAAAAAACTACACAGCAGATGTTGTTGCAAAATAGAAACATTTATTGGACATTTCTCCCCATTTTCCTTATGAATAAGGATGAAAACGGTGCTTTGTTTTCCACCACTAGAGGATGTGGCCTACTTTCCGACAACATCAATAAACCCCGCCCTCAAGCCTGATTGACAGTTGACAGTGTATTTATACTCCCAGTCTCATTCAGTGTCAGTTCTCGTCTGTATGTGAGTAGTTAATGTTATGTTGCTCTATGCCTTCGTCTACGTATTCTGTATGTATTTGATCTTCATCGCCATGATTCTGTTAACTACCACATTAGTTGTGACAGACCCACACATGGTGATGAACGAATTCTTCTCTGTCATTTCTTGTCTTGTTTCTTCTCTCCTGTCAATTAAATGCAAAATGCTGAGATAAAAAAATATATATATATATATATATATATATATATATATATATATATATATATATATATATATATATATATATATATATACAGTTAGGATGCACATTGAAATACAGTTAGGATGCAAAAGTGCAATGTGTTATCTAGAGATAAAGGAGAAGTAGAATGATCTTATGGGACTCATTAGTTCAGTGTCGACCGGGGACAGAGTGTAAAAAACAGTTCCGGATCATTTATATTTGAGCGTTTTTGGCGCCGACAAACAAAGAACTAATGGAATAATTACCGATGATACACAGCGCTATCACCATCCGGCACACCTGAGATACTCTAGTGTAATTTAAACACATATCTAATCAGTCACCAGACTATTTGAAATGAATGTTTGCTGCACTTCATTAATATTCTGCCACTATCTGACATGCTAAAGATGTTTTTGGACCAATATGGGAGCTCAAAAAAGAAAAAGAAAAAATCTCACGGTTATGCAACTTTCCACTTTTGAATATGAATTTTGACAACAAGGCACTGGCAAATCCCACAAGAGCTCTGGGTAACATAATGACAAAACAGAGCAGAGAAAACAACAAAATGTCTTCTTGTGCGATTTGTGTTCAGACAACCACTGAGACTGACTTAAATACACTTAAAAATAAAGGTTCCAAAAGGTTTTTTCTGCAATGAACCACAATTTTGGTTCTCTAAAGAACCTTTCATTGAACAGTTCTGAAAATAACTATTATTTTTCTTTGTTAATCCTTTTCTACTATATGAAGAACCTTTTGTGCATCTCATGGAAGTTTAAGGTCCTTCATGGAACCATCTGCCAATAAAGAACCTTTATTTTTAAGAGTGTAACTGCTTTGTGTTGAAGAGCAGGACACACTTCTACAAGGTCATCAGCCAGAATGGGAAATTGAGATGGATGGGATGCTAACGGATAGCTTTCTCCAGGGATTATAGTCCTCCTTGTGCTGCCTATGAAAACAGGGGAGACCAAATTAGCACACAGAATTAACAAGAACAAAATATGTAGAATTAAGTTTGTCTTCCTCTACATTTGATGCCAAACTCTTATTGCCTGCAGACAGCTGAATAATGCTACTGTAATATCACTCCAAGGAAGCAAAATGGCACACATCATTCTTGCCGAGAGGCACGACTGTAACTTCCTCATCCTGACCTCAGCATTTCTGTCCCGGAAACTTATTTACTGCTTCTCCAAGGACTTAATTACCAACACGACCAAGAACAATAAACTCCCGGCAAACAGTTACAACTGTGGGCTGATAAGGCC
The DNA here is from genome assembly GCA_018749465.1 of Paracanthobrama guichenoti. NCBI lineage: Eukaryota > Metazoa > Chordata > Actinopteri > Cypriniformes > Gobionidae > Paracanthobrama > Paracanthobrama guichenoti. The sequence continues at coordinate 33,884,338 of CM031955.1, forward strand.
TGGACATTCATCAAAGAAAGTCTTCAATTAAGTCGTACTCTTGACTTTATTGGTGTTCATTGTGCAGAAAACAGCTTTTGTGTAGGCCATTACCTGTTAATAGGTCAGTCACTACCTTTACTGCTCTGACACAGCGACTGGCACGAGTAAAGTAAAATGGTATTTAGGTAATATAATGTGTGAAATAGTGGGCTGACTGAGGCATAAATAGCTATTTGATGGATGAATATATCGACTGTCGTAATACATTATTATGACACTCTCATTTTCAGACTGTAGGTAGGTGGTGTGAAATTGAATAAGCATACAGTAAAAACGACACTTGTAAATGGTTTGAGTCGTACAATATTGCTTCAAGATTTAACTCTATCCTGATCTGAGCGCAGAATGATTGTGTCTGACCAAATACTTTGGAATAGAATTCAATTGCTCAATGGACTGAAATCTGTAGTTGAGTAGTCAGTTGAAGTAGGTTCATTATTGATCTTCAATGGATTATGGTTGTGCAAATTTATTCTCAAAATCAATCAGACCTCAACTGAACATTTTCTGCAAACTAATGCTTGGAATGAAACAATGCAGGGTCTTGGAATAAAAGTACTATTTTTGGAGTATTTTTATCTTAACATGCATTAACATTTTTAAATATTTTAAATATCATTATAATTTTTATTTAGAATAAATATAAATAAATGTATACAAAATATATAAATGTTAAATGTGCATTAAATCACACTGCTTATAATGAGGTGCTTGCAACACCAAGGTCATGGGTTTTATTTTCAGGGGATGCATTAGCTGATCAAATGTATATCTTCAATGCAGGCAATTCAGTATATTAAAGTCACTATGAAATCAAAATTGTCCATTTTTTTAAATGTTTTTACAGACTATTGCAGTGTTTATAGTATTCCTATAAGCAAATTCTGGAACCTGTTTCTGAATAAACATGGCATCTTAAAGGGGACCTATTATGGCCCTTTTTACAAGATGCATTATAAGTCTCAGGTGTCCCCAGAATGTGTCTGAAGTTTCAGCTCAAAATACCCAACAGATTATTTATTATGCCATGTTGTAAATGCCCATTTATGACTGTAAAGAAAAGTATGCTGTTTTCATGCATGTATCTTTAAATGCAAATGACTGCTAATCAGAAGAGGGCGGGGCCTAAAACTCTTGCCTCAGATACTCTGCCAAAGACTAATAAAACATCTGTTTGGTTTTGATTATTATCTTTGTCGGTCACGATGTGCCATTGCAGTTCTTCAGTTTATTTATCTGCATGCGTTTTAAAGCCATAGCAGCCTAAACTTCTGATATATGGTTTTCTGAGCACACACACCTGAAGCACACGCACAGAGAGTGTTGCGTGAGTATTAAACTCTCTTTCACACAAAACACAAAAGCCCTATTTATGTTAAAAGTAAGAATATCAACAATAAAAATACTTAAAAAGTTACATCTAAGGGAAATTTGTATACTGAGGACATTCATTGCTTAAACTTTTAAATAATTTCTTTAGTATTATTTTAACACATGTAATTTAAGCTGTCCTCAGCACGAGGTCACAATGTAAAACTGCCAAACAAAGTGTTACAAGTGTTACAAATGCAACAAATTAAAAAATGCACACTTACATTAAAAGCCGGAGATCTTTAAGATATCAAACAATACAAATCAGGCAATGTCATGGACAGCTTTAACTCTGGGGAGCATTTACTATTATTTCCTGCTCATTGTGGATCTCACAGTAGGACACACAGTCCTGGAAATTATATATTTTTTCTAGTGCTGAGGAAAAAATTAATCGTGATTAATCGCATCCAAAATAAAAGTTTGTGTTTACATAATATATGTGTGTGTACTGTGTATAATTATGTATATATAAATACACACACATGCATTTGCATGTATATACTGTATATATAATAAAATATATTTTTTTCTTAAATGTATACATGCATGTATGCATATTTATATATACATAATAATTGTACACACACATGTAAACACAAACTTTTATTTTGGATGCAATTAATCTTGATTAATTTTTCATATTTTAAACAAACTACTGAATTCTCTGCAGTCACAGCCTTAACATGTCAACTCCATCATCGCAGTGTAATAGTTTCTGTAAAGAGTTGTTGGATAAATCTTGCCATTTTGATGTTTATTAAGGCAGCTACAACTGAGGAAAAAAAAGAAATTGCTCCACTGTACAACACAAAAATGAAAAAAACTCTGTCAGACGAAAACTCTGTCAAGTTTTGTTATTGTCAAGTGCTCTCAAAAAAGTCTGTATAATGTGATTTAATATGTTTTTATTTATTTATTTATTTTTTTGCATATGGGGAATTCTTCTAATGCTGTTCTATTTGTATTTACATACTGTATATTTGGCCCAGCTGGACCTTTGTCAACTCTGTCAGTATTTCTCAGCTCCATCAGTATTTTACACCGTCAGGTGAAGGTTTTTGTTAATTTTGACAAAATTACTCTTTTTTTTTCAATTTATTGTGTAAAAATTTCAATGGAACTACATGATATTATTTATCTTAGTCTTAATTACCTAAGAACATTGGTGATATACACTCACCTAAAGGATTATTAGGAACACCATACTAATACTGTGTTTGACCCCCTTTCGCCTTCAGAACTGCCTTAATTCTACGTGGCATTGATTCAACAAGGTGCTGAAAGCATTCTTTAGAAATGTTGGCCCATATTGATAGGATAGCATCTTGCAGTTGATGGAGATTTGTGGGATGCACATCCAGGGCATGAAGCTCCCGTTCCACCACATCCCAAAGATGCTCTATTGGGTTGAGATCTGGTGACTGTGGGGGCCATTTTAGTACAGTGAACTCATTGTCATGTTCAAGAAACCAATTTGAAATGATTCCAGCTTTGTGACATGGTGCATTATCCTGCTGGAAGTAGCCATCAGAGAATGGGTACATGGTGGTCAGAAAGGGATGGACATGGTCAGAAACAATGCTCAGGTAGGCCGTGGCATTTAAACGATGCCCAATTGTCACTAAGGGGCCTAAAGTGTGCCAAGAAAACACCCCCCACACCATTACACCACCACCACCAGGCATTTTCGCCCACAGGACTGCCGCATACGGGATGTTTTTCCCTTTTCACACCATTCTTTGTAAACCCTAGAAATGGTTGTGCGTGAAAATCCCAGTAACTGAGCAGATTGTGAAATACTCAGACCGGCCCGTCTGGCACCAACAACCATGCCACGCTCAAAATTGCTTAAATCACCTTTCTTTCCCATTCTGACATTCAGTTTGGAGTTCAGGAGATTGTCTTGACCAGGACCACACCCCTAAATGCATTGAAGCAACTGCCATGTGATTGGTTGATTAGATAATTGCATTAATGAGAAATTGAACAGGTGTTCCTAATAATCCTTTAGGTGAGTGTATGTTAAATATTAAAAGGAGGGAGGAGAATTAAGGAATTTAGAAACTGGGTTGGTCATAATAGTGTGAAACATAACTGAAGACTTTACACTGTTTTTGGATAGATTCAATTAAATTAGCAAGCTTTTTAGTGTGTCTGACGGAGTTGACAAATTAAGTTATGGAGTGAATAAATATTAATATATATATATATATATATATATATATATATATATATATTTTTTTTTTTTTTTTTTTTTTTTTTTGAAATAAGCCTTACATGATTCATTAACAGACATTTGTCTTCAAAAATACCAATTCGTAATAATGTAGCGTTACTTTTTATTTTTAACATCTAAAACATGTTTTGTCCCTTATCTCAAGAATCAGTGAGATCTATGTATTAAAGTCAAAGAAGTGTAATATACAGTACCTACTGCTACATATGCTGTTAATATGAACCAAACAACAAAAGAATAGAAAATCATTCACTGCTCTTGATTGAATGACTTCAGTAGCTTTACTTTTGGCGCTAAGCTAATAGGGCAGATTCCGTGCCAGTCGTGGGCAGGGCCTGTACAATGTGGCGTCACATTTGAGCACATTCCTGAACGGCTCATTTTTTTAGACACTGTTTCAGATTTATGGGGAAAATAACAAATGGAGTTAATGCATTTTCACCACAATAGGGTGATTGTGTATACTGCAGACACATAAATATGTTCAAAAACAATATAAAAGTGAATTTTGCATAATAGGTGCATATTTTGCATATTTGAAAAATTCACTGCTATATATTCAATATATCCTAAATGTGGAAACACAATTTGTTAGATTGCACAATTAGCCTTTATTTTGTATTTTGGTGTGAAAAAGTAGAGATTTTCCCATAGTTTATGCTATTTCTGGAGAGCTACAGGCTCACAAACCAAACAAAAATATGCCATAATAAATCATATCTGTGTGGTGACTGATAATCTGTGGCTTGCATAGATCATCGTGGTGTTCCTGTGGATGCCAGAGCTCCAGGCGGAAGGCAGGCAGAGGGTCATCAATATCCATTGCAGTTCAGAGGATCATGGGAAGGAGGGCTGTTTCTGTTCTTCTGGAGCACAGGTGCCTAATGGGACCCAAAACATTCAATGTAAATTTGTCAGAGTGAGTGTGTGCGAAATCAGCGTTCTGTTGTTTTCCTACATGCAGTATGAATAATGGCTGTTTCTATACCAACAGTGTTATCATGTTTTTCAGTATCTATAGCTATATAAGGAACAAAATATGGTGTATACTATCCTCATTCCTCAATGAGGCGCGGTTCGGGCTCTGGATTCGGGCCATATTCCGAGCTTGAGCTAAATATGTTCGGAAACTGGTGGAAAAAGTGCTGAAAATTCACATCTGATATGAGTTTCAGAATTAGGTGTGGCAAAATTTCTAGATAGCACCACCTACAAAACTGAACCTGTTAACTGTCACTGGCCCATTTGCCACTGCATGTTTAAAACAATGACATCCTATATTTATCCTGATCTAATGTTGATAAACTGTATATCATTCGAAAGCTTACGAACTCAAGATTCATCCTGTGAAAACCGTTTTGAAATCGGACCTTGCATTACCATGGAAAGGTACTCTAAATTCCTCCCCTAGTGGGCGTCGTCATTTCATTTTACAACATTTATTTTAACTACTTTATAATAAAAACCTTTTCTAATCTTGACAAAACACATATAGTCGGAAAGGTCTGAGTCTCACAGTTCTATATCTGCCAACTGTTTTGTGATATTTGGACAAAAATATATACATTTGTTACAGGAGATTACTTAAAATAAATCTATGGAATTGCAATGACACCTGGTGGCTATTTGTGGTATTTTTGTGATATCAACTTCAAATTTGGAACACAAATTGGTTAGACATGGCTTTGATTTGATAGTAATTTTAGAGTACAAATTATTTTGTAACATATATATTTTAAATATTTAGTACAGTACATTTGATTTACAGTAAATTTAAACTTGCATAACTTTTTCATACTATTTCATACTTTTTTTTGAAGGGATTTCACTTAAGCAATAATCTGCTGACTGTCTTCTTTAAAATGAGACCAAACTTATGTCTACATTCCAAAGAATTCTTGAATTGCAACCATTTAAGTTTTCAGCAAAATCTGAAAACCCAACAGGAAGTGAGATATTTCCATTATTTTTAACAAACTCCTCCTTGAGATTAAATCAGATCAACATCATTCTTGGTCAGCCTACAAATACAAAGGAGAACAAAAACAATTGTTGGCACAAAAAAGAACAAATAAATGACTAAATATAAATTATTTTGAAAAGATTTGATACTACTAACTGTAAAACTGCAAATCCCGCTGTTAGTTTTTCAGTCAATAGCACTTAGTCCAGTACTTATTTGTAAACACTTGCCATTTTTGTGCACAAAGCTGTGTTTTAACGGGATGTGTGTGGCCGTGGCCAGGCTGAGACTGTGATGAGTAATGCAGCAAGGCATCTTCACAGGGCATTGGTGGATAGAAACAAAGAAGAATGTTCTAGAACAGACTAGGTTCATGACAGTCAAAATGAGATGCAGCGCATAATAGTCCTGAGGGATCAGAGTGTTGGTATATTTATCTAGAGACAACACCTTAAGAATCAGCCTCTGCATCGTAAGCACATAATTATGAGAAAGCAACAAGAGGCAAAATCCATAATAGCAACATTAACACTCTAAGACTGAAACTAGAATTATATGCAAATTAGATGCAGCTATTTAATGTTAGATTCATTGAGTCATCATACAAAGTACTTTATTCATTCTGCTGCCTTTATCAAATGAGCTCACAAATAGCCCATACTGTTTTAGTTTCATGATTCTGTGCTGTGCTGTCGGTTCACAGTGATTGTTTTCAATGCTTATTTTAAACATATGCACAGACATTACATTATATTGATAAAAACTTCACAAATGCTGGTGAGGGAAGATTTTGTAATATGGTCAGACTTTAACATGAAATGTGTCAGCATATACAGGTCCTTGCAAAAGTACTTTTCTTAGAACCATTCAGGGAATTCAGAAGGGCTGGAAAATGGTCCCATGAGGGGTCTGCTGTCCCACGGGAAGCCAACTGTGCCTCCTGATTGTCATTCAGGGTCTTTGTGATCATTTTGTGCTATACATGCTTCCTTCTTCAGCTTTCTTTGGTGGATTCTGGTCATGCTCGAGCTTTTAGAGGCCTCTGGCTGTCTGAGGCCTTGTCTACACTAATACGTTTTGTTTGAAAACGCATCTTTTTCTCTCCATTTTGGCCTTCTGTCCACATTGAGACAGTTTTTGTCAACGAAGACTGAGCTTTTTGAAAACACTCTCCCAAGTGGATAAATTTGAAAAAATGCTGTGTTCGCCTGGTAGCATGGACTGTGAAAACAGAGGTATTTGAAAATGATGTCGCATGTTTAGTCATGTGACGTATATTGTACCCATATAAATATATATATATATATATCTGTGGTTATACCGGCATTGTTGTGCAAAGCTATTTACTTTCATAGTGTTGCTAAAGAGGAATGTTCCTTTGTACAGTCTTCATATTGCATTCCTGCAAAGATGATTTCGTTTTAGATCATGCAATTTTTGAATGCAACCTGGACACAACACGACAACACAACAAAATGGTATTTTGCTATTAAAATGATTGTGCCAGAAGATTAGTATGAGAACTTTGTCATGGGTGCTCTCTCTGTATCATCTTGTGAACTTGTTTTATGCATGTGCAGTAAGGTGATTTAAGCATTTTCAAATGTCTCCAATGCTTGAAATGAAACGGTTTATACTAGTGCATTTTCATTTTAAAACGCATAACTTTTACGGTCATGCCTGCCGTCTACACTACTCCGGAGTTTTCAGCCCTGCTTCAGACCCTGTTTTAGTTTGAAAATTCAGGGGTTGCATTTCAGTGTAGAACAGGGGTGTCCAATCCTGCTCCTGGAGGGCCACTGCCCTACAGAGTTTAGCTCCAACCCCAATGAAACACAGCTGAACCAGCTAATCAAGGTCTTATGCTGCCTCCACGTGCTATCGGAAATGTTCTAATTCCCACTTTAGAAGTCGTGATTACGAGCTTGTTGCATTCAAGTACTTTGTTGTTGGAATGAACAGGAATCATGGAGGACACCAGGCTATTAAGCATCTTCTGAATGAGTACAGAATCTCCTGATCAAAAGACACGAGGAAGACGCAGTAAAACAAGTGATCGTATGTAAGCAGATGCATATGTAAAATAACATGATCATCAACATTAAACATGATATAAATCAAAACTGCCTAATGTTACTGAATGAAATGTGGACCCAGGACGAGCTACAGGACTGTGCAAGCATTAGGGGTGGTGATGGACTTGATCTACTCCATCTGTGTTTGATCATCGCTCTGAATCTGATCTGGATGTAGTCTTTCACAAAAACGTGATTTTTCTCAGCTTTTTGTTCAAAATGTTGCTTTTTTCTGAAACGTAGCCATATTCAAGAGTTGAGTAAAAAAAGGAATGCATGAAGCTAGAATAAAACGTTAAAACGTTTTTGTTTGTTTTTTTAAAGAAGAGGATCTGCTCTTTCTTTTGATATATTGCATGCTCAGATATTCATTTAAAAAAAAAAAAAATCGTCAAAAACCCTGGTGGTGGCTGGCAACTTTTTTTTTTTAAATGCTGGTGGGGAAAGAGTTAATGTCAAGACAAGACAACCTAGCTTTTTTGGGTGAAAAAATAATAAAATCACACCTGCCACAGCAGTAGTTCTCCCCGCCATCATGTTTAAAATTTATGGTACGCCCATCTCTGGAATTAGGGTATCAAAATTATTTCCGAACTTCCCAGTGGTAAACATAACATCAGATAGCGTTCAAGTGCAATCTTTACCTAGGAAACTCGTATTTACGATAATTCCGATAGCACATGAAGGCAGCATTACTAGGCATACTAGAAACTTCCAGCAGGTGTGTTAAGGCAAGCTGGAGCTAAACTCTGCAGGACAGCGGCCCTCCAGGACCGAGTTTGGACACCCCTGGTATAGAAGGACCAAAATGGAGACTTTTGAAAACATAGGCGTGGCTACCCATTCACTCCCTGATTGAGTCTTCTGGTCTTGCGAGTATCCTTCCCTGATTCGTCCAGCCCTTATGATATGACCATTACGCTACCGAAACACCATAATAACAGACCAGATCCATCTCTCTCAACAGCTCTGCAACAGACCAGCCTCGACGACCGTGCAAACAAACAATAACATAGAGATGGAACTGCTGTTTTGCTGACTTTGTTGTCCTTTTTAGCAGCCATTGTGCAGTATCTCTAATACTGCCTACATGCACAAGACGCAAGCAATTATTTGTGCAATCGGCTGCTGTTTACACTTGTATGCGCATACCCAGTGTACATGAATAGTCATGTGACATGCGTTTTCGGTCATGTAGTGCAGACAGAGACCGTTTCTGAAACACAGTGGAAATGCCAGTTTGGACGAGGATCATTTTCATTTTAAAACCCATAATCCAGCTAGTTTTTAGTTTCCTATGCTATGTTTTATTTTCATACAGTCATATGAAATATTACAAATATTTATATGTAAATGTATGTTTTCTATTTGAATATATTTTAAAATATAATTTATTCTTGTGATGGTCATTTTTTTCAGCTTTTACATTTTTTCAGGATCATTTGAAGTATAAAATCTTTAAAAGAACTAGAATATATATATTTTTTGTAACGCGTACAGTAAAAGTGCTGCTTTTTTTCATTTGCATTTTTGCTCAATTAATGCATCTTTTTTGAAGAAAATTATTAATTTCTTTTAAAAAATCTTACTGACCTCAAACTTTAGATGAAAAATGGTACTCTAGCTAAAACTCATTTAACATTTAATTAGCCTCTACCTATCAATCACTAGCACATTTTCTGCATTATAACCCAAAGTCACAGGATGATTATTCTGTTTGGAAAAATTAAACAAACATATGCAAATTAAGAAATTACATAAAGCATTCCAAATAATTTGGATGTTCCAAATGGATGTTAGTTTAGTTATCAGGAAGGTACATCACAAGACTCAGACGTTGTTTAGGAAATGCTGAGATAGCATTGTTATTCAGTAGGTAATTTTTTATTTTTTTCAACTTTTGCTAAAATTAAAAAAACATAAAAAATTCAAAAGGCTCAGGGCAAAATTGTACAAGCAAGTTGGATATACCATAGTTAGAATTGTTAGAATTTACCATGAAATTGTTAGAATTTACCATGAAATATATTAAATCACACACTGTTTAATTCACACGACTTACCCGCTGACACATCTTACCCCAACTCCACACTGTCTGCAGCATTGGATGCATGCAACCTGGAGAAAAAAAATCAAAATAATTCAACAGAAGCACAGAATGACATTTGACATGAGACAAACTGCCTGTTATAGTCTACAAATATACAACATCTTCATTTCCAGTGACCAATGACAAGGACAAACAAAGGCGTAAGATTGACAGATTTTGCACCTTACAAATATCAAGGGCAGCAGCGCCTCCTCTGAACTCTGTTCTGTGTGATACATAGACTCGCTTTCCCACCCCAAAGACAAAGTTTGATGAATGAGGTGCTCTGAAATTCTGTGCGGCCGATCTGTTTCAGAGGACAGTGGAGCTCTGATCCAAAACCATGTCCTCTCAGACACAACGAATCTACTGCTTGTTTCTCCATTCAGTAATTCAACACTTTCAATAATTCGTGACATTTACAACTTTAGAACATTTACAATATAAAATACCATAAAACATGGGTTCTTCAATACTACTTTTTTGCTTCAAGATGCGTGTGACGACCAAGCACTAAAAATGTTTGTTGTGTAAACGTTAACACAAATGTCCTTAAATTCAATCACTGAGACCTATTTGACCATGAACTGTATAGGTTTAAAATAGCAGGTCCTGAGTTAGATGCGTTCCTGGGTCAACATATTTTGTCAGCATTCCTGTCCAACCCGATCTCACTGGAAAACGTAAGTATTTTATGAGATTTGTACAAAAACATACAATTTAATTATGAAGAGCCACCCCAAACCCCGCCCCTAAACCTACCCGTCAGTGGGGTTTAAACAGATTGTACGAAAATGTATGAATGAGATCGTACGAATTCGTACAAATTGGCCACCAATTCAACCAACCGTAAAATAGTTAGGAGAAGATTGTGTTGTCTGGAAAATTTAAGCCTAAACTTGACATAAACTGTTAACTTGTCCCTCAAATCTGATTGGTTGATTGGTGTTGTTTGGTTGAAAAATCAGGTTCTGCCTCAAAATATGCAAAATTGCAGCATGAAAGGCTGAATTCAACCATTTTAGTTTCTAAATGTCACCTTTGGCAGCAAATAATCAACTGTTTATACTGCATTTAATTCAACCTGCAACCCATTTTCAGTCATATCCCACCAAAACTCAACAAATCCAATGAAACGGTATAAAGATAGCAGTCTCAGCTGACCTAGCCATGACTTTCTATTGCCATTTCACAGTGATGTAGTCTTGTTATGAGACCTTGAAATAATGGTGTACCATTAAAGCAGCATTATATGACAACAACCTCAAGGAAATCATAAAGCAATGCAAGTGTTCTTTCCGACTCCCTTATTTGTAATTACTGAGACAATGACAGATGGTGATGCTCCTAAGGCCTTGTGGTATTAGCATGCTGGCCTCGGGATAGCCCATCACATTATCACATTTCCAGAGCTATGCAATTGGGTCTTTACTGCAGCACTTGTCAACTGAAGAATTAACCACAGCGTCCAAATGACCAAAATACTCATTTATACATACAACGTGAAATGAGCCGGCTAGAGGCAGAAGAAAATGGCTTCAAATCTCAACTTCTAGACATAAGCATCATGTACTGGGTCACACTCATATAATAATTCCCTAGTATATGAGTGATTTTTTAATTGCACACAGTGACATTCATATATCACAGATATAGACTACAAACAATTGAAAACTAGTAATGGTGCAGTATTAAAGAAGATATAGGGTTTCATATAAAACTTTAAATATATTTGAAACAATAAAAATATATAGTTATAATGGTATGTATGCATTTATGCATGTATGTATGTATGTATAAATTAGGGAAGCAACAATACAGTTAATCCATGGTTCAATACATACCTCTTTTTTTTGTCACGTCAGAGTTTTTTGTTACTCCATTCTTAGGTGACAGGAACAGCAAGAGGTTAAGGAGAAAAAATACTTTTTATTTAAAAAAACAAAAAAACCTTGTACACATTCCTAGTGTATTGTATAATATAAACTAAATAATAATAATAATAATAATAATAATAATAATATATATATATACACTCACCTAAAGGATTATTAGGAACACCTGTTCAATTTCTCATTAATGCAATTATCTAATCAACCAATCACATGGCAGTTGCTTCAATGCATTTAGGGGTGTGGTCCTGGTCAAGACAATCTCCTGAACTCCAAACTGAATGTCAGAATGGGAAAGAAAGGTGATTTAAGCAATTTTGAGCGTGGCATGGTTGTTGGTGCCAGACGGGCCGGTCTGAGTATTTCACAATCTGCTCAGTTACTGGGATTTTCATGCACAACCATTTCTAGGGTTTACAAAGAATGGTGTGAAAAGGGAAAAACATCCAGTATCACGGCAGTCCTGTGGCGAAAATGCCTTGTTGATGCTAGAGGTCAGAGGAGAATGGGCCGACTGATTCAAGCTGATAGAAGAGCAACTTTGACTGAAATAACCGCTCGTTACAACCGAGGTATGCAGCAAAGCATTTGTGAAGCCACAACACACAAAACCTTGAGGCGGATGGGCTACAACAGCAGAAGACCCCACCGGGTACCACTCATCTCCACTACAAATAGGAAAAAGAGGCTACAATTTGCACGAGCTCACCAAAATTTGACAGTTGAAGACTGGAAAAATGTTGCCTGGTCTGATGAGTCTCGATTTCTGTTGAGACATTCAGATGGTAGAGTCAGAATTTGGCATAAACAGAATGAGAACATGGATCCATCATGCCTTGTTACCACTGTGCAGGCTGGTGGTGGTGGTGTAATGGTGGGGGGGATGTTTTCTTGGCACACTTTAGGCCCCTTAGTGCCAATTGGGCATCGTTAAAATGCCACGGCCTACCTGAACATTGTTTCTGACCATGTCCATCCCTTTATGAGCACCATGTACCCATTCTCTGATGGCTACTTCCAGCAGGATAATGCACCATGTCACAAAGCTGGAATCATTTCAAATTGGTTTCTTGAACATGACAATGAGTTCACTGTACTAAAATGGCCCCCACAGTCACCAGATCTCAACCCAATAGAGCATCTTTGGGATGTGGTGGAACGGGAGCTTCGTGCCCTGGATGTGCATCCCACAAATCTCCATCAACTGCAAGATGCTATCCTATCAATATGGGCCAACATTTCTAAAGAATGCTTTCAGCACCTTGTTGAATCAATGCCACGTAGAATTAAGGCAGTTCTGAAGGCGAAAGGGGGTCAAACACAGTATTAGTATGGTGTTTCTAATAATCCTTTAGGTGAGTGTGTATATATATATATATATATATATATATTAGTTCTTTACATTTCACTGCCGGTTGTATATTCTGTATATAACTGTGTATGTGACAAATAAAACTCTTGAATCTTCTGTTGAACATAAAATATATTTTGAAGAAGTCCCCATTGACTTCCATTGTAGGAAAAATACTATGGAAGTCAATGGCTATGTCAACTGTCTGGTTACCAACATTCATCAAAATATCATCTTCAGTGTTCCACAGAAGAAACTAATACAGGTTTGGAACAACATTAGAGTGAGTAAATAATGACAGAATTTTTTATTTTGAGGTGAACTGTCCCTTTAAGGACAAGCGACAGAATGTTCACTATTAGGCTGCGCTTCTGTCACTTTAAGACCTGCACACATCTATACAGACACACATCCGATTTTACTTACTTTACTTTTAGACATAACCGACTGTGTTTGTTAACCTTGTGTGTATTTGACAGTATTAGCGCTGAAAGATTACTTTGTCCAGTAATCATGTCCTGTTTGACAGGCTTTTAGTTTGCGCACACTCAGAAAAGCGCATGTTAAAACAGTGGATAAGCACGCAAATTAAATGTTTTACCAGCAAGGCTTTAAAACGCATGCAAATAATGTCCCGTGAGCTTAACTCTACCAGTAATGTGTGATATCACACACCCCACCCACACCACAGATTTGAAAGAGGGTGGTGCGCACTGGCACTGCAGCCTCACTGCAGCCTCACTTCACTGCTCTGTTAAAGTGTGAAATCTGACACAGGCATTGCAACTGACACCAGTTAAACACCCCCTAACTTTAGTGCATTATGATTAGATATTTACTCATATCAGCGCATAGACTCATGGGCACACACAAACAGAGCCAATTCGAAAAGTAATAAAATACACAGAAATGAATTAATTAAATGCAAAAACGAGAAAAAAAAAAACACCCACAATTCACAATATGTATTGAACCGTGGATGTCATACAGAACATATAGAGCCTATTATATACAGTCTTTATGGACCTTGCTTTGTGCACTGGTGCACAGTCATGTTGGAACAGGAAGGGGCCGTCCCCAAACTGTTCCCACAAAGTTGGGAGCATGAAATTGTCCAAAATGTTTTGGTATGCTGAAGCATTAAGAGTTCCTTTCACTGGAACTAAGGGGCCAACCCATGAAAAACAACCCCACACCATAATCCCCCCTCCACCAAACTTTACACTTGGCACAATGCAGTCAGGCAAGTACCGTTCTCATGGAAACCGCCAAACCCAGACTTATCCATCGGATTCCCAGACAGAGAAGGGTGATTGGTCACTCCAGAGAACACGTCTCCACTGCTCTAGAGTCCAGTGGCGGCATGCTTTGCACCTCTGCATCCGACACTTTGCATTGCACTTGATGTAAGGCTTGGATGCAGCTGCTCAGCCATGGAAACCCATTCCATGAAGCTTTCTACACACTGTTCTTGAGCTAATCTGAAGGCCACACAAAGTTTGGAGGTCTGTTGCTATTGACTCTATTGACTGCTATTTAAAGTTGGCGACTTCTGTGCACCTCAGCATGCGCTGACCCCGCTCTGTGATTTTACGAGTTGCTGTTGTTCCCAATTACTTCCACTTTGTTACAATGCCACTAACAGTTGAACATTTCAACATTGAACATTGAAATTTCACAAATGGCCTTATTGCACAGGTGGCAACCTATCACGGTACCACGCTTGAATTCACTGAGCTCCTGAGAGCGACCCATTCTTTCACAAATGTTTGTAGAAGCGCCTGCATGCCTAGGTGCTTGATGTCACTGAAATAACTTATAATACGTATTAAAAATAAAACAGCAAAGTGCACACTTTCCATTTTGTCACTTTTTTTTTTTTCTTCATAATGTTGTGAAGACCACAGATGGGTTATAATTGTGATCATGGTTAAGCGGGACAGGCAACATATTTTAATGCACAACGTGCTGCTTATTACAAAATAGTGCACCTGCATGGCTGTACAGAAGGCTACTGCGTCATTACATCTATTTAGACAGCCAACAAGAAACATTTCCTAACAGCAATAGTCCATTCAACCTCTGAACATGTCCAGCATGGTCTGTCACTATAGTAAGAGGAGGGTAAAACAGCTGCCTGTTTAAAACAAGTTTTCATCATTATACACTAAATCTTAAATGTCAACTTTAGCTGTGTTTTACCTTAAGATGACAACTGCTCTTTTTGAAAAACCATCAACACCAGGTTATAAGTGATAAATGAACACTCACTAATAATATGTTGGTCTGCACACACAAGCAAAATTCCACATGGACTATATCACACCAATTACTTTTCAACAGCACAGCTTTTGCTGCACACTAAATTTAAGGCAATGCCTCATTAGTGGGCATTTTAACTCCACACTGTCGTCCCTTCTTAACTTTAATGAAGTCTGATTGGAGTGGAAACTAAATGTATTCGGACATTTAAGTCACACTTAAAAAATGTCTGAATGTCATTACACAATATCAAACCAAGTGTCATGTATTAAAAATAAAATGACAGCCCATGCACGCCTTTCAAGCAAAACATTACACAAAATAGTAAAAGTTTGTTTAAATGACAAAACAATATACAGCTGTTTAAAAGTTTGGGGTCAGACTTGGGGTCAGTTTAAATTTTTTTAATGAATAAATTAATGAATGAAATGAATACTTATTCAGCAATGATGCATTAAATGAATCAAAAGTGACAGTAAATACATTTATAATGCTACAAAACATTTATATTTAAATAGGTTAAATGCTGTTTTAAACTTTCTAGTAATCAAAGAAAAAAAAAGTATGAGTTTATTTGCCATTTGTACATGCGCGGCCAGTACAAGCGCATAGTAATTTTTGAGCAAAGCTTTTAGGGTCAGCAGTAGAAAAATTAAATAATAATAATAATATTATTAATAATAAAGAGCTTTCAGAGCTGTAAACACAATAAATAAGCACTAAGTACAATAAAACACACACTATAGACACACCATGAGATACTAACTATAAAACACTGTTACTTTCATATGAGATTATTGCACATTTTGAAGTTCACTTTGTCCTGAGACGATAAATATTATGAACAAGAAAACAGTGATAAAAAGTCTCCTTATGACATATGTGTAAACATCTTTTAAGAATATAATAACCTTAGTCTTCTGCCATCAATCTGGAAAGAAACTGTTTAGCTTTAGAAAAATGTGCTTTTTTTTGTGTAATGATACTGTCTGGTCTATCAGGTTTTTTTATTGAGTGTTTATGCCTGAGCAAAGATTGAGCTGGATGGTATGTTTACCATTTTTCCTGCAGCATTGTGTATATAAAGTATCCATGGATGGGAGGTCAGATATGATCCTCATTGCAGTCTTTATAACTTTTTGGAGAGCCTTCCTTTCTGCCTGGGTGGTGCTTCCAAACCAGACAATACTTCCACTGTCGGGCCAGTGCGAGCCAGGACTAACAGCGTACCGGGTGGGGCCAATAACCTCTGACCTCGAGGCCCAAATCAAGTTTTCACTGTCAGGCCAGTAGCCTCAGTAGCATGAGACTCCTCGAGCCCCAGCTGGCCCGCTTTGGACCAAGGTATTCGGTGGGCTAAAATACCCTGGAAGTGATAGGGGAAACGCGTCTGGGTATACAGGACGAAGAATTTGGGGCTGAGACAACCGCCCTGTGGTGTTCCTGTGCTAATTGAGAGCTCAGCAGAGACCCTGCCCCCCATCCTCACCTTCTGTAAGAAATCCAAAATCCAATTACAGGTGGGAGTTGGGACCCTGAGGTCTGTCAGCTTCCCAATTAGCTTTCCTGGTTGGGTGGTATGAAAGGCAGAACTATAATTCAGTAAGAGCATCCTTGCGCATCGTCCACTGATCTGTTGGGGTGGTAGGCAAACTGTAGGGGATCAGCAGT
Source organism: Paracanthobrama guichenoti (assembly GCA_018749465.1). Taxonomy (NCBI): domain Eukaryota; kingdom Metazoa; phylum Chordata; class Actinopteri; order Cypriniformes; family Gobionidae; genus Paracanthobrama; species Paracanthobrama guichenoti. Next base: position 33,901,293 of record CM031955.1, read on the forward strand.
GTCTGAAACCACAGAGTTAATGTATGTAAGTGGGTCAATGACGTATAAGGTTTTTCAACTGGTCATTTTTTTAAATACAAAAAATAATAATATTTATTTCAATTGTTCAAACATTAAGAATGTTGTGTACACATAAATTCATATTAAAATTTCAAATTAAGTGATTTTGCTGTTTTTTTCATCTAGATGAATTGGCCGTGGCCTTAAAAAATGTCATGCGGTGCGACCATGAATACAGTTATTGCTATTATTGGTTGCACCAAATGACATGAAGGTCTCGAATGTTCTATTTAAATCTATTTAAAGAGATTAATAAACAATACATTTTATAAAAAAAAAAAAAAAAAAAAAAAAAATGATTTAAACCATATTTTATTAATTTCACAGAATTGTTCAAAATTATAAAAATACAATCAAAAATCATTTTATTTAACTTGTCAACGGAGACGGTGGAAAAATAATAATTTAGATTTTTAATCAGAACCATGTATAATCATATTCAATATTCCTTGTCATGAACAGTTTTAAGTAAATGCACATTTGTGACCCTGGAGCACAAAACCAGTCATAAGTCTTACGGGTATATTTGTGGCAATAGCCAACAATGGGTCAAAATTACCAATTTTTCTTTTATGCCAAAAATCATTAAGACATTAAGTAAAGATCAAGTTCCATGAAGATATTTTGTAAATTTCCTACCATAAGTATATAAATAAAAAATATTATCAGTAGTAATATGCATTGCTAAGAACTTCATTTGGACAACTTTAAAGGCAGGGGTCCAGGGTCACACTTGTGGCCTTCTTGTGAACAAACATTTAATTAAACTTGACCATCATCATGCTGCTGATTTATTTTTTTAACACACCTTCCTATTCTCCTGGCAAGATACTCTGCTCTTGCTCTTGAGTTAACACGTTGCCTATGGCGGCGTTTTTTCTTTACTTGGCAGTGCCATCTGTTAAAATAGACTAACTATATATTATATATTATTATTATTATTATTATTATTATTATTATTATTATTATTATTATTATTATTATTATTATTATTATTATAACGTCTCGGTTACGTATGTAACCCTCGTTCCCTGAAGGAGGGAACGGAGACGCCACGTCGAGTACCGGCGAATAGGAATCTCGCTCGCGAGAGCCAATCTACCGAGTGTAACTAAAACGAGCCAATGCACATTGGCATGCAATGATTGCACCAGGTGCTCATGCCACGCTGTGCGGGTATAAATGAGACACAGGTGATTGCATCAAATTAGCCTTTTGCTGAGGAGCCGAGTAGGTAGGCCGGCACCCCAGCAGGGTACAGAGGACATGGCGGCGGGGCGTGGCTTCTCCGTTCCCTCCTTCAGGGAGCGAGGGTTACATATGTAACCGAGACGTTCCCATTCAGTCGGTCACTCTCGACGCCACGTCAGAGTACCGACGAATAGGAATCCCTACCAAAGTGCCATGGCCTCTGCCCCTTCCAGTGCCCAGTGTGAGCCGCCTGAGCTCTCTTACTTGATGAGATGGGGCTCACACCAGGAAGTCCACCACTGCTGTTCCGCATGACCCTGCTCAGTGATTATTGGATGACACTGGGAAAACGTGCCTAGAAAAGGGGCCGCTGCGGAGCCCACATCGTACCCGGAGGAGTTATGTGGAGTACAAAGCTGAGCCGTAGCCCGCCAAGGGAGGAGGGGGCTCAGTCCCGGTGACGGGAAGGCTCTCCCAAGGAAAGACCCGGGCTTCCCGTAGGAGCGACCGTGGAAGAATATATGGGATCCCTGCAGGGTCACTCATATAAGCCCAGCCCATTACCGGTTCTCAAGGATTCAGCGGCAAGGGCCTGATGCCCGGCGTTCGCGACGTCCGACACCGAGGGAGATGGAGGACTCACAGAGTTTGCTTCTGGAGAATAAGAGCGCCGGGCGCAGCAAGCCGACAAGAGCCGGGGCCTCTCAGTGCTTCTACCCGTTTGAGGTGAGAACACAGGAGGAGACCGGCTCTACACGTAGGCTATAGAATCTAGCGAACGTGTTGGGTGTCGCCCAGCCCGCAGCTCTACAGATGTCTGACAGCGAGGCGCCACGTGCCAGCGCCCAGGAGGATGCAACACTTCTAGTAGAGTGTGCTCGCACCCGAGCGGACAGGGCACACCTTGTGCTTGGTAAGCCAAGGTGATGGCATCCACTATCCAGTGGGCCATCCTCTGCTTGGAGACAGCCTTTCCCTTCTGCTGGCCTCCGTGACAGACAAAGAGCTGATCTGAGGTTCTGAAGCTTTGAGTTCTATCCACGTAGATCCGCAGAGCGCGGACGGGACAGAGCAAAGCTAGGGCTGGGTCTGCCTCCTCCGGGCAGCGCTTGCAGGTTCACCACCTGGTCCCTGAAGGGAGTGGTAGGAACCTTGGGCACATAGCCAGGCCGGGGCCTTAGTACCACGTGGGTATTTCCGGCCCGAACTCTAGGCACGATTCGTCGACCGAAAATGCCTGCAGGTCCCCTACCCTCTTGATGGAGGCCAATGCAGCCAACAGCAAAGTCTTCATAGACAGAATCTTTAGCTCTGCTGACTGCAAAGGCTCGAATGGGGCATTCTGGAGTGCTCGGAGCACCAGAGCAAGATCCCAAGAGGGTATGGAGGGGGGTCGAGGAGGATTTAACCGTCTCGCCCCCCTAAGGAACCTGACGACCAGGTCGTGCTTCCCAACCGTCTCACCTTCTACGTGGTTGTGATAGGCGGATATAGCAGCAACATAGACCTTGAGGGTGGAGGGGGACAGCCTACGCTCCAACCCTTGTTGCAGGAAGGAAAGCACAGACGCGATCGAACATCTTCGGGGGTCTTCTCGGCGAGAAGAACACCACTCGACGAACAGGTTCCACGCCGAGGCGTAAGCCTGTCTTGTAGACAGTGCACGTGCCGAAGTGATGGTGTTAACTACCTCTTGGGGTAAGTCACCTAGAACCTCCGCGTCCGTCCAGGAGCCAGACATGAAGCTTCCACAGGTCTGGACGCTGGTGCCACAGGGTGCCCCGTCTCTGAGTCAGAAGGTCCTTCCTCAGAGGAATCGGCCAAGGAGGGGCTGTCGCGAGAGCATAAGTTCGGGAACCAGGTCGGTTGGGCCAGCACGGCGCCACCAACAGGACCTGCTCCTCGTCCTCCTGACCTTGCACAGTGTCTGTGCAAGTAGGCTCACTGGGGAAACGCATATTTGCGCAGCCCCTGGGGCCAGCTGTGCGCAAGGGCATCCGTGCCGAGTGTACCCTCGGTCAGCGAATAGAACCACTGGCAGTGGGGCGTTACTGGGGAAGCAAACAGGTCGACCTGTGCCACCCCGAACTGTCTCCAGATCAGCTGAACCACCTGGGGTGGAGTCGCCACTCCCTGGGAGCGCAGCTCGTGAGAGCTCGTCGGCCACACGGTTGCGCACACCAGGTACATGAATGGCCCAAAGCGACCTCAGACACTTCTGACTCCAGAGGAGAGAGATGGCGGGCGAGTTGCGACATGCGACGGGAGCGCAGACCACCTTGTCGGTTGATATATGCAGCGGTCGCAGTGTTGTCGTGCGGACCAGTACATCTTTGCCCGTAACCGCCCTTTGAGGCGGCTCAGAGCAAGATGTACTGCTAGCAACTCGAGGCAATTGATGTGCCAATGCAGGTGCGGGCCCGCCCAAACCCCTGACACTGCATGCCCGTTGCACGTGGCTCCCCAGCCCATGGCGGAGGCATCCGTGAAAACCACAGCATGCCTGGACACCTGTTCCAGGGGCACTCCAGCCCGAAGGAGCGAAGGGTCGGACCACGGACTGAAGGACTGGCGACAGGCGGTGTGATGCTCACCGGTGAGTGCGCGTTGCCACGCCCATCTCGGGACTCGGCCGTGTAGCCAATGCTGAAGCGGTCTCATATGAAGCAGGCCGAGCGGCGTTACTGCTGCGCGGCTGCCATATGCCCCAGGAGCCTCTGAAACTGTTTCAGTGGAACCGCCATCCTGCCTTGAAACGTGTTCAGGCAGTTCAGCATCGACTGAACACGCTCCTCTGTGAGGCGCGCTGTCCGCTCGACCGAATCCAACTCCATACCGAAAAGAGATCCTCTGCACGGGGTGAGTTTGCTCTTTTCCCAGTTGACCCGAAGACCCAACTGGCTGAGGTGTCGGAGCACCAGGTCCCTGTGTTCGCACAACTGATCCCTGGACTGTGCTAGAATGAGCCAGTCGTCGAGATAGTTGAGGATGCGAATGCCCTGTTCTCTCAAGGGCACGAGGGCCCCCTCCGTGACTTTCGTGAAGACACGGGGACAGGGCCAGCCGAAGGGCAGGACTTTGTACTGATATGCTCGACCCTCGAGCGCGCAAAGCGCAGAAATGGCCTGTGTCGAGGAAGGATCGAGACATAAAAAGCACGCGTCCTTCAGGTCGATCGCTGCAAACCAATCTTGGGACGGATGCATTGAAAATGCGTTTCTGCATGAGCATTTTGAACGGTAGCTTGTGGAGGCTCGATTCAGGACTCGCAGGTCCAAGATTGGCCGTAACCCACCGGTTTTCTTGGGTACAATGAAGTACGGGCTGTAGAAGCCGGTCTTCATATCGGCTGGAGGGACCGGCTCTATCGCGTCCTTCGCCAGCAGGACAGCGATCTCCGCCACGCAGGACATGGGCATCTGTGGCATTCACCGAAGTGAAGCGGACGCCTTGAACCTGGGGGGGCGCCGGGCGAACTGAATCGCGTAGCCGAGCCTGATGGTCCGAATGAGCCAACGAGACGGAGCGGGAGCGCTAGCCAGGCTCCCAGGGACCGTACAAAGCGGGACCATAGGGACCACCGGCGTACCCACCGTGGGGCAGCGCAGTGGAATGCAGGTACCGGGCTGGGGCGGCTGTCTCGTGGAGGCGGCCCGCAGCGAGGTGAGAGTGTGCCGTGCCACACTTCCCTGATTCCACAGGTGGGCAGCAGGAACCTGAGGGGGACGTCCACTGCTGCCTGCTGGCGAAGGAGGAGGATGAGTGTGGTCCGGCGTTTGACCGGCCACAACTCTCCGAGCCCCTGAGGACCCGGAGATGGAAGAAACTGCTCTTTATTGAGAATTTGGGTACCGCTGGGGCTGAGCCCAGCGGCGGAACAGAAAGAAAACGGAACACAAGATTCTCCTCCCGGCCCTCCTCCGGGGGATGGAGCGGTGCGGTCACCGTCTCCAGAAGAGCAGTCCTCCTCATCTCCGGGTCGCCCGTCTCAGGAGCGCTTGCCCTTGGCCTTGCCACCCCTCTTGGCAGGCCCCTGGACGGGGGGGGCGGCCTGCTTGCGCCCGGCTCCACGACGCCGCTTGGGTGGAGGCTGCTGCTGCGGCGCGGGAGCGGAGGCAGACGCAGGCGGCCGCCCTCGGCGGCGAGCAGGCTGGCGCTGCTGCGGCGGCGGGTGGAGACAGCAGCTGACCGCCGTGGCAGGATGTGACTGATCGCCTCAGTCTGCTTCTGTGCGGCCGAGAACTGCTGGGCGAAGTTCTGGACCGCGTCGTCGCCGAAAAGGCCAGTCTGGGAGACGGGGGAGTTAAGGAACCTGACTTTGTCGGTCTCCCTCATGTCCGCCAGACACAGCCAGAGATGGCGTTCCTGGACCACCATGGTGGACATCGCACGACCCACGGCCCGCGCCGTAACCCCGCCGCGAAGCGCGAGGTCCGTCGCGGTTCTCAGTTCCTGAAGAACTGCGGGATCGTGACCACCCTCGTGCAGGGCCTTCAGTGCCTGGGCCTGATGGACCTGCAACAACGCCATAGCGTGTAAGGCGGAGCCTGCCTCTCCACAAGCCTGATAGGCCTTCCCGATCAGATCGGACGAGTACCTACAGGCCCTGGAGGGAAGACACGGGTTCCCCCTGGAAGTGGAGTTAGGGCACAGTTGCATAGCAACGGCCCGTTCCACGGAGGAACCTGCGTGTATCCCTTTGCAGGTCCGCCATCGAGGGTGGTGAGGAGGAGGATCCACTAGGCCGGTTTCGGGCAGTAAAGGTGCCGCCCACGACCTTGTGAGCTCCTCGTGCACCTCCGGGAAAAAAGGCACCGGGTGGGGCGCTGAGAACCAGCACGGGCCACCCCGAGAAACCAATCATCCAGCCTTGAGGGTTCAGGACACGGTGGAGGGTTCCACACGAGCCCGACTCTCTCGGCGGCCCGGGCAAGCATAGCCATCATCTCTGGATCAGTATCGGGCACAGCGGGTCTACCCGGAGGAGCCCCCTGCGCCGACACATCCTCTCCAGAGAGTTCTGACCCTCCCTCCGATGCAGCGATGGACATCTGGTCCTCAAGGGGAGCCCCAAAGGATACGGATGGTGCACATCTCGTGGACGGCCCACCGCATTCCAATGGCAGCTCTACTGGCTGCGGAGTGCGAGAGGGATGAGGGTTCCCCGGGGGTTGGTTCCCTGGGGGAAACGCGCTCACTGTAACCCTCAAATCAGCAGGGCTACTGCCTGAAGTAACCCTCTGAGGAGGGTTAGATCGAGGCAGAGGCACGGGGGCTCCGCCCCTTGCGAGACGGAGCCGCGATCGCAACTCCGAGATGGTCATGTTCCCGCAGTGAGAACATGACTCATCCACCAGCGCTGCCTCAGCGTGCTGAACGCCCAAACATGAGATACAGCACTGATGACCATCCCTCGGTGACAGGAAACCACCGCATCCAGAAACACACAGATAGAATGTCATCTTGAAAAAGACGCAAGCTCTATCTGTGCAAGCTCTTTCAGAAGGACGCTCTCCTTGGTGCTGAAGCACGCAGGGGGAGGGGTCGCGGCGACACAGTCAGGGGGTAGTGCAGCCTGACGTGCGCGCTCTCTCTCACGAGGGCGCTCTTACCAGCCGTGGGAACGGCTTTTTAGCGCTCTCCACCTAGCGCACCGAACCAGCTGTGAGAACCGCCCTTGTGATCATTCTAACGAACAACAAAGAGAGATGATCAAAACCACACGACCCGCTGCAGTGCCGTCACACCAACACCGACTGAAGAGATCGCTTCCGAAAGGCGGCTCCGCGTCAGTCACTGCGAGGTAGGGAGTGATAGCTGGCGTAACCATCTACCACTCGGCTCCGAAGCAAAATGCTAATTTGTTGCAATCACCTGTGTCTCATTTATACCCGCACAGCGTGGCATGAGCACCTGGTGCAATCATTGCATGCCAATGTGCATTGGCTCGTTTTAGTTACACTCGAAGTAGATTGGCTCTCGCGAGCGAGATTCCTATTCGTCGGTACTCCGACGTGGCGTCGAGAGTGACCGACTGAATGGGAACTATAGTAAATAGTTATAAAAAAAAGATTAAAAAAATACTAATAAATGCATGGTTACTCAAATGAAATTAATGCTCTAAATTATTGTATTCATTTTTTATCATAGTGTACAAAGATTAAAAATAAACCATCTGAAATGTTTGTAAATTACCCAAACTGGATAAAAATCTATTCCAAATAATACTAAAATAAAGTACTAAATTATATAAACCATCAATTGAATATAAAAGCACAAAACCTGCCAATCTAGGACATATATCTATCATGGAAAACACTCTGCAATGGTCACAGCACATGATATTTTTAAATTCACTCAAAATTTACAGACATAGAATTGGCCACCTAAACAAAACAAGCTAGATTCCAGATTCAAAAGGTCAATATTAAACTTTATAATAAAATATATATTTGTAGAAATAACTTAATACTCATTGTTTTTCATGTCGCACCACATGATATCCAAATGTGGTAACTGCATATACCAGCCGTTAAAAAGTTGTTGTTGTTTTTTTTTCAAATTTGAGAGAGAGTTACAAACCTGCTTGCTGCTTCAGTGGGTCCTTGGCAAATTGGTATATGATGCAACTTCCTGTCTCTGAATGGATTTCAACATAAAGTCCAAAAATTGGTAGTTTCTTGATGGTCACACCACATGATATTTTATAAAATGGACATCATTGAACAATGTTTGTTTGTATATTATGAAAGAAATAAAGAAAACAAATGCTTTGAAATTTTGTGCAGGATTACAAAACACTTTGGAAATCATGCCAAATAATGAAGAAAATAAATTTGAATACATTTAGAGTCATTTCAAAGATGTTTCCAAAACAGAAGTTATGGCCGGACGGTCGCACCACATGATATTTTGACACTTTAAATAACAGAAAAATTACAAATAACTAATGTTTTTTGAAAAATTAAAAAGAGTACATACATGGGAGAGGTACTACATATATATGGTATCTTTTAATGCATTTAAACCAGTTTCTGAAAAAAATGCTATCGGACAGAAAATGTAGACGTCACGTCATTGACCCAAGTACCAGTTTCTCTAATCTAGGCACTTCATGGCAACTGATGTTACTGGCCTAAGTCATTCAGGGTAGCTGTATCTAGTTTCTCAGGGACCGGTATGATAATAATAATAGGACTTAAACAAGTGTGGTACTACTTCTTGTGTAAGAGACAAGTTAAAGATGTACACATCTTGCCAGTTGTTCAGCGCAGAAGCCACTTTAGACCAGTTGGTTACTGCAAATAAATGGCTCAGGAAAGATGTAATGGCATTAAGTGTGGCTTAAGTGTCCATATACTTTTTTGGGGTCACAACATGAAGTGGCTCCATGCAGTGATAATGTTTTAATTTGCTTTTATATACTGCCCGGCATATAGAGGACAGCTGTGCATACAGATGCTTATGATAATGTGGTTTGCACCAAAAAAGGCTCTTTAATGACTCCATGGCTGTGTGCGTTTGTTTTAAGATATGTTTCTCGGATCGGAGAGGGCTCCCGCGAGAATAAAACAGTTATGTGGTCTTTGTGCAAAAAGGGAATGCGACAGCTGTACTTTTCCCATGGTCCACAGCATGGTCTTTATATTCTCACACATATGCTGTGTGAAATACACTCACAGAATGTCGATGCCATTTCCTATCCCGCGTCCTATTTATATCAGTCTCTATGGCCATCTGCACAGGGCACCATTATTCCTGGTCACTCTGCATTTGGGATGCTCGTTACTGTGGCGCTGGTTGGGGAGGGGGGATGTTGCTAGGCAGTGGACTCCAGAGACTGCATTGTCCAGATGCTGCTGGCTTTCCCAGGCTCCTCTCCAACCAGAAGGAACACAACGCTCTCATTTCTGAAGTGTGTTACTGCATCTGGGGTGCTCGAAACAGCAGGGAACAGCTCACACATGTGCACGAGCACACAGACACAAACATGCTCACACACAAACAAACATGACAAACTTTACTGTGGCGCACAACCGGTGCTGCATTCTAACACTACGGAAACTGGGATGGTCTGATTTTATACAAGTTACAAATTTCCCACAAGTTTGTTTGAAACTTTGGAAATATATGAGCCAATATATTTGGGCAATTTTTTGTCATGTTTGTCATTCAGACTAAAACAGGCTTTATTTTGTTAAACATACAATTTGTTCAAAGTCTTTTTCAGTCTCTATTCAATCTATTCTACTTCTAAATAATAATAGCTTTTTATATATATATATATATATATATATATATATATATATATATATATATATATATATATATATATATATATATATATATATATATATGCACATTGCAAACCCGATTCCAAAAAAGTTGGGACACTGTACAAATTGTGAATAAAAAGGAATGCAATAATTTACAAATCTCATAAACGTATATTTTATTCACAATAGAATATAGATAACATATCAAATGTTGAAAGTGAGACATTTTGAAATGTCATGCCAAATATTGGCTCATTTTGGATTTCATGAGAGCTACACATTCCAAAAAAGTTGGGACAGGTAGCAATAAGCAATAAGTTAAATTTACATATAAGGAACAATTGGACAGTTGAGCAACTAGAAGCCTGTATTAGACAAGAATGGGACAACATTCCTATTCCTAAACTTGAGCAACTTGTCTCCTCAGTCCCCAGACGTTTGCAGACTGTTATAAAAAGAAGAGGGGATGTCACACGGTGGAAACATGGCCTTGTCCCAACTTTTTTGAGATGTGTTGATGCCATGAAATGTAAAATCAACTTATTTTTCCCTTAAAATGATACATTTTCTCAGTTTAAACATTTGATATGTCATCTATGTTGTATTCTGAATAAAATATTGAAATTTGAAACTTCCACATTATTGCATTCTGTTTTTATTCACAATTTCTACAGTTTCACAATTTTTTTGGAATCGGGTTTGTATATATAATTATGAAATTATATTACTATCATTAAAATGTTTTATAATTTTTCAAAGGGGTCCTATTATGTGTCTATATATTGTGCCTCGATTGTAGTCTTGAGTTTTCTTTCGGGAACAAACATGTCAATATTACTCATAAATAATTCCCACCCAAGGCTTAGGAAAATAAAGGGTATTAGGCTTGGTTGAGTTGTGTTAGTAGTGTGTTGAAACTTGCAGTTATGATAAGTGGTGTGACATTTCCTCATACACACTCGAAGTGGTTCACAACACACGGATCCAGCTGACCAATCAGAGCACACTGCACTTTACAGAAGAGGAGCTTCAAAGAAACAGGAGCTAAACAGAGTGTTACTGACAGACTGGGAAGAGAGGTGCTGCAACAATGTCAAATGTGTGATTTTTTGTATTTTTTGTATTTTTTACATTCAAGCATGAAAACTTCTTGTAGTAGACCTCAAAAACAAAATCAAGACCTTGTGTAAAAGGGCATAATATGGCTTCTTTAAAGCATTACACCAGAACAATAAGTTCAAATTAAGTTATGTTTGGTGCATTTACCCAGTCACAGAAATGAAATATTTATTGCTGATAGATTGCTCATTTTAAATGAAATATAATCAAAGTATTGAGTTTGGCTTAGATGTTTCTTATAAAATGATTATAATAAAAATAGACAAATGTAAACAAAGTAATTGTTGATATACAGTAGCTAGATAATTTAGTTTTGAAAGCATCTGAATTTTTATTCCAGATGTTTTTATCTTTGTATATTAGAGAAGAATTTGAGACATTATTGCAAAAAAGTAAACTGAAAACAAAACAAAACAAACAAAAAAACCTTAAACTTATTTTATTTCAGGTAGTTGTCAAAGAAACATTTCTCATTTTTATTTAGTTTAACTTGATGCACTAAGAACTAAAAATGAATATAAACTATATCGACAAAAAAAAAAATGAAATTAAAATATGAACAAAACTATAATAGTATCTCAATGATACAAAAATAACACTGCAGGAGATTAACCAATCGCAACATGATATATTCTAAAGAGTTGTTGACCTTACCAGCTGTGACAGGACATTCTGTCAGGAGCACTGGGTGGAGCGGAGCACCCATAAGGAAATTTAATTGATCCAGAATCATGCTCATCATAACTCTACAATAAACATCAGATACGTTCTAATTGGCTGTGGTTGTGTAACATCACGAAGCAGTCGCTGGAAACTTGCATCGTGCCTGGTTATGCATTTCATCTCATTGCTGTGTAGGAGAAACAATTAAGATATTAAAGAAATGTTCTTATTGGCTTCACTTAACATCAAAATAACCTTAAAACAGTTCCTTGTCAGTATTAGTTTGGCTCTGTTCCAGAGATGAGTGTTCAGCACGGTGGCCAGTAGTCACCTCCCGTCGAGTGTGCCAGAGACTGTCACCCCTGCTCCGTTAAGTCCAGAAATGTCTCAGGAAAGGAGAGAAGACAGCTGTCTACCTTACTTTCTGTCTCTCTGCTTCTTCTCTTTCTCCAAACACCTCTCATAAATATTCAGACCTTTCGGTTTGCGTGTGGCCCGGGCCGTGTCACCCATTGTTATACCCAAACTGACAGTCCTACACCTCTCTCTCTCAGTTCTTCTCGTCTTTCTTCCATCTGTTTCCTGCTTTTCTGATGGGGTTATTTGTAAGGTTTTGGCAAGAATCACCTCTGTCCTGCAATGAATGGCTGAAGAAGAAAAAGTTATTTTGACTTTTCATGATCAGTTTTTGTTTAACACTTATGAAAATCCAAATTGTCAAGTCACCTTTATTTAGCACTTTATACCAGATTGTTTCAAAGCAGCTTCATACAGTAATAAACAGGAAAATTATTCTATGATGAGTTCATTTCTGCAGTACAGCAGCTCTGAAGGAAAATAGTGTCAATTGTTCAGCTGAAGTCAGTTCGGTGTTGATTCAGTTCCGTTGTAAATATCATTAATTATTAAATTAGTTCATTTCATCTATAAAGCAGCTCTGCAGAAAACAATGATGTCATCATCCAGCTCAGTTAGTTCCCAGTGCAATCAAATCAATAATATTGTTAAATATTAGAAATAGCTAAATCATTAGAAACACGATACAAAAAAAAACAAACAAAAAAAAAAAAAAAAACATGTCAATTAATACTACAATTAATTTACAGGTACATGGATTCTCACCAAATAAATATCACCCATGGTCAGAAAATCTGATTAAAATATACATGCACACACATACATTGATATACTTGACCTGCTCCATAATTCTCATTTAACACATTTTCAGTTGTATGCACCAGTGTTATAATTTATTATTTATTAATGATTTTAATTATCCTTTGTTTTCATAGTTTCAGTTTTAGTTTAAGGTTGTAAAATTCTATTTACCTTTACATTTAAGTTTAGTTTTAGTAATTTTAGTACTTAAATGTATTTTAATTGCCAAGGCAGAATTATATTTAATTTGATTTTTTCAGCTTTATTTCAATTACTAAAAACTTTATAATATTTTAGTTTTTGTTAACAACTATGCTATACACACTACAGTAAAAAGAAAAGTCTCAGCCAACAGTGAACTAATTTTAGGGTGCAACAGATTGGTATAGTACAACAACAGCAATAGTAATAATCATACAAAATTTTACTTTAGTGCATAAAACTGAGTTCTGAATTTCTGGTTCATGAATAAAAATGGAGCAGGTCACATATGTAGCATTCACTATTGAGAAGTATCAAAACAATTGTTCAGTTGCCATAAAATCATATAAAACTCAAAGTGTGTTTCTGGTTCGGGACTCAAAATGACGGAGCAGGTCTCATATGTAGCATTCAGATTTATGCTTTTCAATCCAATTAAAAACGGACTATTTCACCCAATGTTTGTGTGTGCTGTGTATTTAGCTTAGCAACATGCTAATGCCAAACTGTATTGGAAGCAATTGTGAGTGTAGTCACCATGTGGGGCGCTGTTGTTGTTACACTATTACCACTAGGTAGCAGACAGCACTGCAGCTCACTAGGTTTTGGAACAGAGCTGTAGTGAGGCGGAATGGAGGATGACAGGGGCTAACGGGGGTCCGACGTTGTGGTTGGCTTGCTGGTTCTCTAGGCTATAAATCATGTCGCACGATTGTTCATCTGGACGCTTTTGCTCTGTGAAGGCACTCACCGCCCAGCCACCAGCGACTGGAAGAATTTCACTTTAATTCCCTTCATTTACATATCCATCCCTCTCTACTCATCCTCTAGCACACTTTGCATTCCCTTTCCGTCTGTTCTTCCCTTAATTTGTTTTTGTGTCTCTTTCACAGTTTAATGAGATGTGGACAGGATGAGTCTGTCCATGTTTTTCTGTTGTAGTCATCTAATGGGTTGTTTGCAATACTTCAGCTTATATAAACTGTTAGATCTAAACCTCACCGTTCACTGTCAGTGCTACTTTGAAGAGAAAGTATTCACATATTCACAAAGTGTCACATTTTGTTTTCGTTTCACCTCATCTTAAGTGTTTTCCCTCTAAACATCTTTAATTATTTGTGATCCAATGGTTTAGTTCTAACACATACTGTAGGGAAAGAATTTATGGAAAGAATTTCAATTGCTAAACCGCAATGATGGCTATTACACTACTGAAGCCTCCTGGCCCTGTTTACACCTATGTATCTGAACTAAGAACGTTGCTACATCCACTTCGACCGCATTCAACCGGATTGCTTTCGTAGTGTAAACACTCATGTGCTCGAATGTTTTCGAACAGCCGCAAAAGGCCTTTTAATGCCTAAACATTATGGGAAGCGCGCTAGACAGACAGGATTAAAAACTTTGTCAATTGAAGACCTAAGTTTGGTTTGAAGAGGAATGACATATCAAGCAAGTTGTTCTCTCAACACTTGCAGCATTCACCGTGATCTTGCGGCTGTCAGAGCAGAAACGAAAGCTGCCGCTGTAAATTGACCCTTCGCTAAGCCACGCCTGAAAACCGCCACAGGCCAATTGAGGCTTAGCAACCGTAACTAGGCGAGGAAGGTCTGTCAAACTTTCGAGCGAAGGTAACATGCCGAAAGCGTGGTGCGTATGGATTGTGCAAATCTGATACCCGGTATCCTAAAAGTTTGGAATTTTTTTTCCCTTCCCCAAACCTAAAACCCAAGGGGAGAAATGCCGGGCGTGGATCAAGCAGTAGATTATACACACGACGTGTGAGCAGTAGCCTGGTGCGCTAAAAACATAAACGGGAGAATGTTATCATTGCAAAGTGGTCAGGCTGACCTTGTGTCTTGTGTTTATTTCACAAGATTTATGGATAAGCTGTTTGATTTATAATTATTAGATTATTTTCTAATTTCACTTACCCTACGTTCCTCAATTTGTGTGTTTCCCATTTGAATGGTCAGCGTATGAGGTGGCTGCTGCTTGCGCTGGGATCTATAGGCTTTAGTTTCAATTTTGATTAAATTATTCTCTAATCGGTTGCATATTATGTCGTGGATATATCCCGTGAATGCATACTGCAGTCTCTTTTGTCTTGCTCTCTCAAATATTTCACCTGTTCGCCAAAAATTACAAATTATCTCCTAGGGAATGTCTGACACCGGCGCATACATACTGTAATAGACGTGCCAGGCACAGAAGCTTGTCAGGCGTAGCAACAGTAACTAAGGAGGGCGGGGCTTTGTGAAGGGCTAATTGCGCAAGCTTAATTTGTTCATATGTAAATTGCATGAGCTTATTTCATCCATTAGATCAAAAGATCTGAAAAAGCCCATAGATTTATCTGCCCATAGACCCTGCCCTTGAAGAAATCAGGACAGAAGTGGTTGAAAGTGGACAAAAGAGACAGATTAAAACACCAGGTGTAAATGGGAACGTGTCTCCCTTGTCTATTTGTGAAAATGCATCTTAATACCAGGTATAAACAGGGCCTCAGACGTTTCTCCTGAGAAAGAGATCCCAGTAATCTCACTAGAGTTTCAGAAGAGACCTCAACAATGTCTCAAATTGACATTCGAGTGTCCAAAATTTCTTCAGACACTGCAACGGTTGTGACATGGTTGTGATGTTTTTTATAAACATGAATTCAACATATAACAAATAATACACTCAAAGTAATTTAGTTCTATTAATTCAGTCAAGAGGTCACGTGTGACATATCAATCTTCTGCTGGTCAGGCGTATTCACTTGATGAGAATTTGCAGCTCAGAGTTCACCAAACTTGCATTTTGGAACGCAGCAGAATGTGAATCTTTTTGCATGAATTTGCGTTTTCTGCCTGACGCGTTTACACTTAAATGGACGTCTATGGAATGAAAAGTGCAGTACACCATCATTCAAAAGTTTAGGGTTGGGAAGACTTTTTTTGTATGCTTTTGAAAGAAGTCTCTTATGTTCACTAAGGCTACATTTATTTGATCAAAATGCAATAAAAACAGTAATACTGTGAAATATTATTACAATTTAAAATTTTTATATATTACAAATATTTTAATATATTATTTAAATATTTAATTGTTGACTCTCGTTTCTCCAAACAATCCCCAAACTCTTAAAATGTAAAGGTCAAAAATAACTGAGACTCTATTAAAGAGACAATTCACACACAAATGAAGATTCTATCATAATTTACTCATCCTCATGTCGTTCCAACAAGTATGACTATCTTTGCTCTGTGGAAAACAAAAGAAGACATTTTTGTTGTAATATGTTTCTGCTTTTTCTCCATGCAATGGAACTCAAAGGAGTCCAATATAGTTTGGATCCCAAGTATCTTGTCTTCAACAAAAGAAAGAAAATCATACAGGTTCAGAACAGCATGAGTGTACGTAAATGATGAGATTCTTCGTTTTGTGGTGAATTAAGGCCTCGTCCACACGGAGACAAGTTTAGCTGTATACGTAAAACATTTGTAACGTATCAGCGTTTCATCCAGACGGACCCGGAGTTTTAGGAGCCTGAAACCAGTATTTTTTGGAACCGGGTCTCAGAGTGGATAAATCTGAAACCGACACCCTTTTCGTGTGTACAGCCAATCTGTATATTTTGTGAAACTGTGATGTCATCACACCACGTCCCGCACGGGAAAGACTAGAAGGGATACAGCTATAGGCACTGGGCACATCAATATTGCATCATTTAATTGCTGTATTTGCATTATTGTAAGGGTAGGTTTAGGGTTGGGGAAGGTGTAGGTGTAAATAAAACACAATCTGGTAAGTAGCAAATTTATTTATTGTTCTTTTATCGTGAGATTTTGTCTCACTTCCAACCATTGCAGTACCCCTCTAGCCACAACTCTTCTTCTCCATTTTTAGTGTATTTATGTGGCAGAATTACAGCGCCACATAATGGTCTGGCATGTATACTACATCGTTTTGAGTCGGTTTCAGTGGTTTTGTGTGTACGCAGCTATTTCTTGAGACGAGGGGGAAAAAAAATTGAATCAGGAAAGCTTTGTGTGGATGTGGCCCAAGTCTCATACATTTAAAGTCTCATGAGCTATGAAAGAGCATGTAATAGAGTAAGAAGCAGCTATTGAAAAACATTAGTCTATCATAATTCTGACATATTCAACATATTCCATCCTCCTTCAGTATCACTTGAAACATGACCTTGAAGAAGGACTCTGCTATTTCAAACAAATTGAGAGATACAAAGTCAATGTGTCTAGAAGTATAGATTTCTAGTCTGTTGGCATGGAAAGTTCCCGCCAGTAAAGCATTATATAATCTGAACCAAGGAGCCCAATGGCAGAGTTTTCTGAGCGTTGACTAAGATCACAGACAAACTTCAATTGAAGAAAGCAATAAACATTTCCTGCCGCAGGCTGTTAGGTAGATGCGCGCTTGTGCAAAGTGACATATTACTACAAATTTTGACACACATTTTTTTCCCTTTGGTTTTCTAACCGGGGGGAGATTTTAATGAGGATAATTCTAATCTAAAATCACACATTGCCCTAAAATATTACAGCCCTCGTATCTCCACAGAGACTCTCCTCCTGAAAACGGCCCATAAACTGATGCATTTTATTTAGAAGTTCAGTCATTCATGAGATCCTAAACATATGGTGTAAACAAAACCGCTATGATACACTGCTGAACGATGTTGCTGTACCACCTCACTTACCTCTGAAAGGCATTTTGCTCTTTCTTAACCTACAAATCACAGCCACGCAATCGCCCCGAGGCTCAGCGTATAACATTAACATAGAGCGTTCACATCTGTGTTCACGACCCAAGGGGCACATAGACTGGCACGGTTTGATTGTGAAGCCTCGGACAGGCATTTTGGCATCCCCTCTGTCTGCAGGCTGAGAGAGTGGGTGGACTAAGGGCAGAGGAGTGACAGCGAGCAGTAATGAAGCCCGACTCCAGTTCTCTCATTAGAGGCTGGAATACAGGCGTCCCCTGAGAACAACCCTTATTACAGACCCCCACTAACCTCAGACGCAAAGTAAAGAAGTTAAAAGAGCAGATGAGTCGTAGATGGAGAAAAAGAAAAGGCAGGGAGGAAGAGAAGGCATTTGTGTGAGAGAGAGAAAATGGGAATGAGAAATGCACTGAAGAACAGAATGTGTCTGAAATATTAGTAGGGTAATTAATGGCAGTACTTTTAATCATTATTAAACGAGTAGTTTACCCCTAAAAAGGAGTTTTATCTAGTTCACCTTCAGTGGAAAACAAAATGAGGCACCGTTTTTTTTTTTCTTTCCCAGGAACAATTTGTCCCAGGAACTTTTATCCCAGGAGCTTTTTTCCCCCAGACCTGTTGCTGTCTGTGTTTCCATCATGGTCTAAAGCAGTGGTTCTCAAACCCACCAGTGCACATTTTGCATGTCTCCTCAATCAAACACCTGATTCAACTTATCAGCTCATTAGTAGAGACTGCAAGACTTGAATTGGGTGTGTCTAATGAGGGAGACATACAAAATATGCAGTGGTGAGGGGTCCCCAGGACAGGTTTGAGAACCACTGGTCTAAAGTACCGTGAAGATTAGGCAAATTATTCTGGTGACATGTACTGCACGTTACTTTCCAGTTCCCATTGGATTTCGTCCTCCGCATAAGCTTATTAGCCTGAACCTTGTCGTCGGTCCATCGGTCATATTTTTTAAACTCCATTGTTGATTCGAATAGCAAACAACTCTTACTGCACACACTTTTAAAAATGGTGGTTGAAATAAAATGCGTGGAGTCAACCAATTAAAATGTTGCATGAACTCAGCATGTTCAGTGTCCAAGTCCCACCCCCGAAAGTTCTTGAAAAAGTACTACCTCGCGAGCAGGGACATTCTGAGGGGGAATTTTTTTACCCGTAACTTCATAGACTCTGGTCCCTGCGGTCGAAACACACAGCGTGTCACCCCAAAGTCCCTAGTTCCTGTGGTGGAAATGCAGCTTAATGCACACATAAAATGGACTATATTTGTGATAATTTCATAGTGCTGTGTCCCTTTTTTTGTTGCTACTGTCATCTAGAGTTTAATGGCAATAAAAAATAATAATAAATAAAAAATTAATGATTAAATGATGACAATTTTTTTATTCAGTTTAGCTTTTTAAAGTTTAGTCTTGTGTAAAGTGATGGAATTTTAGGGGCGGGTTTCCTAACAGTTTGCTCCAGCGCAAACCCTCTTTTGGTGCATCTAATTTTGAAAAATTAGCACTGAAAAGGCGTGGACATTTTTGCGCTGACCTTATTGCATATACAAATTTCTGTCATTGAACTCTAGATGACAATAGGCTAATAGGTCCTTAATTAAACCTGCTTGCAATCACATCGTTATCTATAGGTATATCCTGCAGTATCAGTAGCCAATGAGCTTGCATGCTCAACCTTCAAATACTTGGTTAGCATTTGCCTTAGCAGTGCAGCATGCTTTTAGAAACCCTCCACCTTCCCCTGCTCCATCTGTATAGATCTGCTATGGGTAATTCATGTATGCTGTATTGTACAGCAGCAGCAGCAGCAGCAGCAGCAGCATGTCTTACTTGCTCACAGCAGTGTGTTGTGTATGTATTGGCAGTAGCAAGTCCCGTACTTACTCTGGAGTAGCAGCAGCAATAAAAGCAGCAGCAGCGTAGCAGATCTATTCCGCAAAGACCAAACAGATCTTAAACCAGACGCTAATTTGCACTGCTACTGGGAGATTGTGTTGGTCATTATGGAAATTATCTAGCTGCATCTGTGTTCTTTAATATGTGCATCATTAGTAGATCACATGCTGAACTTTCCACTCCCATCTGCGCTTTTATGGGATTGAGTTCTCACGATAATTTGCCCCGTCTGGCCTTTCATCTCATGTTGGACCAAATGTTTTCTTTTATCACATTGGAGGAAAGTCTCCATAGATAAGATATGTTAGATAAATGAAATAATTTGTATCACATATAGCTTCTCTGCATTTGTTTGTTGGATGAGTGCTCAGTAAATGTCAGTGTGAGGCCTGCAAGTATCAGAGAAGTTCAATTAAACCTTTTGCATCTCAGCACACATAGATTCTTTCTAGCTCAACACCCCATTTTGTTTCCATGGGGGACATCAGGATAAACACTGCTGTTGTACAATTTGCTGTCTTGGATCTCAGTGATAGCATTGGCATTGTAGCATGGGGCTTAATTAAACACAGACAATTTTTTTGTCTCCTGGAGATGAGAACAGCACAACTGAAAGAATGCACCCGAAGAATGACAAAGCATCACCTTTATCACGCTAAAGGTCTTGCGCTCAAATTTCTCAGCCACCAAAGTATGTGTGTTTCTCCTCCTCCTAATGGAATGACATCCGGTCCGAGTAGCTTGAGAATCCGATCAATGAGAAGAGCAGCACGCCGAGAGATTTGATCAGATCTCAATATCCCGGCTCCGCAACGACTCTCTGAATCCAATTTGATTTTCTTGAGAGAAACAGAAGAGGCTCTTAGGATCAAATCTGCCGTCTTATTGATTGTGTTGCTAACCTACGCCATTTACCAAAGAACATGCACAATGTCCTCATCCCGGGACGCTAACCAATGAATAAACAGTCCAAGAAAAAACACAGTCATTAACGAAAGCCCCGGGGGAAGCTCCGGCTACATCTGACGTCTTAACTGTGTGATCGATATGTGTTTTTGTACAGCTGTGTGCACTAGAGGTAATTGGCATCCTGGTGTAGCAAGATTCGAGCCGACAGTATCTGATTCCTGTGGGACCACTCACTTTGAGTGGTGGATTGATGCAGAGCGCTAGAGATACTCTGTGATGGACATGTTCTTGTACCAAAGTGGATTTTCATACCACCTGATTGTAATATGGATGCACACTGCATAGAAACACACAGCTGAATGTTAAAATTACAGGCCTGTTGTATTGAATAAAATGGGAATGAACCTATATAACAAGGGAACTGTAGGAATGCCATGCTCTAGCAAAGCCACAGGCCTCATCTGGATGGAAAAACAGCATTTTACCTTTTTATACCATGCAAATGTTTCTACCATGGGGATAGGGTGGTTGCCGGGGCATTACTATGCACTTTCTAGGTGCTGGTTTGATCCTACCCTCAAGTCAATACAACTCTAGATAATATTTGAGTCTCTGTCCGTTTACTGTAAGTTTAAGAT
Source organism: Paracanthobrama guichenoti (assembly GCA_018749465.1). NCBI lineage: Eukaryota > Metazoa > Chordata > Actinopteri > Cypriniformes > Gobionidae > Paracanthobrama > Paracanthobrama guichenoti. The sequence continues at coordinate 33,922,144 of CM031955.1, forward strand.
TTTGTGTTCTAAAACGCAAGACGCTGCAACAGACCGAGAGAGCAACAGTCTGTCTAGCACGTTTAGATAAAAAAAAACACTGGAAAGGCTGTGACAGAACCTGCTTTTGCATTTGAAAACATGAGATACTGGAATAGACAAGAGTGCAACAGTCTGTCTAGTATGTTTACTTAGGCCACGTTTCCACTGAAATTACCCAGAACAATTTGTCCAAGGAACTTTTTTTTCCCCCAGACCTGTTGCTGTCTGCATTTCCATCGTGGTCTAAAGTATCGTGAAGATTAGGCAAATTAGTCTGGTGACGTAGGACTGCGTGCGACTTTCCAGTTCCCACTGGATTTCGTCATCCGCATATAAGCTTAATAAAGCTTGAACCTTGTCGTCTGTCTATCTGTCGTATTTTTTAATCTCCATTGTTGATTCATATAGCAAACAATTCTTACTGCATGCACCGCAACAGACTTAAAAAAATGGTGGTTGAAATAAAATGCTGCGTGAACTCAACCAATCAGCATGTTCAGTGTCCAAGTCCCACCCCCGGAAGTTCCTGAACTTTGAAAGAGCACTACCTTGTGGGCAGGGACTTTCTGAGAGGGACATTTTTACCGGGGACTGCAGTCGAAACACACAGAGTGCCACCCCAAAGTCCCTAGTTCCTGAGGAAAGTTCCTGCGGTGGAAACGTGGCAATAGAAAAACAATGGAAAAGCAGTACAGTGGAATGCAAAAACTAATTTAAGACAGCATTTTCTTTTTTTTTTTTTTATTCTGTGGATCTGTGTGTATAGGGATCGTTTTGACAGTGTTGTTGACTGTACACGAGAAATGCAAAGGAAAACCTTTTCAGTTTTTAGTACATCGTTGTCATGTAAACACACTCTCAGAATGCTTTTTTTTTTTTTTTGCTGCTATATTATCCATCAGGTTAAAGTGTGAGTTTGACTGCTTAAAATAATAGCACAACTTTCCTCAACAAGCTGCATGATTTAAAGTGGCATTTATTATATGCAACACAAATAATTCCTAATATGTGAACCCATTCAATAAGTCCCTAAAAGGTGGAATTGTTTCCTGAAGCCTTTCAAATATGATTTTTATATCTAAAATACTGAATCTGTAAAATATCTGTATCTGTAAATGGCAGATAAAATTTCAAGGCAGAATGCTAATACTCAAAACATAAATCTAGCCTTGAAACTATATACACAAGTCAAATATTGCATCAGCTTATGAGCACATTTAAGAATTATAGTTTTAATATTTAAATAGTCATGTAATAGGGATATTCCACTACAATTGTTCCTTAACATTACTAAAAAAACGTTAAGCATTAGTTTGTGTGCAGAACATGGGTAATAGGTACCTAATGTTGTAAAGGGTATATTTGTAGTCCAGTCACAGAAAACAAAGCAAGCCAGACCTCTTTTTTATTTATTTCCTGAGTCATTTATCTTACAGATGTCATTACAAATAAATTCCCTGGGTTTTAGCGGAGGATCAGAGAGCCACCTTAGTGCTTTCACAATCTATAGTGTGTGCCAATAGAAATACATACTTTTCTGCAAGCGATTTCAGGTGTCTGGTATAAAGTGAATTTGGCTAAAACCACACCACCTAATCACAGTCTGAGCAGTCTGTTCTCTTCATTCTGTCCTACTTAATGTACAAAACATTTGTGCAAAGATAGAGACCACTTTTAGTACAAAGAGTTTTCTGCACTTTTAGTACAGAAAAACTGTTCTATTACTCCCAATACCTTGACCCAAACTCCAACCCTAACCATAAACTAGAACATTCTCTCACTATAGTTGGCAACCGTTAGAATCTAAAAAGAACAACAAAAAAAGAGCAAAATTAAAATGAAAAGCCACAGAATTAAAATAATACTGAAAGATCATTAAAGTCACTGAATGTAGGTTGTATGTTTCACAGAGTGCATACTGTGTTATGCCATTTCTCTGATCTTGTATACAGTACAGTTACAGTGTACTATGAGATATGTTTTGATATAACAAATATGGACTAAAGAATACAAAGTTGTTGATTAGATGTAGAGCCACCTATTCCTTACATATACAATTGTAGTCTTTTATAAAGGCATCTGAAATAACCAACTAAGTGCAATGTAGTGTTGTCAAAGATTTTTCAATACATATTGACATACACCGATCAGGGATAACATTATGACCATTCCTAATATTGTGCAATAAAACAGCCCTGACCCGTCGAGGCATGGAGACACCACTAGACCCCTGAAGGTGTGCTGTGGTATCTGGCACCAAGATGTTAGCAGCAGATTGCTGATAGCAGAAGTTGCGAAGTGGGGCCTCCATGGATCGAACTTGTTTGTTCAGCACATCCCACAGATGCTCGATTGGATTGAGATCTCGGGAATTTGGAGGCCAAGTCAACACCTCAAACTCATTGTGCTCCTCAAACCATTCATGAACCATTTCTGCTTTGTGGCAGGGCACATTATCCTGCTGAGAGAGGCCACAGCCACCAGCGAATATTGTTTCCATGAAAGGGTGTACATGGTCTGCAACAATGCTTAGGTAGGTGGTACGTATCATCCACATCCACATGGATGGCAGGACCCAAGGTTTCCCAGCAGAACATTGCCCAAAGCATCAAACTGCCTCCGCCGGCTTGCCCTCTTCCCATAGTGCATCCTGGTGCCATGTGTTCCCCAGGTAAGCGATGCACACGCACCCGGCCATCCACGTGATGTAAAAGGAAAAAAAAGTGATTTCGTCAGACCAGGCCACCTTCTTCCATTGCTCCATGGTCCAGTTCTGATTCTCATGTGCCCACTGTTGGTGCTCTCGGCGGTGGACGGGTCAGCATGGGCACCCTGACTGGTCTGTGGCTATGCAGCCCCATACGCAACAAACTGAGATGCACTGTGTATTCTGACACCTTTCTATCAGAACCAGCATTAAAGGATCAGTTCACTTCAAAATGAAAATGTCCTGATAATTTACTCACCCCTATCTCATCCAAGATGTTCATGTCTTTCTTTCTCCAAGTTTTTTGAGGAAAACATTCCAGGATTTTTCTTCACATAATGCATTTCAATTGCAACCAATGGGTTGAAGGTCCAAATCAATGCAGTTTCAAAGGGCTTCAGCCGAGGAATAGGGTCTTATCTAGCAAAACCATTTTGTCATTTAAAAAAACAAACAAACATTTATGTACTTTTTAACCTCAAATGCTGTGTTGTCCTTCTTCACTGCATATGACGTCATGAAGTTAGAAAGGAAGCTAAGTCCGTGGTGTAGGTGGAAGTACTGACCATAATGTTATGCCTTATCTTTGTATATTGAACTAAATTTTAGTTCTTTTTCGCAGTTTATTGCATTTAAACAGTCAAATACACACAAAATAATGTCAAAATGCCAGCCTTTACGTAAACACAGTCATGATTTAAGTGAACATAAACTGTTAAAGAAAATGTTTAACAGTATGATGATCCATGTGTCAGGTCTTAAATCGACAGCAACCTGATATACTTGCTTCCAAATTGAGATAATATTAACATGATCTAAATGGCAGTTTATCCCCATGGTATTGATGTTTAAATTGTGGCTTGCATAGTGGTTTGCACATATAAACCATAGATTAGAAATAGCTTTGTTTTTATTTTACTGAAATATCATTAAAAGTATAAACATGTAAATAAATATATAACAGGGAGACTTCAATAATGCATCACTAAAAATCTAAATACAATAAAAATACAAATGTTAGCTGCAATATGGATGTATACATTCCTCTGTCATACAATCTGCTTCAAGGCAGCAAACACATTTAGGGAATTTCTCATTGCATACAAATAATGTATGTGAATGGTGAAAGGATGTGATGTAAATGTTTAAAAATGAAGTTTACTCTCTAACAAATGCAAATCTTATGAGTGAAAAAAAGAAAAGAAAAAATGCTTTTCTGAGGCCAGTTCTTAGTCAAAGATATGGTCACAGGAAAAAACACCATTTTATTGATTTATTCATCAAAGTCATCACTCCTTTATTAACCCTTCATTGTCATCATGTGCTTGCAAAATCAAGAAAATGGGTCTGTTACCTAGAGGCAATGTTGTGCAATTGCGTATTTGTCTATTTATAAATCAAATAGGCACATATAACCTGTTTTATAAGAACATATTGAACTGGATGTCCTGTTATTATTAGTATTATCTCATAATTTGGAAGCAGGTATATTAGGCTGCTGTCGTTTTAAGACCTGACACATGGATCCATTATACTGTTACGCATTTTCTTTCTTAAAGGTGGGGTAAGCGATATTTAGTCATTGCTGAACATTGTTGATATTTGAAATCAACAAACACATCCCTGTCTTCAGTGCTCCACCTCCAAAGCTCACTCTCCAATCCTAACCGCCCTGCTCTGAGTCGGTCTCGAACTCGGATCTCTGGCATGCAATTTGCAGTCACACTGACAAGGACGCTAAACGGTAAACACCACACTCTCTAGTGGCCATCAGCCTACACAACTCTCACTAGCTGGACTACGTTACACAAATAAAGTGAAGATGATGAATGAACGACAAGGAAGCACACAAAATGAACATACAGTACACAAGATTATTCCACTTCAAACTCTGTTAAAATCCACCTTTTCCTATAAAACAATCAGCACACTTCAGCCAATTAGCATTTCTTAGCTTCATCTTCTGCAGTCAGTGAGTGATTGCATGTTTAACCTAGCTAAATGCATGGGAATACGAGCATCATAAGTAATTAGTTTGCTTGCACAAGTTATTTTAGCAGTTCCTGTCATGTTTGGCTTAAGGGGAACTTGTGTCAGGAGTCAAAACCCACGTGTTCCTGCTACACGGCTGCTGTTGGCCCTCAACTAGAATCTTAATAAGATCACTGAGGAATGTGTTTACCTCATTCTGATGATGTTGTTACCTTCTCATACAATTTCTTTGCTATGTAGAGTCAAATTCTGGAGATTTTAACAAGCATGACATTTTTTGTGTGTGTGTGTTCCCTCACTCAAGGATTACTCCAATACTGTTCCATCACGTGCAAAACATTTACTAACAAGCTCTAATGCAATTGCCACACATTTGAGGCAGTGTTCAACAGTTTCTAGAAAATTGCTAGTAAGCTGCTTTGTAGTTTGCTGGTCTGTCAATCTTTTTTCTGGTTCAGATGGGTTTGGACACCATTAAGCCAAGACCAGCAAACCAGATTACGCTGGTTTAGGCAGTTTTTTTTTTTTTTCCTTTTCAGCAGAAAAAGGAGAAGGCAGTCCCACGATGCACGGTAATATAGTGAAAGATGGAAGAGAAACATGCATAATAAATGTAAAAAAAGTTATTTCATTACTGAACAGTGAAAAGTAGAAAAGTTATAACTAATAAAATTATAAAAAATTGAAAAATTAATAGTAAAATAATAAAAACACTAAAAACTTGTACCATTTTGTGTGTGCTAGATATTTTTGTATTTATTTGAGTTATTGGTCGGATAGAAAGCTGAATTGAAATTACAGGAAGAGGAATTTTCTGAATTGCAACTCAAAAGAAAAAGGGTAATGAATTCTCTAAAAGTTAATTGAAAAACATAATTAATTATATCAAGTCAGTTAATTTTAAGATAGTTTTAATTCTGCTTTCATGCATTCAAATTGCAGTTCTGCATCCTGTTTGTGCCTCATTTTCAGTTAGACTATTCAGTTGGATGCATCCTCACTTCAGTTCCAAATGACGCACAGCCCTAGACTGAGCCTGAATGTGTGTTAACCGTCTGATTCTGATTGTTCCCTGGATGTTACTCAGAATGTGCCTTGGTCTCAGGCTTCTAAAATAACATCTAGTCTGACTGCATCAGGAAAAGGGAATAAAAATACTGGTGTTTCTCTAGTGCTTCATGAAAACCAAGACTGTATCTTCTGCTCCACTCCAGGGCCAAAGCACTGTTTAATTATGCACTTCAATATCAACCGTTTGATGTTATTCTCTCTGTGCAGTCAACAAACTCCAATCTGGGTTTTGAAAAGTGATCATTAAGGAATAAGCTGTCTGCAGAAGGGACTTATAAAAAGAAAAGATTACTAAGAGGCGGGTGCCTTTGTGACTGTTATACTGTAATTAACAGTTTTAAATGTGAAGAGAGAGGCCTTTGCTCATAATTAAAGTCAGACATGATACACTAAATGCATCCTGAAGTCCCTCCGGGAGGAAGATAAGGGCTATTTCACTAACGAGCTATTGTAGTCTGACGAGTCAGTGAGCAGAGGGCAATACAGTGACTCTGCCAGCAAAGATGGGAGTATTTATTGCCCGGACATGAGATAAGGACCAATAAAATCTCCAAGGAAATATTATTACGCTTTGTGTAAAATTGGCTCCAAAAAGGCATATCAAGAGAGGTCAGACTATTCTTACAGACGCAGGTCAACTTTAATATTATACTCTACACTATGAAACATGGAGACAGTGCATGTTGATCATAAAGCGGAAGGGCTAAAACACTATGGGCCAGTTTTACTAACAGCTTGCGCCAGCGCAAACCCTCTTTTGGCATTAAAAAATGACTGTCCAGATTTCCTCACGCAGACACGCAGTGAAAAACTGTTTTTGCAGCTGACTTTATTTCATATGTATTTGTAGGAGTTTCCCTTTCAGACGAAAAATGTATGGGAGGAGAGTATTTAAAGTAAATCAAGCAAGGTGATTTACTAAGGTTTCCACTCCTGGAATTGCTCTCTCATGCTAATTTGCCCTGTTTAGTAAATCTGGCCCTATATTGCTACATCCCATGATGCTTTGAGAGTGAATGATCTATGATCTATGATTTCTAGGGATGCACCATTAGGATTTTTTGGGGCCGATACTGATACCTATTGAAACAAACAATTATTGGCCGATACCAATATTTGTCACTTGTCCTCTTATTTGAAATTTTGTCATTAAAATCGTGTTTTGATCATGTTTTAAATCAGAAAAAAAAAAAAAAAAAACTAACTTATAGCCTACTAGCTAGTTTATTGCTGCATTATCAAATAATTTCTAATGAACATAGACTGGATCCATTTAATATTCAGCAGGCCTATATAAATACAACAGAACAAGATATATATGTAATAAACAGTGCTTTTAAGTAGGTTTAATGTTAAATAACACTGCATATTATTCACTGTATAAATTAAATGCATATATTATCATTACATTGAGACGTAGCTAAATTTTACTGTAGGCTACCACATTAATCCCGTCACAATTACTTTGTTAAACTGAACTTTTATTTTGATGGGTTGCCGTGAAGACCTTCGAGTTCCTGTGTGTTTACGATACGAGGATAGATTTTGTTGAATGAAACGGTAAAATGCTCATGAAGTGACTGGAGATGCATTCATGTCCTCATATTGAGGCGGCAGAGGCTGAAAAACACAGCGAGTTTCAGTGTGTGTGAGGTAAATGAAACCGCGCGTCTGATCTGCGCCATTCACACAGAGACTGGATCCAGAATCCAGATCTTTTTGCGGCTTAATATTCACAGACACTAACATATATCGCTATTTGATTTAAGTGTACTGACCTACGTTTTATTCTTTCATCAAAACTTTGGCAAATCCCATGGCATTCCTGGGTTCATGGACTGGATTTCGTTTGCGTTGTCCGCATCGTGGAAATGAATCCTCATGAAAGTTAAAAAAGTTAATTTAATCGAATAGTAAGCAAATGACTTTTTTGGTCTTTTGTTGTTTGATTTAACATTAAACACAGACAGCAGCGCAGCAGGAATATTACATTATAATCTTGGATTATGCAGCAGACATACAGCTCAGTGCCTTCACGCAGTTCATTAATAAACCATCGGTTCGTTATATAGGCCTTTTTCATGCTATAGCCGATATGCCGTTGGTAGTAAATTGATAGAAAAATCGGCCGATACATCGGTGCATCCCTAATGATTTGTTATAGTCAAGTCGCTTTGGATAAAAGCGTCTGTTAAATGATTAAATGTAAATGAATGAAGGGTATAACTTAATCAGCGATTACAAATAAACTTGTTTTACACAAGAAATAAGAATTTGTGACTGATTTGAAACATTAAATACATACCACATACATCATAGTCCAATTTGAATTATATAAAACTATTTATATGCAGTTTTGGGGTAAAAAGTATTCAATACGCAGAGTTGGGGTAACATACTACAAGTAACAAGAGTTGTGTAATCAGATTACTTTTTCAAGTAACTAGTAACACATTACTTTACATTACACATTACATTTTCAACAAAATATCTGAATAAAAAAACAAAACAAAAACATCTGAGTTTTTTCTCAAATAAGTAACACGAGTTATCAGTCGTGCCTCAACAAGTAAGGTCATAACATAATGATACCTTTGCAAATCATTAGTTAATGATTAATTAAAGCAGACAACTGGAAGTTGAAGTATAACTATGACCATTGTGGAAATTAACATAAATTTACATTATTAGTTAATATAAAATGTTATTAGGAATTGATACATGATTACACATTTAATTAATAGCAATCCATACATTACTTAATCTATTAATCATATAGAATGTTCATTAGTTGCTGATACAGTAAATATTAATGGTTTAGTTCTTCATGAGTCATACATTAACTCATGGTTATCTGTGCATTAGTTAAGCATGAATGAATGCATATTAGTGCACCCATATTGTAAAGTGTTACCCAAGTATATATTGTACAACCTGTGCAAAATGCAATTTTTCCATGGAAACCACATTTTGTTTTTCTCCATTGCTTTCTATGAAAAATATAATAAACATATTAACCTTCGCTAGTAGTAAGAATACAAAATGTTTAAATACATTGTTTATTTAGACAATTTCAAGGTGGCTGCATTATAGAAATGATTAAAAATGCAAACACAAATGATGATATATCATCATTTTTATATATATATATATATATATATATATATATATATATATATATATATATATATATATATATATATCCAGGTTTCTCTGACCAAAAAATAGTCCCACTCCCAAAGCTAATAATTGGTTGAGTCAGCATTGCTCAAACACTGTTTTGATAGCACCTTAGAATATTACACCTTTTAGGAAATCAACCTACAAATGGCTTAATTATAGTTGTCTCTGCATATTAAACTGGAAATTAAGAAACTATTTTAGCATTGAAAAAATTACACACATCAGCTTTCATCAAAATGTACATAATTTAAAGACACTTCAGAACTGTAGTACTCCTCCCTTAAGTGAAGTGAAGTTGATGATTAAGTGGAGGGAAATATTAGATGCCTCTCTGACCACAGCAGGGGTGCAGTCATTTCATATTTATAGTGCACATTAACTCATTTGTAACTGTCTTTATAAACCAGCAGATATGTGGTTGAATAATTTTGTGGTTTCTAAAACTAATTAAAACGGCACTAAATGTGAAACTAATTAACTGTTGAGTGTACAAAATCTGCTGAGTAAAAACATCAGCAGCCAAAACGCAAAACAATTAGAATATCCCAGTTTCCATGCTCAGTATCAGTATTCCCTGTCCTCGTTTTGCCGAGATTCAGGAAAGAGGAATCAAGAACATGCTTTCAACCCCAGATATCTCAGAGCAAGGATCATTCCTACTGGATATCTCCTTTAATTAAAGTCATCATATCATTGGCAACAGGTCATTTCCTTGATTTTTAGAATTTTTTTTTTTAAAGAGTTTGATTTACTGCATACAATATTCAGAAGTCCAGTCCAAAAAGACAGTTTATTGAAACTAAAATGCTAAATGATTATGAAAACAAAACAATTAATACATTTACATATCACCACATTCAGTTACACATAAACAGTAACTATTTGGTGTTGACAACTTGGTACAGCAAGAGAAAAGATTCAGAGAGAGGGTTATTTGCTGTGTAAAACGTAAAACTTTTTTGGCCCCCCCCCAAAAAAAAATTTGTCTGGCAATATATATCTGGAAATTATATGCAGATGAGGTTGTGCATAAAAAAGTGGTTCCTTTTAGGGGGAGAAGAGTGCTTATGCACACACACTTTTATGCTGCATATTGGATTTAGCATGCGTATGGTTTTATAAACATTTTGTGCAAAATCTAAATGTGATGTCTGTGCGTTCACATAGGCTAGTTTTAGGGTGAAATTTCCACAAAGTGCATGAAGGCCCCCGATCATCTCATTATCTCTAGCACCAGATGCTGATCATCTCAAGATGCTAGACACTCATTTATTGTTTTCCAGCGCTGTGCAATCCTCCATATAGTGCCAGTCCAATGGGGAGAACAGAGAGTGTGACAGCCACTGATGAAGAGGACCAATAATATCACAGCCCAGTTTTCACAATCCAATCAAAACCCCATGGATAAAATCAAGCCATTATTTCCCTCTGACAATTCAGTTTCAGTCATAAAAACATCACATTAAAGGTGCTGTGAATGCCATAGGACTGTGGCTATGCTGTGAATGCTTGCTATGTTGCGAGAGTAATGGAAAACGTGCACATCAAATTCACAGCATTTGTAATGCTATTCCCTATTTTAAAAGTTCCTTTTTTTTTTTTTTTTTTTTTGGAGGTCTCCTACTCTAGGTTTACATGGATCCAAGGTCAAAAAACACTTAAATTTTCTCACAATAAACATTGCACATCATCTCATTCCTCAAAGAGTCTGAAAATAGGTCTCTCTAAGCCCTGCCTTCCTGTGAGCCTACTCTGCTCTGATTGGTCAGACATCCACAGTCTGTTGTGATTGGTCTACTGCTTACAGCGCATGTTGCAAACAAAATGCCTATTACCATATCTGAATTTCAGCTCTTCCTTACATTTATGCATTTGGCAGACGCTTTTATCCAAAGCGATTTGCATTGCATTCAAGGTACACATTTTTACATTTTGTCAGTTCTTGCTTTCCCTGGGAATCAAACCCATGACCTTGGCGTTGCTAGCGCCACGCTCTTATTGTTTGAGCTACAGGAAAGCCTGAGTGCTTAGCACTTGATAAACAGTGATACCAACAGTAACAATGGTGTCTGTTTTACCGTGTAACCCCCTGTGTTGGTTTGCGTCGATGATCATGTAGGCTATATTGAGGATAGCCAGAGATATTTTCAAAATCACATATATTATATACATCATCATATATTACATTTGGCATTTATTAATGTAGGCCTGCTATATTCTTCTTATTATTAGGATTATTATTATTATTATCTTATTATTAGGTTACTTTTATTATTAAATTAATAGGTGATTAGGCTACAATAAATTTGGCCCGCAATAATTTCACAAAGCATCACCGCATAACTGACACGCTGTGAGGATAAAAGATTAGGCTATAACTCCTCATTGAAAATGCTTTGTAGGTCTATTATACAATGAATTATAGGCCTATAATTAATATTATTAACAGTCTATAATACTTCTGAACACTGAAGTCATTGATGATTAAGAGCAGCTTTATTTCAAGCACAGACTTCTTCTCTTCACAGATTTCTTCTCTTTCTTCACTGTGCTGCCACAAGAGAAATATTATGGGAATAAATGAAGACACTTATATACCGTTATCAGCATATGCTGAAGTAGATGCATCTCTTGTCGTCTCTGAGAGAATATGCGCCGTTAATGTAGTTTGATGAAAGCGTTTTTACTTTCACTTTCTGTAGTGAATTGACTTCTTCACCGGTAACTCTTGTGCAGAGTTTGTACACTGCTTGTGTGGTAACCATTGACTTGTCTTTATGGTTCATAAACCCCATCCTCCTAACAACTAAAAAAATGGCTTTAATTGTAAAGAATCAAGATTAATATCCTATGTTTTTAATTTATACAGGACTAAAATACTATCTAGTGTTATTTTACATTTGATTACTATATTCAGTTTACCTGAATACTAGTATTAGACCTACCCAAATACCTTTTTCTTTATTTCATTTGTATATTTATTATATTGTATTTATTTGTATCTACTTTTTCAATTCAATTCAAAGATTGAAATCAATTATTTTTATTTATTTATTATCATTTGACTTTCTTACATTTGATGCTACTTTAAAACATTCAGACTTGCAATTTTTGCCACTTACATTAAAGAAGTGACCAATTTTTAGATAAACTTTGAAAACTTAAAGGAACACGTCCATTTTCATCTCCCCTAGAGTTAAACAGCTGAGTTTTACTGTTTTCAAATCCATTCAGACGATCTCTGGGTCTGGCGGTAGCACTTTAACATAGCTTAGCATAGATCATTGAATCTGATTAGTCCGTTAGCATCTCGCTCAAAAAAAATTACGGAAGTTAGCCTATTTTTAGGCGCTGCGTAATATCATTGCGCTGCTGCACCCATGATACGGCAGCAAAGTTCCTTGATTATTACGCAGGAATGAGAGTATAGTTCCTAGCCATTTCGGCCTAGAAAATCACAACTTTTCATTTTTCCGTCGGTCTTAGTACATGATGTAACTACTGAAGAGTCAAGTTTTAAATAGGGAAAATATCGAAACTTTTTGGTAATTTTATTTTAGCAAGATGCTAACAGTCTAATCAGATTCAATGATCTATGCTAAGTTATGCTAAAAGTGCAACCGCCAGACCCGGAGATCGACTGAATGGATTCGAAAACGGTAAAACTCAACTGTTTAACTCTAGGGGAGTTAGAAAATTAGCCTATTTTAAAAATAGTGGCATGTTCCTTTAACCACTCAGAACACAATCTGATAACTTCTCAGTCACAGTGACAACACATTTGTATTTGTGTACTTTCTTTTCTTTACTTACTTTTGCGCCTTGTGAGTCTGTATTGATACTGGGTCAAATACTGAAAATATCTTTAGTGTTGCCATCAGAGTCTCGCCAAACAGCAAAATAGAAATATATATTTCTGAAGCCAGCAAAGCAGATGTGCCGAGAGAAACTGTGCCCACTTACCCAACTTTACCTCTGAGAGAAGAATCCTGGAATCACATCATGAACAGAATCACTCCAGCTATTCCATATCCAGATCCAGATCCAGGGCAATGCCATCCGGACACGACTGTCCTTTCATGAGGATTTGTTCTGTTCTTAGGTTGTGTCTGTAAGAGAAATGACAGCATAAACAAGGTTACAGTGAGCTCTAGTTCAACAGCCTGGATTTCAAAATCTACTTCCCCCTGCTGCATCAGCTTATAATGAATTTCCATAAATGTACAGCTCTCTGTATCTGAATATCTGCATATAATACCCTCCATAGCCCCGTCTTGAATTCTGCCAGGGGTACTGTCAGTACTGTTGCAGGAGATAATTCAGAGACACAAAACAACTATTTTGAATGGGCATGACAAGATAAGCAGCCATGATTAATAGGTATGAGATGCCAGCAACAACAAACGCCTGGCATTCAGAACTGAGTCTGCTTAAAAAGAGACAACGGCAGGCTTTCTGAGAGAGGATGAGAAACAAATGAGACCTTTGTTGATCTGAACCCAGAGGAGACTTTTAATGACTTCATTTGAATTTCTTATCAAGACAGTCATCTTAAGTTAAACTAATGAAAAGTTGCAACACTGGATGTGGTGTGTCCTCGCTTTGCATCTGATAAAAATTCCTGTTAGCTTGAATGATAGATTGACTTTTTTTTGTCATAATTTCGATCAATGTCATGCATTTTTTTTTATAGCAAGGTGACTTGCACTGCATTCAAGATATACATTTTATCACTTAATGCTTTACCTGGGAATTGAATCTACAACCTTGGTATTGTTGGCTCATGCTTAACTGTTTGCATTACTGAAGTGTTTTAATATTAAAAGCCTTGGTTTTGTGTAAATGCTATCTAGACTATCTTGTGTAGACTGCTGTCTAAATTTTCTGAAAGAAGCCTCTTATGTTCACCATGGCTGCATTTATTTGCGAAATATTACAATGTAAAATGGTTTTCTATTTTAATATATTTAAACACACACACACACACACACACACACACACACACACACACACACACACACACACACACACACACACACACACACACATATATATATATGTATGTATTTTATTCCTGTGGTGGCTTTTCTTGTAACAATTAAAGTCTTTACTGGCAATTTTGAGCAATTTAATGTGTCCTTGCTTTTAAAAAGTAATAATTACTTGAAAATTTGATGTTTATATCTTACCCCCAGGGCATCGAAAATATAGATGACTTTGTAGAACTTCAGTAGAACACAAATGAAGATTTTTGACTCCAACCATTGCACTCTGTCAGTCATATAATGCATGTGAATGGTAGCAAAATCTATGAGAGTAAAAAAAAAATGCACAGACAAATCCATGTTAAACCCTGCGGCTTGTGACGACACATTGATGTCTTAAGACACAAAATGATTGGTTTGTGCAAGAAACCAATCAGTATTTATATATTTTTTTTACCTCTGATAGAGCACTATGTCCAACAGCCTTCAGAGCGCGATCACTTCCGGTAAGTGAGGTAAAAATTATTATTATCAAAAAATATTGTTCGGTTTCTCACACAAACCGATCGTTTCGTGTCTTAAGACATCAAAGTGTCGTCACGAGCCGCAGGGTTTAATATGGATTTGTCTTACCATTAGATTTTGCTACCATTGCTACCACATGCATTATACGACTAACAGACTGCAACGGTTGGAGTTAAAAATCTTAATTTGTGTTCTACTGAAGAAACAAAGTCACCTATATCTTGGATGCCCTGGGGGTAAGCAGATAAACAACAAATTTTAATTTTAGGGTGAACTATCCCTTTAATGAAAACTAGTCTTGAGGCTTGACTCAAGTCAATTTGATTGGCTGAATGATCATGATGTCCATCAGTGTCATGAGAAATTTCTTTGTGCCTGTAAACACAACATTGAACACACACCACAGCATGTATTTTTGGAGACATCAGTGCAATTTGTTTTGAAGGAACATTTTAGCTAAAAAAAAAAAAATCATAATTTAATCACTCACTCGTACCTCTTAACCCTGCTCAAACTTCATTTCCTGAGCTTTTCCTATTATTATTTAAAGCTTGAATTTTTAATGATTCATTCTTACAAAAAAAAAAAAAAGTACAATTACAAAAAAAAATGATGACAATTATATAATTGTCATTTTTTTTTTTTTTGTAATTGTACTTTTTTTTTTTTTTTTTTGTAAGAATGAATCATTAAAAATTCAAGCTTTAAGAATGTGAATTTATTTGCATGAAATATTTAATATTTTTCTTATAAAAATATCTAAAAATGAAACTATCCTTATCAGAGTCTATGAATAAAGTAGTGACACCTATGCTATGACGCTTGTTTTAGTAGGTAACCCCATTGTTTTCTCCTTGTCATAACTGGAGATGACAGTCGCTCTTACTTCCGCCCCTCGATCACGTCTCTGTGTGTAAATCAACGGCTCATCTTTTGCGGAGGGCAAGCTGGAGCTAATTAACGTCTGTGTCTGAGAACAGAGTCTAGTGCTCTTGATCATTAAAGGGCAGCGTAGAGCTTCAGGTCGCAGCCTAACACAACCACAATGAGAAAAATTCCTCTGAGAAGCACATATACACTCTCCATTCAAATGACCCTTGGGCTATTGCTAAAGTAAAGCCTGTTTTAAACGAGAATGGCCTATTCCAATGTCCAACATGATAAATGCAAGCAGCTGACCTTGAAAAATGTAACACAATGAGAAAAATGAAAAGTAATTTGAATGTTTTTTGTTGAATTGAATAAAAAAGAAAAAAGAAAAAAAAGAAATCTGAATTAAAAAAAGAAAAACAGTCTGAAGGTCTGGCTAAATGAGACTAGTGTGCCTCCAAGAACAGGGTTGGGAAACACTGGTATAGTATTTACTGCTGCCCGCTGGTGAAGGGGGAGGATGAGTGTGGTCCGGCGTTTGACTTTAGTACTTTAGTCAAAATTTTCTGAAGAGACACGATCACTTCATACAATTAACAGATTGAATTTAAGCTTTTATTCACATATAAACATTGATCAGCGAACGTAAACAGTAGCTCAACCATACTTGCTTAACGCACAAGAAAAAACCTCTTGAGGAAGCTCAAACGTACTGTGTAACACAATATTGAACCTCATTGGTTCTTGAGGAAGCTCAAACGTGCTGCGTAACACGAGAATGAATCCCATTGGTTCTTGCTGAAGCTCAAACGTGCTCCGTAACATGAGAATGAACCTCATTGATTCTTGAGGAAGCTCAAACGTGCTCCGTAACATGAGAATGAACCTCATTGATTCTTGAGGAAGCTCAAACGTGCTCCGTAACATGAGAATGAACCTCATTGGTTCTTGCTGAAGCTCAAACATGATGCGTAACACGAGAATGAACCTCATTGATTCTTACTGAAGCTCAAACGTGCTCCATAACATGAGAATGAACCTCACTGGTTCTTGAGGAAGCTCAAACGTGCTGTGTAACCTGAGAATGAACCTCATTGGTTCTTGCTGAAGCTCAAACGTACTCCGTAACATGAGAATGAACCTCATTGGTTCTTGCTGAAGCTCTAACATGATGCGTAACACGAGAATGAACCTCATTGGTTCTTGCAGAAGCTCAAACGTGCTGCGTAACCTGGGAATGAACCTCATTGGTTCTTGAGGAAGCTCAAACGTGCTCTGTAACATGAGAATGAATCCATCCCATTGGTTCTTGCTGAAGCTCAAACGTGCTCTGTAACATGAGAATGAACCTCATTGGTTTTTGCTGAAGCTCAAACATGATGCGTAACACAAGAATGAACCTCATTGGTTCTTGCTGAAGCTCAAACGTGCTCCATAACATGAGAATGAACCTCACTGGTTCTTGAGGAAGCTCAAACGTGTTGTGTAACCTGAGAATGAACCTCATTGGTTCTTGCTGAAGCTCTAACATGATGCGTAACATGAGAATGAACCTCATTGGTTCTTGCAGAAGCTCAAACGTGCTGCGTAACCTGGGAATGAACCTCATTGGTTCTTGAGGAAGCTCAAACGTGCTCTGTAACATGAGAATGAATCCATCCCATTGGTTCTTGCTGAAGCTCAAACGTGCTCCATAACATGAGAATGAACCTCATTGGTTCTTGCTGAAGCTCTAACATGATGCGTAACACGAGAATGAACCTCATTGGTTCTTGAGGAAGCTCAAACGTGCTCTGTAACATGAGAATGAATCCATCCCATTGGTTCTTGCTGAAGCTCATTCGTGCTGCGTAACACGAGAATGAACCTCATTGGTTCTTGCTGAAGCTCATTCGTGCTGCGTAACACAAGAATGAACCTCATTGGTTCTTGAGGAAGCTCAAACGTGCTCTGTAACATGAGAATGAATCCATCCCATTGGTTCTTGCTGAAGCTCATTCGTGCTGCGTAACACGAGAATGAACCTCATTGGTTCTTGAGGAAGCTCAAACGTGCTCTGTAACATGAGAATGAATCCATCCCATTGGTTCTTGCTGAAGCTCAAACGTACTCCGTAACATGAGAATGAACCTCATTGGTTCTTGCTGAAGCTCTAACATGATGCGTAACACGAGAATGAACCTCATTGGTTCTTGCAGAAGCTCAAACGTGCTGCGTAACCTGGGAATGAACCTCATTGGTTCTTGAGGAAGCTCAAACGTGCTCTGTAACATGAGAATGAATCCATCCCATTGGTTCTTGCTGAAGCTCAAACGTGCTCTGTAACATGAGAATGAACCTCATTGGTTTTTGCTGAAGCTCAAACATGATGCGTAACACAAGAATGAACCTCATTGGTTCTTGCTGAAGCTCAAACGTGCTCCATAACATGAGAATGAACCTCACTGGTTCTTGAGGAAGCTCAAACGTGCTGTGTAACCTGAGAATGAACCTCATTGGTTCTTGCTGAAGCTCTAACATGATGCGTAACATGAGAATGAACCTCATTGGTTCTTGCAGAAGCTCAAACGTGCTGCGTAACCTGGGAATGAACCTCATTGGTTCTTGAGGAAGCTCAAACGTGCTCTGTAACATGAGAATGAATCCATCCCATTGGTTCTTGCTGAAGCTCAAACGTGCTCCATAACATGAGAATGAACCTCATTGGTTCTTGCTGAAGCTCAAACATGATGCGTAACACAAGAATGAACCTCATTGGTTCTTACTGAAGCTCAAACGTGCTCCATAACATGAGAATGAACCTCATTGGTTCTTGCTGAAGCTCTAACATGATGCGTAACACGAGAATGAACCTCATTGGTTCTTGAGGAAGCTCAAACGTGCTCTGTAACATGAGAATGAATCCATCCCATTGGTTCTTGCTGAAGCTCATTCGTGCTGCGTGAACACGAGAATGAACCTCATTGGTTCTTGCTGAAGCTCATTCTGTGCTGCGTAACACAAGAATGAACCTCATTGGTTCTTGAGGAAGCTCAAACGTGCTCTGTAACATGAGAATGAATCCATCCCATTGGTTCTTGCTGAAGCTCATTCGTGCTGCGTAACACGAGAATGAACCTCATTGGTTCTTGAGGAAGCTCAAACGTGCTCTGTAACATGAGAATGAATCCATCCCATTGGTTCTTGCTGAAGCTCATTCGTGCTGCGTAACACGAGAATGAACCTCACTGGTTCTTGCTGAAGCTCATTCGTGCTGCGTAACACAAGAATGAACCTCACTGGTTCTTGCTGAAGCTCATTCGTGCTGCGTAACACGAGAATGAACCTCACTGGTTCTTGCTGAAGCTCATTCGTGCTGCGTAACACAAGAATGAACCTCACTGGTTCTTGCTGAAGCTCATTCGTGCTGCGTAACACAAGAATGAACCTCATTGGTTCTTGCACAAAAATCGAACATGCTTGAGCTGATCTGATGTGTGAGTTGATGAATGTGTAAGGTCCAGCTGATTGGCCCAACGTAGGAATCCAGCAGCTGGTCGAAGGACTTCTGCGTGTATGTCTTTTCTGGCGCTTCTAGAAAAATCACTTTAATTTATTAAAATGTGAAGATCCAATTTAAAAATCTGACTCCATGAATAATTTTATCTGACTCCAATTATTTGTAATTTTGTTGCATTTGTAATTTAACAGCTGATCATAAGTTTAGTTGTGATTTAATTTAGATCATTGATTTTCTTAGTATCTCTTAATTGCAAATATTCGTTCCTCCATGGGACCCGGAGTCGCTCAGAGGATAATGCTCGCGATTATAATTACATTACCTCACGGACGCAAATTAGTCAGTTCTGAGATTACAGAGGATTACAGAGTGAACTATTTTACCTTTAAGTGAGTTGCACATGCTCACTCATAACAGAAAGTGTAATTTTAGCAATAGTCACGAGAGCTGTAACTTGTTAATACCAGTGACAGCCAGAAATCAGATTGCCCCTCATGCTTAGCGCCATGCTCGGTCATGGGGTCCTCGGTATGAATCTGCCCTGACAGAAAGATTTACGGAAACTCCTACAAACTCCTCATGCGACACTACTTAAATAAAGGAATTTAGACTTATACAAGATAAATCAAGATTAATGTTTATTATAGCCAGGTAAACATATCAAATAAAAGAATTTAGAAAGAATCCATAATACACAACTGATCAGCATACAATATAAAACATCATTCTAAAAACATAAAAATAGTTTCCAAGAGTCATTGTTACCTGGCAATAGAGACACACTTCAACAGCGTGGGAAGTTCTGATTACAGATGCTTCCATGAGTGGTCTCCCCATTCCCTTTAAATACTCAACCAGAACAAAAGAACAATAAACATTTAGCACCCAAATATTTATGCAGCTTTTGGTTGAAACTTTCTCGTGACCAAATGGTCACACCTATCTTTGGGGATGACAGCAAATGTTTATCAAAAGATCTTTCTGAGCATCTCCCACACCAGGGGAACAAGCTCTGTTGTCTTTATTATGACCTGTTCCTCTGATGTGGGAATGAAACCTGTTTACCAGAAACACCAAAAGTCAAAGAAACACCTTGTGGCAGTATCTGTGAGATTTGCATGATTGTGTGGTCTCGAGGCAGGAAGAGTGAGAGGGTCAGAACTCGGCAGGGGAGGAGATAAGATTGAGTCTTGTTTTTTCTTATTCAGATGAGTGAAGTTTTATTGTCTTAGTGCAGCTTAGATCTCTTGAGTTTGCTCTCAGGTGAAATCCATTCTTACAGTTCCGCCCTTGGTCCTTGGAGCAGATTCAGAGCAGTCTCCGAGGGGCCATCTTCAGGGATTTCTTGAAGTTTGCTTTACAACTGCACTTTCCGTAGAGCTGGTACCTGTAATGGGCTGAGTGCGATGGCCATGTTGGTTGATGTGCGCATCGTTTGAAGAAGACATCTAAAGTAACAGCACTGGCAGAGTGTGAAGAAGAAGATGAGCACGCTGGCGATGGCACATCCACGGAACATCCAGTCCCACCATGTGTAAGCATAACGTGCTGAGCGGGTAGAGGAACTGGACAGGATCTCTGCAGTCTTTTCACCAGATTTGCTTCCCACTTGTGCTTGGTTGAGATGGTATTCCGTCTGCAAGATAATTTCTTGTACTAAGTCCATTGTTTTTACCAAGTCCTGTGTGCTTTGTTCATAGAAAGTGTCCTCCCACCAGGGAGAAATGTCTGAGTCCATGGGCACCCTTCCCAGGATGTTTGTCTGACCCATCGTAAGTCCTCTTTCACTTCTAAACAGAAGGTGTGGTTTGCAGAGCAGGTCAGACCTCCGTAGAGTGAAGGAATTCATCTCGCTGACTGACGCACCACTGTGTGTGAGACACTTGAACAGCATCAGAATGACCATGCAATGACTGGACGTTAACCAGCTTAAGTCATTAGGAGAAAAAGGTTGTAACGATGTTGCAAGTGCAAATAATATAACTTGATGTTTCATGACAACAGGTGCGTGTGGTAAACAAGGTTTCAGTGCCCTTCAAAGTCATATACCCGTAAGATGGTCCCATTTAATGATCTGATCCTTTACTACAACACCAATAGAGCGTATGGCGGTGGAATCTAGGTAAACCTGATCTGGGTGGATTAAAGGGAAAGTGGCAAAGAACCCAATACAGCCAGTACATTCATTTCAGTATACATCATTAACGTTGATAATAATTCAGAGTAATTAATATTCTTCATTTTCTCTGATGCAAGCCATCTATGCAGGTCTAAAATTTCAATAAGATCAATTAAAACATGCCTAGGTGTTTTATGGAGACGAAGATCTAAAATCTCCTGTCTTGCTGCAGCAAACAAATCTTGTGCATACAACCTACAGGCTAAGTCATGCTCGATGAGTGCGGGTCTGATTGAAAATTGTCTGGCTGGTCGTCAGAAGCGCCTGCGCTCGGATCTGACCGCTTTGATAATATTCTCGTTACTATTAGTGATGTGTTGGAAACCAGTGGCCACCTGATTTGCCAACCATGTTGAAAATTGAGATTGACCTGTTATTTTGTAGGTGTTGGATATAGAATTGACTGAACCAAAAAGGCCTGCTATATTTCCAAGCAGGTCTCGTTTAGAAATCTGAGCAGGTGGAATTTGGACTGCAAGTCTATTTTTGTAATCAGAAACTAAATCATCGCCACGCGTGACTGTAGCCATGTGTATGTTTTGTCATTAATGTTACAGTGTTTTACATAAGCAGACAAAATATTAGAGATGTTATACGTCACATGTGTTATCACAAGGTTGACATCATGAAGCAATGTCTTATTTACATTTCCTTTGATCAGACCACCTGGAGGGGTGGGATGTAATTTTTGAACACTGTGTGGGTTTCTCGTATCCACAGGTAGTCAAATTAAAGCAATGGTGTAAAGTCCATGAGCAATTGTGAGGGCTAGTAAAATTGTCCATATTTGCTTCACATTTTCCCACACAGTATGTTCCTTCTTTCCGACTAGTCCAAACAAATGTTTTTACATTGTTATTAGATGCCCTCTTTGTTAGATCAAAAAGCTCAGTAAACTTTAAATGTGTATGGTTATGTGTTGTTGTGTGTGTGCACCTATATGTGGTAGATTCAAGATCTTTAATGAAGTAACATTTTTTTGGATCTGTGCCATAATTGTTCTTCTCATAAAATGTGTACATCCTACCAATTTCTGAATCTGGGTACATTTTAAGTTGGTCCCAGGCCGTAAGATTATGGTGAATTTGTGGTGCATGTGTGTATCCGGTAAGGTTTTGGTATGGGAGATGGGTAGAACCTGTATTACAGCAGATTTTTGTGGTGCAATTTGGTTCGGTGCTAATCCGGGGGCCATGTGACTATTTCTTTGTATGTAATTGGAGTGTAAGATGTGAATGGTCCCTTGGTATATTTCCATACCCATCTCTCGCATCCTAGGGTGTGTGTGAGTGTGATGCGTTGTCCCAATTCGATGCAGGTTGGTCGGATACCACCCTGGCATCCGGCCTCCATGGAATTGCAGTGATCCTCCTGAGAAGAAAGAAGATCATATTTAACTCACTGAACCTTTGAATGGTTTACACTGGGACATGTGGTACCATTTCAATTTTCCTCTGATTTTCACGGCCACACAACTGTTACAAACAGCGTTAATTTCATAGGGCCCGTGCCATCTAGGGAAAATGCATTTTGTTTCACAAAGACGCGTACCATAACCACATCTCCTTCTGAAAATTTTGTTTCAGAGATTGGGTTAAAGTGCGCATCATTTGACAGGTCTGACTGTTGTTGTTTCAGTACAGCCTGTGTGTGCAACACCTTCAATCTTTCTTGCAGTTTCACCAACACAGTTTGCTGAGTTGCAAGCATGAGAGGCCCCAGGTCTGCTGGGAAATTTCTGGATCAATGGGCAACTTCATCACCCTTCCAGTCATAAGCTCATATGGGCTAATGCCTGTAGCTTTTGATGAGGTTGCTCGCAACACAGTCAGAACTGTGGGTAAGGCATCAATCCACCTGTTTTGGTGTTGTGCTATCTGTTTTGCAATATTTTCTTTTATGGTGCGGTTAGATCGTTCAACATTCCCTGAACTTTGTGGCCTATATGGAATATGGAATCTTTGCTTGATGTTTTAGCATTTTGCACATGTTTTCATCACTTGTCCAGTAAAATGAGTCCCCTGATCAGATTCAATTTGAATTGGTGCCCCCCAAAGAGGGATGATTTGGTTCGCCATCACACGTGCCACAGTATTTGCCGTGTTATTCCGAGTGGGAATTGCTTCAACCCATTTTGAGAATTTATCAATTATCACAAGGCAATATCGATACCCCCCTTTGGCACTGGATAGTGGACCAATGAAATCCATTTGTAAGGACTCCCAGGGTCCTTTCGGTGGTTCTGGCCTCACGTAGGTTTGTTCGGCCGTGTTTTCCTTGGTTGATGGTAGCACACACCACGCAGGTGTTGCACCATCTTTCAATGTCAGCTGTCATTCCTGCCACCAAAACTGATTTTTATCAACTGCGTGGTTCTTGTCGCCGATACATGCGCATACTCATGGTATAATTTGATTATTGGTTTTGAAGAGCTTCTGGAGCGACAAATTTTCCATCTCGAATTACTATGCCTTCAATTACATTCACCATCTGATCCTGCTTCAGGCGCGGTACAAGCTCTCCATTAGAGACCCACAGATCTTGTTGATACTGTTTGAGGTCAATTGGGGTGACTTGGACAGCACTTGCCACAGAAGCAGAGGGTGTCTCTTTTCCCCACTGGTCGCCGTTTACTGCGGCCAGCTTAAGCCAATTGGTCAACAAGCGTTATTGTTTCCCTCATGCACATCAGGGTTTTTGTTGATGTGTCGCGCACTTTCACAACAGACATGGGGTTTTCGCGCTTGTATTGCTTGCCATATTGACGTTATAGTGCTGAAATGTTTTATAGGCGTTCGGCGGAGGTGAGGAATTTTCGCAACTGCCATTGGGCCATAAAATCAGTTACAACACCGACGCATACCGACTGTCTGTATACACGCAAAGTGGTTCAGGGTGTGCCTTAATCGCTTCTAGCAATGCAATGAGTTCGGCTTCTTGCGGCGGATATGCTAGATGGTAATTTAAACAACAATTGTTGTCTCGCATCCGTTTCGGGAAGATGGGAGCCCACACAGCACATCCAGCATAAAAATGACCATTCTGACAGAATCGGGAACCATCTATGTACACAGGTGCTTGGCCTGGTAATGGCTGGTCATGCACAAGGCTTTGTGCCTCTTTGACAGGCTGACATGTGTGTGGATTTCCCTCAACATCCCGAGCAGATGCGGCAAAATTCGTGTGTTTTTTATTGTAATTTCACGCGCTTGAATGTCTGCTATCCATCTCGCTAAACGTTGGGAGGAAACTCCCTTTATTCGGCCCTGTAGCAGCATTCGTACAGGCGTGTGCATGGTATGTACAACAACAGGTTGAAAACCGACAATGGGTTCTGTTATTTTTAGCATCCAATGCACCGCTAGCACATGCTGTGTACATGGGTCGAATCCTTGCTCGACCAGAGATTTCTTACGGCTGTAATATGCGATTGGACGCAGTCTTCCCCCATGTTCCTGAGCTAAGACTCCGCTTAATGTTATTTCATGCGTGTCTACCTGAATGTGGAAAGCTTTGGATACGTTGGGCAGTCCCAGGGCAGGCGCGGAGCACAAACGCTGTTTCAAATCGCTAAAAGCTTGTTCGTGTTCGTCAGTCCATTCAAGGACCTCATTTGGTTTTGTTTTTCCTTTTAGAAGAGAATACAACGGCGCAGCGGTGTTTGCAAAATCAGGGATAAACTCTCGAAGATAGTTTGCTGTTCCTAATACTTTTTGCAGCGAGTTTAAAGTATGAGGTCGAGGCAGTTCGGCAATGCATTTCTTTCTATCGTCTGTTAAGGCTCTGTGGCTTTGCGTCAGAGTGTACCCTAAATAGTGTACCTCTTTTAGTGCAATTTGGGCTTTTCTTTGTTCATTTTAAAGCCTGCGTCACCCAACCTATGCAAAACGTCATCAACCAGCTGCAAGTGGTTCTCAAGTGGTTCTTCTGTAGCTATCAGAATGTCGTCTACATAGTGAACGACCTTGCCATTCCCTAGTAAGGGACTGAGCACATCTGCCACAGCTCTGTGAAAAATGGCTGGGCTGTTGTGAAGGCCCTGTGGCATTCGTTCCCATGTATACTGCATTTGGTTTACAGTAAATGCTAGTTTCCATTGGTCTTCTCGTTTAACTTTAAGAGACCAGAAACCATTTTTGATGTCAAGCACTGTGAACCACGAAGCATTGGTTGAGACTTGTGATAAAATAGTAGCTGGATTTGCTACTATTGGTGTCGCTTTGGGTAAAACTTTGTTGAGACGCTGATAATCAATGCACAGACGCCATTTACCATTAGGTTTTGGCACTGGCAGACACGGGAGTTTGTGGTTGAACTGCATCGCGAACTATTCCTCTTTTCTCAAGCTGTTGTACTATCTCATGAACAGCGACCTCTGCCTCTGGCTTGATGCGGTATTGCTTTTTTGCGGGGGGGGGCTCTCCTCGATGCATACCTCAAAGTCAACAAGGCCGCAGTCGTGTTCATGATCAGCCCAAACATTGCTGTGTTTGCTGATGAGAAGTTGAATTGGATCTGAACTGGAGATGGACATAATGCTTGCATTGTCTTTAGGCAAGCATCTCTTTGTGGTTTTATTTGTTTGTAGTTCAATTTGTTTTCAAAGCAATGAATGACAAATCCATGCTTTCTCATAATGTCCATTCCCAGCACAGTTCCTTCACTATTCTCTGGTAAATACCAGAAATGTTCTGTTAGCACTACCATGCCCAAATCGAGTCTCACTGGTTTTGTTTGTGTTGCGGTCATCAAAGTATCACCTATACCTTTAATTTGAATTGTTCTCGTACTTAGGGGTACCGGAAGGTTCGTACAAGAGCAGGCAGCTCCAGAATCAACGAGAATATTAACTAACCGGCCTCCAAGATTAGCTCGTATTTTGATGCGGTTACCGCTGGTGACAACGCTTCCTATAGCGACGGAGGCCACGCACCCCTATTGGGGTTCGCTAAATTTCGCTAACAGGGCTGCGAGCTCTGTCTGCAATTTATTATACGGGCTCTCTTGGCTCGTTGTTTTTTCTTCAGTTTGCTTTAAGCTGTTTTCTGAATTATCCTTCCCTGCAATCAAATTCCCTAAACGCCTGAGAATGTCACTGTCATTTTTAGAATGCATGGTTTGATTGTTTTGCACGCGTTTCAATCTAAGACAGTTCTGAACGGTATGATTGATTTTCTTGCAATACTTACAACGAGGAGGCGGTATCTGAGGTTTAGGATTAGGATCTCCAACACCTTTTCCTTCGGCCAACCATTGTGTTGTTGCAATGGAACGAGCTTTGTTTTGTTTTAGTCTGGCCTCTATTTTTGGAAGCCCAATCCACCAATGACCGGTAGGTATTCTCTGGTGGATCGGCTCCGTGAGCTAACGCCTGCTGTATATGGGAACCGCGTTATTTTTCAGGAGTTGTAGTAAAACTTCCTGATCGCGCTGTGCATCTTCTAACCCTGAATGCTCTTTGTAGGTCACCCATAGGCGCTCAGCATAAATTTCAAACGGTTCTTTATTTGCCTGTTTTATTTCTAAAATTCTACTCCACTCAGCGTGCGTTGGTCCCTTAACTCTAATAGAGTCCCCTCAATCTTTCATACACATCGTTTTCGTCCTCATCTTCCTGTTTGACTACAATTTCTCCACTTCTCAATTCACGGGCATTTTTGGTTTAACTCGTCTGGAATAGTAAGGAGAGCTACTTGCCAAACATCCCTGATCTCTAATTTGTACACTGATGCCTGTAACATTAAGTTGTCCCAGTAGGGTTGAAGCAGGCCTTTTCGGGGCATCATTCCCACAACTTCTTTGTGTTTGGTGCATTCTTCGCAAGTTAAAGGGCGGCTAATGGTAGTGACTTCATCATCTGCATTTTTCATTGTTTTAAGCACAGCAATGTTCACTGGTTTTGGTGAAGCCGAGCCTGATTTAATTCGAGTCATTATGGGACTCACGTTGTTTCGGCTTTCGGGCCTATTTTCCTCATTCGCGGTTTCTAGGGAAAACTCACGCTCTCTCAGGTCCAGATGGCCTTGCCTACTGCTTGATAAAGCTGCAATGTCATCATCGCTGTCGCTATATATCTCGCTTCACCAATTTTACTGTTTATCGCCGCGACTTTTACGCAGATACAGGAAATCCTGCTGATTCGCAACATTCTTCGAGCGCAGATGTGTATTCTTTATCTAATCGAAACTTCTTTTCAAGCTTTTTCATTTTCGATTCCATCGCGTTGCCCTGTCTTGCCCAAGTTTGTTTATCATATACAGATGCTTCGACCTGTGCTCTTAGCTTTTTAGCTCGATCTGATCGCTGCGTTTTCTAGCTCTTTTATGTTTGCTATTACGCGTTCGTTTTCTGTAATAGTTGTCAAATCGTTTCGACGTAACATATATAGACGATCGCGACCAGAATTTTCTTAAAAGGAGCTTTAGTTTCTAATTTTCGGCCCTCTGTATTATACCAGGCTAAAATTTGATCATTGCTCCACTCAAAATCTACTCCCTTGTTACGCAAGCGAAAAAGAGAAGATCTTTAATTTGTACTCCAAGAGTGTCCATTACCTCCTTATCTACACTCGAACTACCATTTCCCTGACAAGCCATGTTGTTTCTAATAATCTTAAACACCACCGGATTTCTACGGTCTCCGGTCTAATGTGGGTATACCGACCCGTTCTACAAATGTGTTTATATTGGGTGTGCCTAGGTTTTCCCTCAACACTTTCTAAAAGGTAAACAAAAATGAACTTACCAGGACATTTGTAGACAGAAAAGTAGAACCTCAAACCTCATGCTCACTCGGCTTGGATCTGAATTGTCGCGCCAAAAAGAGCGTCACTTCTCCTGAGACTGGGAGATCACGTCCGGGTCACCACTTTGTAAGGTCCAGCTGATTGGCCCAACGTAGGAATCCAGCAGCTGGTCGAAGGACTTCTGCGTGTATGTCTTTTCTGGCGCTTCTAGAAAAATCACTTTAATTTATTAAAATCCCATTGGAAAGTGTAAGCTTTAGCGTGCTCCATAACATGAGAATGAACCTCATTGGTTCTTGCTGAAGCTCAAACATGATGCGTAATGCTTAAGAATGAACCTCATTGGTTCTTACTGAAGCTCAATCGTGCCCTCCATAAAGATGAGAATGAACCTCATTGGTTCTTGCTGAAGCTCTAACATGATGCGTAACACGAGAATGAACCTCATTGGTTCTTGAGCCAGCTCAAACGTGCTCTGTAACATGAGAATGAATCCATCCCATTGGTTCTTGCTGAAGCTCATTAGGTACAATATAAAACATCAGAATGAACCTCATTGGTTCTTGCTGAAGCTCATTTGTGCTGCGTGGCAATACGAGAATGAACCTCATTGGTTCTTGAGGAAGCTCAAACGTGCTCTGTAACATGAGAATGAATCCATCCCATTGGTTCTTGCTGAAGCTCATCTGGTGCTGCGTAGCACGAGAATGAACCTCACTGGTTCTTGCTGAAGCTCATTCGTGCTGTGTAATGGTCAGAATGAACCTCACTGGTTCTTGCTGAATGTTTATCAAAAGATCTTTCTGAGCATCTCCCAGAATGAACCTCACTGGTTCTTGCTGAAGCTCACCTGTGCTCTGAACACAAGAATGAACCTCACTGGTTCTTGCTGAAGCTCATTAGGTGTGCACAAGAAACACCTCTTGGAATGAACCTCATTGGTTGCATGATTGTGTGAATGAACCTCTGGTTCGAGGCAGGAAGAGTGAGAGAATGAACCTCACTGGTTCTTGCTGAAGCTCATTCGTGCTGCGTAACACAAGAATGAACCTCATTGGTTCTTGCACAAAAATCGAACATGCTTGAGCTGATCTGATGTGTGAGTTGATGAATGTTTATATGTGAATAAAAGCCTAAATTCAATCTGTTCATCATATAAAGTGATTGCCTCTTTTCAGAAAATCTTTACTAAACCGCTCAATTCATATAGATTAGTTTTATGATCTCTTTATGAACTTTTTAAAGTGTCAAAATGGTAGTTGCATAGCTGTCAATGGATGGACAAAATTTGCTCAGATTTCATTAAAAATATCTTCATTTGTTTTCTGAAGATGAATGAAAGTCTTACGGGTTTGGAACAACATGAGGGTGAGTAATTAATGACAGAATTAGCATTTTTGGGTGAACTAACCCTGTAATAAAAGTTAATTAAACAATTAATTGATTATATTGAAGACTCAGTTCAGCCAAAAGCACTTTAAATGGGTGGCTCTTGGCCAGAACAGGCTGCAATAAGGACCAGACTTTTGGTGCATATCAAAAGTTCAGCAACTTGATATTATAAGGTTCCTAAAAAAGATGGTGTGAGTGAAGAGCCCACTGCCTTATGTTCTCTTTTGGCCTCTCTTACTAACCAAGGCTGGAATCAATTAGCCGTTAACACATCTGCTACTTAACATTAATTGACTGGGTCTGAGATGGGCTGAGTGCTTCTTGATTAGTTTTTAAATGCTTGGATGATATTAGACCACGTTCCAGGGAATCATGCCGATTTAAACACGCAGTCATTACTTTGCTGTCTTTTCCCCAAATAAATACGATAAAATGATTAATTGCTGGGCTTTTCTCACTGTGATCGGTGTTGTGCAGGTGGAACGTTTACACAAGGCAGACTGATTTTCCATTGCCCGAGTGGAACCAAAGGGCAGTATTTCCAGCCAAATTCTTAAGACTTTAAAGGTGATCGATCCATCAGAGTGAGCCTGGCCTGCTTTTAACCTTGGTACACTGCATGACCTGAGACAGCCTATAATTGAACACAAGCTAAAAAAAAAAGTTGGTCATCACAAATGAAATTTGACACAGAGCACCACAGGTTGCGAAAACCACATTGTCACACCCAAAGCCAGAGTTATGTACCTTTAGTGCCTCAAATGAGGTCAGCATGACCCAGGAACAAGACAAAATCATTTAGTAGATCTCTCTCAAAGGAGTACAGGTGGCACAGCACAGCAAACCAGGCCTGCTATATTTCAACCATGTACACTATTTGTCAAAAGTTTGGAATTATTCATATTTTGAAAGAAGTCTCTTATTTGCTCACAAAGGCTGCATTTATTTTGATCAAAAATACAATAAAAACAGTACTATTTTTAAGAAAAATATACTCAAAATACTCAATCTCAAATAGTGCTGGATAACATTATCAAGCTTCGCACAAACTTCATACCAGCTTGACATGTAACCCGTTTCATCAATGTCACATATAAATGCACAAAATCAATAAACAGATAATATGCTGAATGTGTGTTTATACGGCAGGGCAGCCACACAATTCAAATGAACTAGATGGGTCTAATCCTACTATTACCAGATCGGCAATGACCTTGTTCACAGATGGAGGCCTGTGTATTCTCTGTCTGTGCTTGTTTCCTGGAAAGAAAACAATCTGTTGTGACGTTGCCAACAGCCAGTGATAAAGTGGGCTATCAGGCCCAGTGGGCTTCTAGGCTCGTTTGGAAATATCTTTCTCTGTGTGCATTTCCCTTTCCGGGAGTTGAAGCAGATGCTTGGACACATAATGGTCATGCTACAACAAGCGTGTCTATATAATGATGCAGGCCAGAAGAATGAGGACAGTGTCCTGTCTGTGTCTACATATAAATATATATATATATATATATATATATATATATATATATATATATATATATATATATATATCCTAATATATATTTAAAATATATTACACATACCATTATTTACTCACTGTTGTGTCACCTAGTACTTTCTGCAGAACAGAAAAGGATATATGTTCCATATAATGGAAGTGGACAATGATTTATAAATAGAGGTGTAGTTCACAACAACAACAAAAAAACTCATTTAACTATAGTTGGCAATTTCATACGAATTTGTATGTTTTTAATTGTTCAAAAACATGATTTTTAGGAAAAAACACTAAGCATGAGGGTCCACCCCGAAACCTAATCCTCAGTGTGGCATAAGTAGATTGCACGAAAATGTATAAATGAGATCAGATACATTTCTACAAAATTGCCAAAACATAAAATTGTTATTGATGCCACAAACCATTGGTTCTTGTAGTTGTAACAGATTGAACCGATCATCTCTTCCTTCTAGTTAATTTATAGCATCAGATAAACATGAATGAACATCAGAAGGAGTGTTGATTCAACCGCGGAAAGACGTCAGTACACACCGTTTATCAAGTTCAAGTCCACCGATCTACAAACTGTCCTGACATCTTTGTCAGACAAAATGGCAATTTCGGAGGATGGCTGATTATGATTGGTCAGATCGCCTGTCAATCAAACTCCAGGCAAAGGGTGAATTGCGTGTTGTAAACTTGCAATTCCGAGAAATAAAGTCAGAATTGTGAGACACAAACTTTTTTAATTTTTATTACGTGATGGAAACAAGCTTCCATAGACAGACTTTTTTCCCCTCTGAACTGAGTTTATTTCTTGCAATTCTGAGTTTATAACATGTTTATAACACATCAGAACAATCAGACTCAGCAATCAGAATTTTGAGATATCAATTCTGAGGGAAAAAAGTCAGAATTGTGATATAAACACAATTGCGAGGAAAAAGTCAGAATCTCAAGATATAAACCCGCAATTGCGAGAAAAGTCGCAATTATAAAAAATAAAACAAATGTATTCTGTCGTAAACAAGCTTCCATACTTATCAGTTTAATGCATCCTTGCTGAATAAAAAGTATGAAAAAATTAGGCTAAATAAATTATGATTTTATTTTTTTTTTTTCCTTTTTCTATTTATTTTACTACAAATTGTGTCCATAGATAATAAGGTCTGTAGGTGCACATCAGTATTCTAGAGAGTTTCTGAATGGAAAAAGGGACAAATATAATAATTCAGAGCAGAAACCAGAATAGGAAGACTTAAATGATGGCATGACACCTTCATATTAACAAACCCTCAAGATCCTTTTTGCTAAAAAGCCTCACAGTTGACTTGGTTAATTTGTTCACAATGGACACCATTTTTTTTTATTTTATGGTTTTTACTACAAGGCATTTAGTACACTATTATATAGTGTGATATTTTCTGGGCATTTCTCCTGCCTCCTGCAAACCCATGTGATGTAGTAATTGAGCAACTGACGAGGATCTAGTGGACAGTTGCCATGGCAGGAGGAGCCAAAAACAAAAAATAAACATGATCAACACAAAGCAAATAATGCTTTCCCCTGCTCGTTTATCTATCCACAGGTCAATACAATAACGACACCAGAAAACACCACGGTCGACAATCTCATCACTCACTCCAAACCTCAGAGAGAAATAGGACGTTGAGAGGTGCAATTACCCAGCACTCCGTCTCAATAGGACATCGCCACTTCACTGGACCACACTCCAAATAGAATAAACATTTGATTTGTTTGTTGAACATGACTCCAGTGGTCCTCACTGTTAAATGGAGCAGTCCACACGACCTATGAGACACAGAGGCCAAGTGTGTCCCAGCCCTTGCCTTTATATTGGACACCACATCGGTTTTCTCCTGATTGGTTGGTATTCAGAAATAAGGAACCCTTGGTTTATTGGGCTGCATTAAAGCCGCACGATTAATTGTTAAAAGATCACGATCTCGAACACCTACATGATTGCATTCTAAATGACATCGATTGGCCTGTGTCTATTAAACTATGACAAAATCACACTGGAACATTCAACATCTGCTTTTGCACTGGCACTGATCCAGATGCAATCATGTATCGGTATGAAACAGCTCCTTTTTTAAAGCACATAGTTTCATTATTACTGTTACAAATATTCATATTTTTATAGAAGTACTGGGATAAAAGTTCATATTTCGGATATAAACACTGATACGGTAGCGATCAAAATAGCGCAAATTACCTTTGAAAGTAACTTGGCGCTTAAAATAACGATTGTATTGATTATATTGTTACACCAGTTGATGGCGACAAGTGACTGTTAAAAATGTATTTGTCATTGAATCATTCATTCAAGAGGTTTGTTTTTTTAAATAATTCATTAAGGTTCTGTTACGGATTTGGTGTGGAACAAACTCACAAAGGCGAAGGAGAACTCGGAACTTGGAACTTGGAACTTTAATCATTAACTCGGGGAAACAGACAGGGAAACCACCAACAAACGCAAACGAGAACCAACCAACACTGAGGGCACACAGAGGGCTTATATAGACAGGGGAAACAAGGTGATGAACTAATTAACAGGACACAGCTGGGACAAATGAACTCATGAGGGTGATACAGGAGTGGCGGGAAAACTAAACAAAGGAACATGTGACCGGGCAACACAACATGTGACAGGTTCATTATTCACAATGCAGCAATTAAAGGCACAATATGTAAGATTGTCGGATTAAAAAACCACTAGAACAATGTTATATATTTTGCTGACTTGTGTACTTGCATTATCCCAAATGTTTCCAAGAATGTTTAAATCCAGAGAAATAAGCAATTTTAACCAGGACACGGAGCGTGTCCATGCATCACCTATCAATTACATCAAACCCGCATTACCCTCAATTTCCGGTTTTATTTTGTAGAAACCATGGAAACGCCACAGACGCTTTTTAATATATTATGTTTTTTATTAGACAGGTGAGCAACTGTTTGGATACATTCATCAACAGAAAACTAATAATTGTTATGTAGCTCAACACAGTCTTATTGTTTAAATCTAATTTTCTTGATTTACTGTGAGTACCATGTTTTACCATGCCTTGGACTGTAGTGTGCAACAAGTGTCTCATAGTAGCATTATAACATAACTTTCAACACACTCAAATAATGCATTTGTTAAAACAGCGCTGCGTTACCCCACATACGCATGAGCGGAAGAAGCGGAAACGGTCTTCTATGGCATTATAAAAGCTCCGCGAAAATCAAGTCGTCATCAGGCTACGCCTTTGTTTTGAATAAGCGACTTCTAGCGGCTAAATATTACATATTGTGGCCTTAACATTTTGTCAGAACCTCTAGTAAATTACATGTTATTATGTTTAGTGAATCGTTGGAGAATTGCAATCTCAATTCATCCAGAATCGCGTATCTCTAGGCTGCATGCTGTTAATGCACAGAAAGGAAAAGGAGAATGAAGAACAAGGCTTATAGTTCACACAGATGAAAATGCTGCCATTATTTACTCACCATCTTGTCTTTCCAAACCTTAATGACCTAATGTATTTCCTGTGGAAGACAAAAGGAACATTTGTGAAGAATATTTGAGGTAATTATTTTACAATGACAATTCAAAATGACTACCATGTCTATCAAGCTCGATATGTTGCATTAAGCTTGATATGAAACCATTAAGAACATCCTAGCAACAGCATAGCAACACCCTAACAACAGCCCAAAAACCCTAGAAACTGCCTAGCAATGCTCTAACAACCATCCAGATCACCCTAGCCTTGCCTTAGCAAAATGCCCAGAACATGCTATAGCAACACTGTAGCAACCACCCAGAATACATTAGCCACCAGAATTTTGAAGAATAAGATGCTTTTCCGATGCGGTTGCTAGCAGCTATTCACCCTGACCTTCAAACTATTTAAAATTTTCAGCCAACATAAATTTGTCTTTTAAACTTTTCAATCTAGTCCTTATATATAACTTTTCTAAAGCCATTCAGTAGATTTGTGTGAGGACTATCATGTTGTCTCACCTACATATCTAGCTTATACTTTCCTGAGCACTTCTCATATATTCTCATTGTATATGACTAACCACTTTTGCTGTAGCATTTTGGACAAGTGTCTGAAAAATGAATACATGCATGGAGGAGATTGAAATATAAGTCATTATATGCAGACATTTTCTCCTCCTTTGAGGCGCTCAAATGTAATTTTCCATTCCAAATATCTGAATTGGCACGTCGCTTTCAGCTATGAACCATGTGAGAACCAACAGAATTTTGTTTCATCGAATTGGTTCATGCAAGCCATGTAACCATGTCAAGTTTAATATATGAGACTTTCATTAAGGAAACATTGAATGTGGGTGGAACAAGACCCACCCATTTTTTAAAGGGATACTTCAGCGATT
This sequence comes from Paracanthobrama guichenoti, assembly GCA_018749465.1. Classification (NCBI taxonomy): domain Eukaryota; kingdom Metazoa; phylum Chordata; class Actinopteri; order Cypriniformes; family Gobionidae; genus Paracanthobrama; species Paracanthobrama guichenoti. The sequence continues at coordinate 33,957,227 of CM031955.1, forward strand.
AGCATTAAGCTTTGTATCAGTAGATATCCAGTAGTATATTCGAATGATCGTGCTCCCCCTCATATCCCCCTGAGACGAGAGATTTATGTATTTTATTTCTGGAAAAAATCCTCCGATGACGCAAATATCGCCATTTTGCGTCATCTGAAGATTTTTTGGCCAGAGGCTAAAGACTACAGCCAGTAGAAGGAGCTAGTTTCGCATGTTATCAACCCGCCCATGAGGGGTGGGATCTCACTCACAGTGCTCGGCTCAGGCAGCTGCGGGGAAAGTTAAGCTTCCATAGGCATGATCTGAACACGCGCCATGAATGTAGGCCGCACCCGCGCTTACCTCAGCTCTTCGCTCTCGTGATGAATGTAATCTGACTCCTGCTGTGTTTGTGCCGTGACACTCGCTTGGCTCACTCACATTATATTGAACAGACGTGTTCAGTTTTTAATTGTTGTGTCTGTTCTCTAACTGAACTAAATGATTTTATCATTATAAAACAACAGTAGGGGCGGTGCCGTGGTGGGCAAGTGATCCAGGAGCAGTGACTTTGGAAGTGGCCTCGTAGGGCAGCGAAGCAAGTGCATTCTGGGAGTTGTTGTCTTACATCCACATGAGCCAAAAATGCATTTGATCTTGATCTCCACCAACCCACCCACTTTTTTTTTTGCTTCCTGATACCCATGTTAAAAAATAACCTAAAGTTCCAATTTTTCATCACAGAAATCTATATGAAGTCTAAAAGACTTGTAACGTCACACCTGAGACACGTTTTTTTTGTTGTTGTTCATTTTAGAGCTTGAAAGAACTTGTTGCAGTACCTGATTCCAACATGTTCCTGGATCATCATCTTAAAGGGGTGGTAAAACATGATTTCACTTTTCTAACTTTAGCTAGTGTGTAATGTTGCTGTTTAAGCATAAAAAACATCTGCAAAGTTCATCGCAATGCCGACGAAACGCTGTTATTTTCATCCGGATTGCAGGTCCACTTTGTTCATCCTTTCTAGGGACGGGGGAGTTAGGGATCAATGGTTAAAATTAATTTTTAACTCGGTCCCTCATAATTATTACCCAAATCTTGCTCTCTGTGCTGCACATTTTACGGAGGAAAGCTTCCACAATCTTCGCGAGTTCAATGCAGGATTCGCACAACGGCTTGTCCTGAAAGATGGAGCAGTTCCAACTTTAAAAACAGAAGCTGTTTACGGGCCACAACCTGTAAGTATGATTTATTTTTCGTCGATGTGTTTTCCTGTAATAGTTCGTATTGTTAATTGTACGTTGTAGCAAGGAAGTAAACAAATGACAACGCTGTTTGCTCTGCAAAGCAGTTTGTTAAATGCTCATTCATACTTAACGTTATCCGACAAACACCTAACGTTACAAACTTTTTTAAATCTCAACTTGGAATTAGTGTAAATGATTCTTTGATTAGAGCTTTTATGTATTGTTTATCTACAGGCATGCTGAACATGGTTCTGTGTTTGATTTGGCTGCTATAGTAAAGCCAATGTTTAGTGTTCGTTTTGGGTTAATAGTTCTTGCGACAGATATTTGCCTATAATCGCTAGAATCAACATTGTTTCTAATACTACCAAAGTACAGACTACCGGTAAAGGTAAGGGGCGTGACGTTTCCGAAAAACGTGCACTAGGCGGTTAGCGAATCACAACACACTGGGCCAGCTAACCAATCTGAGCCCATTGTATATTTTTGAGGGAGAATCCGGAAACCATCAGACCGTTTTTACAAGGAGGGACAGAGCAGTGTAGAATAAAGGTCAAATATATGAAAAATAATGCAATTTTTTTTTTTTTTTTTTTTTTTTTTAACGAACCATGAACACATGTTACAGTGCACCCCACAAACACAATCAAGCCTTCGAAAGAATGTGTTTTACCACCCCTTTAATCCAAAGTATGGTCAAGTGCCTTCCATGTCACAATGAAGACGTTAACGGTACCCCCAGGCGTCACTATATCGACACGCAGGGTACTCCATTAATTTCAGCTGTTTGCCCAATGTGTCAGATCAAGACACATTTAATTCTTTGCATTTGTAAAAGTAGACATGATTTTATGAATATTTATAGGCTGCTTGTATATTTTGGAGCAACTAACCCCACTCCTACCCTAAACCTACCCACTTCTAAACAATATAAAACACCAAACAGGCAAATAAAAGTACAGTCACAGGTATTTATTGCAAAACTGACCAAAAACAGTATAAAAGTATTAACTCATGTTGCATTCCAAGTCTTCTGACGTCAATGATATCTTCATGTAAAGAACAGAGTTGATCTTAATGTTTTAATTGCTGAAATTATGATCCTGCCGCTCTGTGAATGCACTCATTTGTATCTCATTCAAATGATACACACGACTCTTTAGCATGACGCAATCGGTCATAAGACACATGAGAGCAAATTACATTTTACAATCAAAGCTGATGCAATGACGCAATCGGTCATGAGCAAATGCAATTTCACTATGAAATCTGACATAGCAGGTGGCAATTTTGAAATTTGATGTGTGCATGATTCTTCGGCGGATGGAGACGCTGATTGCTTTTGGGGATTTTTTTCACACAAATCAATCGTTTAGCCTCGGAACACTTGGAATATTTGTATTTTTTGAATAAATTGTGCCTGTAGTCGTATCTGCCTGTTATATCCTTAATAATACATAAATGGGTAGGTTTAGGGATGGGATAGGGTTGGGTTACATGTTAAAACGCGTCTAAATAGCATAAATAAAATTATGCTAGCTTATTAAATTGAGAATCACACTCCAACATGTCATAATCATAGTCATCAAAATCATTATTTATTTATTCTTATTTACATCATTCTTATTTACATCTTGGGTTGTTTTTAACCCAGCATTTTTAATGCTGGGTTAAAAAACAACAACTAAGGTTAAAATGGACAAACCCAGTGATTGGGTTGTTTTAAACCTAGCAATTGGGTTGTTTTAAGCAAACATTTAACCCAACCGATGGGTTAAAACAACCCATTTACTGGGTTAAAACAACCCAATTGCTGGGTTTGTCCTTTTTCAACCCAACTTGGGTTGTTTTTAACCCAGCATTTTTTAGAGTGTAGGACTACATTTTCGGATAGGAATGTTGTTCCAGGATCAGTAAAATATGTTGACCCAGGAACGTCTATCAGACAAAATCTGGATGTGCGAAAATGTCAGTGTATAAAAAGAATGATGTAAAGATTCTTAAAAGTAAACACTAAAATAATAAAGATAAACAGCATATATTCCAATGATAACAGGTGAGTAAATGATGACTCAATCTTCATTTATGGGAAAACTATTCCTTTAAGAGTTGAGTTTCCGGGAGAGTTCTGCACTAGTTAGCTCGACCCAGCCTCAAGCTCTTCTATATTCAGTGCTGGCAATACGGCTCACTGTATGAGACTTACTTGCTTGAATAGCGGGCCTTTTTTTTTTTTTTTTTTCTGGTGCCAATTAAAATGAAACAGCAGAGCTGGACAGTACTCCACACTTGTGTTCCATCTCCCCTTACACCTTTTTATTGTATCCTGGCACTCTCATTCATTGAGCAGAGAGTGACTTTCTGGTTTCTAATGTGCAAACGCCTCATTTGTGTAATTGTGTCATGCTTGCATTAGCATGGGGCTTCAGGTGCCTAATTGCTCTGCTTTAATATTGCAGCGGTCGCTCGTTTCCTCACATTGCTAACCACTAGTCCTACTGACTGACCTCCGGAATGAAGGAGGAACAGAAAGACATTGAAAAAAGACATTTTCAAAGCCAAGGAGTACAAAGAGAGATATGACAAGTAGAGTCTTGTTCAGTTTGTCAACTTGGAGCTCTTAAAAATGAGTCTTTTTTTTTTTTTTGAGTGATACTTTACCGCCAAGACTGCAGCAAGACAACAATGTGACTCACTATAAAGTACATATCACTCTTATCAGTGCACAGCTGAGAGGATGTGGGCGATAAAGTCAAGGGTGGTTACGGTGAAGTGCAGACCAGCGTGCAGAGGATTCATCAGAAGGCTTCGGCAGAAATGAGCTGCTGCCCGACTCTCTGAGAGCAAAATAAAGAAGCAGTCAAGTGTTTCCTCGAAAATTGAGTGCTGAGAGAGCAAGCATATATCAGTTTATCAGAGGGCTAATGAAGCTAATACACACTCCATTATTAAGACAGCACAACCTAAGGGGCTTTTGTAAAACAATCTGAGAAGACATGAATGAAGAGGATTAGAATAATTTACATAAATGACTCAATCTGCTAAAAAACCTTCCTCAAGAACGTATGACTACTTTTTCTACTAGTCCTATACCCGTTGACATTTTCACCATGTGTCTGGAACTGATTTTCTAATCCACATTGATATCATCGTTTTCATAAGGTAATCAGGAGTTGATTAAAGTCAGAATCATCAAATCAGCACACAATCTCACTCTAATATCACTAATATCAAATATCAAAATTAAGAACTGAAATGTACTATATTTTCTCACCATTTGTGTGCATCTTAAAGGCCCCCTGTGGTGAAAATCAAGTTTTTAATGTTGTTTATGTGTCTGTGTGGTGGTTTTAATAGGCAGTGGTTATTTGCACTGTGATACACAAAGTGAAAACAGCATATTTTCTAAGTGATAATTGCTATTTACACTAAGTGCAAATAGCTTACTATGTGAATATTGTGATATATTCTATTTACACATATATTAAATATTAATCAGAACACATGCTGGGTTATTTTTACCCAGCTTGTTGGGTTTTATATGTTAACCCATTTGGTGGGTTGTTTTTTGAAAGTGTTGGGTCAGTCAATTTGATTATTGAAGGTATTTTGTTTTAAATAACAAAAAATCCACTATACAATCTCTGTTGTGTGTATGTATAGGACAGGAACCGTTCATACACAGTATTTTTTATTCAGTGACAAGTCAGTCTTTTACAGTCATAAAATACTCAAAAACATTTAAATGTTTTAGGACGTGACATGAGCAGCAACAGCAGCCACTGGGAATCTGTGGGAAGAAAACTGGTATCAATAGGCTGTTCCTGTTCATTAAATGACAGTCTTATATACAAAATATTTGAAAAGTTACATAAAAAAACATCTTTACCTTGTGCCATCTCGTCTGTCAGACATTTACGTTTTAACCTGTAAAATGCATAGCACGACCACAGCCGCAACGCTAGCAAACTATCAACAGCGCTGATAGCCAGTGGAGCACACAGCAGCAGGACAGTGTCGCGTCGTGTTTCAGCCCTGGTTGCGCATTCGTTTTTTTTTTGCGGAAGATGAAACTTCCTGATGCATTGTTCGGCTAGCATTCCCAGCAGACATTAGATGTGACTTACATGTAAACAAAAAAGGTAAAACATCAGACTACAGTCACTTTCCTCTTTGTACAGTAATAATTTGATAGGAATACAATGTAATACAAAAATTATTATCATGACTGCACAAATTTTGTTTTAATCTCATTGCCGTGACAATGACAAACATGGAAACATAAAAAAAAGTATGTTTTGTTAAAGGTGACGTGTGTAATATTTGTCTTTTGAAAGAAATGCAATATAATAAACATAACTATGTTTATTATATGTATTTATGTTTTTGTTACCTTAGAATGAGCCATTTCTATCTACATACACCACGGGTGGCCCTAAACGGACAAACTGCTCTACAGAGCGCTAGCTACTCTCTGCTGTCTCAGACGACGACATCTTTGTCCTGTGTCGGCCACCGTAGCTTCTCTATGTGCTTCTAAAGGGAGGGGTGAGCGGTAGGCGGTTGCAATTTGCAACCTCACCACTAGATGCTGCTAAAATTTACACAGTGCACCTTTAAGCAGCAAAAACTTTCAACATTAATGATAATAAGAAATGTTTCTTAAGCAGCAAATCATTAGAATGAGTTCTGAAGGATCATGTGACACTGAAGACTGGACTAATGCTGAAAATTCTGAAAATTTACATTTTTAAATGTATTAAAATGTATTTGAAATTGATATATTTCACAATATTACTGTTTTTACTGTATTTTTGATTAAATAAATGCAGCCTTGGTGAGCATAAGATACTTCTTTCAAAAACCTTTTTTATTTTGTTTCCAAACGTTTAACAGGTATAAACTTATAAACTTGATTTTCAGCTCATCTGAAAAGACTATATTCCCAAAAAACTGATCTACACCAGGTCCTGAATATTGCTCAAATGCTCATGTTTTTAATCTCAGTCAGTGTTCTGTTGGTAATGGGTCAGACTGTTGAAGGAGAGTGTGTTGTATTGTGGTGTTTCGTTTTCTCATTAGTAGGCGGAGCTGTGAGTGTGACAGCACCGAGTCTAGCTGCAGGATGGAAGATTCACTCAGAGACAAAAGGCTCTGCCAGTGTTTGATCTTACTGATTTATTTCACAAGGATCTTAGGATTTCTGTATAATACAACACTGGCTGAATGTGAACACACACACACACACACACACATACATAATGTGCAAAGAAACTAAAGAAATATTTCAATTGTTTTCAAATGAATGTCTATGGACCACATCTGTGGCATGTTGATTACTACAGACTCGTTTCAAACATGCTGTCTATCTATGTTCATTTATTTTAAAGCTTCACAGGTGCATTCTTGATCTGTATCTGTTGCAATGCCCAAATGATCTATATCTGTTCAGCCCATTTTTAGACTATATTCCATTTATAGATTCCATAAAGCAAATTTGCCTTTTTAATTTATAAAATGCTGCCATGCATTTCACATCATGCACATTATCATATATAAAGTTCACACTAGTCATATTGTCTTCACAGACTCACCGTTGCATTGAATTTACTCATCAAAATGTGTATATTCTCCCTTTCTCTATCAGAATCAGTCAAGAAAGCATTGTTAATCTTTCTTGGTCTGTATTTCTCCGTTTTCATTTATAATGTACTTAATTTGTCATGCCAGTAATTTGGCAATCTGCATTGCCAAAGCATCTATGCAAAACATAACAATAATGCAAAACATGCTCATAAGGGAAGACAATATAGAAAGTAATTGAATAATGGACTTTCTCTCTCTGACACACACACACACACACACATACACACACACAGAGAGAGACAAAAGAGAGCTTAATAAGATATGGACCTTAACTAGAGCAGAATAAGACATTGATTGCCATAAAAATTAAATAAATAAAAAAGTCTGTCCGTAGGAGTAACTTTTACATTCCAATTAAATTAAAAGTGGAATGGCACAAGGAAGTAAAAGGTGACGGGTTCAGTAGGGAATCATATTCCTTTTAGAAAGCAGTGAAATCCCTTCTGAATTCATCCAGATTTATCTTAGAAATGTGACTTGAGCAGATACTGATCTCATGGCTATCGCAGCTCCACTGTTTCTCTTGTTTTTCTTTGCCTGTTATGATGATAACAGAAGCATGCATGATGTCTCTGGGCCTCTTAGCCCTCAGGTGAAGTGACATGCTGGTAAACACCTGCGTCCTGGTGGGGCTGATGTGATCAGCGTGCGTGTGACGCTCGGCTCGTTGGCCTGCAGATAATGGAAATACGCAAAGGTGTAAATGAGCTCTGTGCTCGGTTGACAGGGTCTTTATGGATGGTCGCCTGCTATCGCACGCCTAAGAGGCAGATCCATTTCTGACGGCCATTAGAGTGTCGCCCCGGCACAGACCCGCTGACGCTTTGCGGAGATCCAATTTAACACGCCGCGCCCGTTCACGTCCCACTAACATCAGCTCTCATCCTGTGGGTGGCCATCATAAGCAGATATCATTGTGCTTATCAGGAGGAGAAAGGTCTAGAATATGTGAGGTGGATTTCTCTAGGTTTTGTTCAGTGAAGGAGGCCCAGAAGGGACGAATTTTAGTCATATCATGCTGCTGCTGATGATGGTGGTGCAATTTGGACAATTCAGAAGTTAAATTCAACGTGAAATCGAAATTGACTCTTGTGATACCCATTTTTCAAAATCCAGTCAAATCCTACACTCAGGGCTTGACATTAAAGGGTGAAAATGAAAATTAGCCCATGATTTACTCACCCTCAAGCCATCCTAGGTGTATATGACATTCTTCTTTCAGACAAATACAATCAGAGTTATAGAAAGTTAATAAAGGCCTTCTGAAGTGAAGCAATGTGTTTGTGTGAGAAAAATACCCATATTTAAAACTTTATAAACTAAAATAACTAGCTTCCGACAGATGGCCGTACTCATCGATTTACGGTGAAAGAGTAACCCTTGACCCGATGCACTATGTACTGACAAACGTGGAAGCGCAGAGGATAGAGCAAAACAAAACACTGGTCATGAATTAGAAGTATAAAGCGTGATTGTGTTTTGTTTTTTGTTTTTCAAAGAGAAATGATGGAGGATTTCGACTCAAGGGTCTTGAGTTTGTTGCCCAGCACTATTTTAGTAATGCAAACTGTAAAAGGCCTGCTTTTATTTCTGTAAACTCACAATAAGTCTAATTGTAGTCTTTTAAATTGAAGTGCAATTTAATTGGTATTATATTTCACATAATTTTACTCATTCCCACAGATTTTGTGCTCACACACAAAGTGCGCGACATAAAGCTGCCTTTCAGTACTAAATTGAGTTCTTTTTTGCTGCTTATTGAGCTTAAACAGTCAAATACACACAAAATAATGTCAAAATACCGGTCTTGGCGAGTATTCACGTAAACACAGTCAGCATGTTTTAAGTGAACGTAAATGGTTGAGAAAGAAAACGCATGGTTAACAACATAATTTATCAGGTAATGTGTCAGGTCTAAAAATGTCAACAACCTAATATACCTGATGCCAAATTATGAGATGATATTAAATGTATCTGTATGGCAGTTTTTCCCCATGGTATCGATGTCAAAATTGTGGCCAGTGAAAATGAGTTGCTAGAAAACCACTAGCCACAGTGGCTGGTGAGCAAAAAAGTTAATGCCAAGCCCTGCCTACAGTAAATGTTTTCGTATTGAATATACTGACATATAACAAAAGTAAATCTTTACTAGACCTTTGTGGATTTGTAAAATCGTGGTTAACCTGGAAGGATAATGTTGTTATAATACAACCATGAAGGCCATCTGATTTTTAATCAGGTCACTAAAAATATAAAATTGATGAACAAATCCCTAAGATGACTGAGCATAACTGGAAGTGAAATTTGATGCGTATGGCCATTAGACACTTTTAAAGACATGTTGTATCTTTGCCTACACACACACACACAGACACACACACACACACACACACACATACACACACGCAAAGAAAACAATGTAATTTGTCATCTTGGATTTAGCTGTGTCATTCTCCCTCTTTCTCTTGGATGTTTGTTAATAATATTAGCAGGTGGTAGCATCAGTGATATGATAAAGACTGCTGTCATCTCTGCTGGGGGAGTGATGTAATTTAACTCTGACAATCAAGTGTGTGCAGGGAGGTCATGGATTTAGCATGGACAGGAGAGCTTATGAGAGCAAACATTTTACATGTGGTGATTGGTGCAAGGCCACATGGGGAAATGTGGTCTTAGATTTCATCAGAAATGCACACATTGCCTGCTTATCCATGTACAAATAGTCTCTCGGCTTATATATTGGAAATCTTGATGCATTTTAATATTTTAGTGAATGAACATTTAAAATAACACTAAGCATAATCATATTTTTTTAAGTAGCATAAGCTGGTTTGTATCCACATGAATATCTGATACCTGATTTTGTGATACCAGTGTGAGTGACGTGATATTTATCTTAATTGAGCAAAGATCAATATTCTTTGGACAATATTTTTTGTGTCCTGTCCACCCAGTCTATATATATATATATATATATATATATACATATATATATATATATATATATATATATATATATATATATATATATATATATATATATATATATATATATATATATATATATATATATATATATACATAGTATACTTTCCAAATAGGTTGGAAAACTTCAACATCCATAATGCACTGGGCATGTTGCCGTCCAAGGCCACTCCCGCCAGTCTGCTATGAATATGCTTACCAGAGTCAAATACCGGCTTGCTTTAGTGGGAAATACTTCTTAGCAAACTTTAGTCGTAATGGTGTCCACTTGTATTGTTCCCGGGTGCAAGAATTCAAAGAGTATAGTTTAGCTGGAGTGAGTTACGTTTGGTTTCCAGTGAAGGATCCAGCGTGTTGTTGGCAGCGACTAATGGCTAAAAAAACCAAAAAAAATCTAAAAAAACCTCTGTGTTTGTAGTCAACATTTCAAACTAGATGACCATATGAACAGTGTTTTATGCCAAAATCTTTAATTGGGAACGTAACAAGGGGAAAAAACTGAAAGAAACTGCCGTTTTGTCAGTTCCACCTGAAGCAAAACACCATTGCGTACAGGTAAGAAAGCTGTTGGTGTTTCATTTGTTGGTGTTTCATTTTTACCATAATGCTGTTTAAGTAGACACAGTACCATATCATTTTCAGTAATAAACCTACCCTTACAATAACTGTTCTGTCCTGTCGACCTGACTGTCCGTGGGCAGGGATACAAAGATACGGAAGTGTAATCTGTAGTTTTCATGAAAGCCCTGTAGCTGTCAAAAGAATTTTGCTGGCAAATAAACGTGAATTCCTCAGTAACAGGTAACATGAATGAGTAAAATTGTTCATTTACATATACTGCCGATATTTAAACAATACAGCGCAGGTTGTAAATCGGCAAAGTTACACTTGAACAGTGAAATAAAATATATTTTATGTATTGTCTTCAGCTAGAGACAACTGTATAGTATGGCATTCATAATTTTGTCTCTAGCCTAATGCCATATGTAAAAAATAATAATAATAATAATAATAATAATAATAATAATAATAATAATAATAATAATAATAATAATTTCAGTTTGTAGAATTTTGGTTACCAGGGTCAATTGTCATTGTTAAGCAAGCATTATGCAAAAACAAAAAGTTAGCATGTAGTAGTCTTGTTTTGTTAATATCTCCTGTTGCTTCTGATGGAAAGTTTATTCTTAGACATGCAGTCAGTTTTGGCAGTGCTCATTGTGACATCAGAGCTTGTAACCGTGGTGACAGCCCAGCCATGATCATTCTGAGGAGAGGAAGTGAGGGCCGACATGCTGTTCGGAGCACGTTGATGTGTTGAGCAGTGAATGTGGAAGAAGCACATGCATATTTTATAGATGTCAGCACTTATTTAGGATCAGATTAAGAAGGGAAAGGCAGAGTTCTGGATGAGGACAGAAGGGAATATTGAGCAGAAGACACTGGAATTATTGTTTTTTACATTTGCTGAAGAAAATGTGAGTGGTGCTTGCCTGTGTAAAACTCGCTGCCATGATGCTAACTAAGGTTTTTGAGTGGTTATTGGAGTGATGCTGTTCAGTTGCTATGTTCTGGATGGTCACCAGGTGGTTATTAAGTCAAAATAGCCCCAAGCTGTTGTGGAGCAACACAACTACCACATTCAAGGTCCAGATCGGTAGGAAAGACATCATTAACGTAATCCATGTGATTCCAGTGGTTTAACCTCAATTTCATGAAATTTCGACCAAAATTTCATTTTGTTTGCACAAAAACATTTTCCATAATTTACCACGTTATTTACAAAAATATTGACCTGCAACCCAGTATGTGGAGCACCACGGTGCATGCGTGTTGACTCGAGCTGATGTAGTTCCAGATAATATTACGTTCATAAAATTGAGATTAAACCACTGGAGTCACATGGATTACTTTAATGATGTCTTTCCTACCGTTCTAGCTACCATAGCTTCCAATGGGACTGAAAGCTCTCGGATATCGTCAAAAATATCTTCATTTGTGTTCCAAAGATGAACAAAAGTCTCATGGGTGTGGAACGACATGAGTGTAATTAATGACAGAATTTCGTTTTTGAGTGAACTATTCCTTTAACTGGTTTAAGGTGGTCTCACCCAAGATGTTTTTGAAATGTTGGGGTCGGAAGGATGTTTTAATGTTTTTGAAAGAAGTCACCAACACTGCATTTATTTGATCAAAAGTACATTAAAAACTCCCTTATGAAAAATAAGTATACTTATTTAATTAGTAATTTATAAGTAATGTTCAAGTATATTTTAAGTATACTTTATGTAGTAAGTATACTAATATCAATGTGTACTATTTCAATACTGCTTGGGACTAAATTGGCACACTTTTAGTATATAAAAGTACATAAAATATATAGTATATAAAAGCAGCAGCGAGGAGTGCGAGTCATCTTTTACACTTAATACAAGTTGTATCTCGAAAAACATGCATGAATATCAAAAGTTATGTTGAAAGATACAGTACAACTTACTGAAATCTGTATCACGACTCATGTAATCACTCAAACAGTGTTTCAACTGCGGAAAGACACAGCTTGTAAACATTAGTAACATTGTATTTAGTCTACCTGCAGGAAAGTCATCCAGTTCAGTTTGTTAGTTAGCAATGAAGAAGCACTAGAGAGGAGCTTACTTACTATTAATTATATATGTAGCCTATGCTTGAAGACCAGGGCTTATGAAAAATACCTTATGTGTAATTGAGTTGTATACAAACATTTCAGTTTTTTAATTTGGCTGTAATTAGCTTATTATATCTGAAAATATATAATACCGTTGTTGTCAATTGCAACCAGTATTATTGTGTACCAAATGAGAGAGTTCTCTGTATAGATTGCAGCATTATTTGGGAGAGGTTTCTTTTCCATAAAAAAAAAAAATCGGTATCGGCTGATATCATTCTGAATAACCGGCTATCGGTATCGGCTGTGAAATTACTAATAGATAACTGTAATATTGTTAAATATTAGTACAATTTAAAATAACTTTCTATTTGAATATATATTTTCATATTTAATTTTTCATTACTCCAGTCTTCAGATCCTTCAGAAATCATTATTATTATCCTGATTTGCTGCTCAAGAAACATTTAATTATTATCATGATATTATTATTAATGTTGAAAACAGTTGTACTGATTCATATTTTTGTGGAAACCATACTAAATGTTTTTTTGTTTGATGAATAGAAAGTTCACAAAAACAGCATTTGTTTGACATAGAAATCTTTTATATTGTTAGAAATGTCTTTACTGTCACTTTTTGAACAATGTAATGCATCCTTGTTGAATATAAGTATTAATTTCTTTAAAAAAATTTAAATTAAATAAAAGTCTAGATAGATTAGCAAGGTTGCCAGTTGATCAATCCCCGTCTTATGCCCGGTACACATTGTACAATTTTGGGCTGTCTCAGATGAAAGATGACCAGTTGTGACGATTTTTGTGGTTGTGGCTCATAAATGGTGGTCGTACGTCGTACAGTGATGGAGGTTCAAAGATGGACCTTGTCATGGTTTTGGGTCCAAAGACAGTGTCAGAAATTTAGCATGATCGTCTCACAGTGTGTTTGCTATTACGTCCAATAATAATTCCCTAGCCATGACCATATCCATATTCTCCTCTTTTGCTTTTTTTTTTTAAGCACATATAACACCACAATTGCCAAAGTGTGATTCATTTGCTCTATTTGTTTACCACTAGGGCATGCTGATGATGACGGTTTATTCTTCCATACTATCTTGCATCATAGCCTACGATTCAATAGGTGTCATCATCATACAGTCTACATGCATGTTGTACTCAAGTTTATTAGATCCCTGTTGTACAGTGTGATTTGTAATGATCTTATAGGATTGCTGAAATCGCACATTCTGTAGCATGCATAAAAAAAGCCAAAAGACTAGGCTGGGAGACCAGCTAAGACCAGCAAACTAGTTTATGCTGGTTTAGGATGTTAGCAGGGGTACCGCAAACAACAGCTAACAACAATCATGATATGTCCTTTGCTTGTCCTTCATTGTCTTGTGATGGGTCAATTCGCCTCTGTGGGCTTCTCTCCTCAGTCTTCAGTTGTGTGATAGAGTCAATCTAATGTGTGTAGGTGAATTTAATTTTCCCACATACCTCCTTCACTCGAATGAATTTCGATCTGTGCTCTGATTCTGCGTTGTGCACTTCGGCACTGGATCTGTTGGGGGGTCCCCGCAATCTCTCTTTCTTTTATAGTCCTCTTTCTCCATCTCCTCTCTGTGTAGTGCTCCTATTGGTTTTCCTCTTTCTCTCTCTCTCTATGGAACTCTCTCGTCTTTTCCCAAACGGGATTATTTACTTCAGATTCCAGCTGAATTTCTCCATTCGCCGCAGGACTGCCTGGAGCCACATAACAATCAAAGCACGATCATCCTCTCCGCACTACCCCCAGAGAGATCCGGAGAGAATATGGAGAGATGGATCTAAGGTCATGGCTTTGCTGTACTTTAGCTGTAGGGGAATAAAGGTCATGAACAGAGAATATTTGGGTGCAGGAGTGAGAATAAAAAAATAACAAATTGTGATAATTTACTCACCCTCATGTCTTTCCAAACCCGTATGACTTTTAATTTCTCATGAAGACAAAAAGTGAATTTTTAAAGAATCTTTTGGCTACTTTTTTAAAAATCTGAATCTTCACTTTCAATGAACTGTTAATTCAAGAACTGCTGCTGTTGAGTCAGTTAGTCAAATCAGTATAATTTGTGAATAACTTAGTTCAGTTTGATTTGTTTACTGGATCAACTGTCCCCATGAAAATGTACGTTTTTTTTGGAATTAAAATTTCCAAAATTTTGGAAAAAAATTTTAAATGTACGTTTTTATGTTAGCCTTAAGGTCATCTATAAGCTAGTGTGCTCCAAAACTTATAGTCTCTCACTTCTGCCAATATGATCGATGGTTTTGATGACTTCAGCTTCTCATCAGATTTTCTGTCCAATCAAATGCTCTCTAGAATCTAAAGTTTCCTGCCCCCTACATTATAAATAGATGCTGAAGCTGCGGAGAAAACGTCTCAGGTTATGTATGTAACCTATGTTCCCTGAGAACAGGGAACGAGACACTGCGTCCAGAACGCATAAGGGGAACGTCTCGGTGTAACGGATGTCTGAAGCTACTATCAAATTAGCTGGAGAGGCCTACTACCCCAATAGCAGGCCCTCAGGAAGGCCTGGTGAGGCCTGCCGAGGCCAACCTAGTTTGGAACCTAATTACTTCGTCAACAGCAGTGTACCCACTGAAACCACAGTGAGCTCTTTCTAGCAAGGGGAGTACAACTTACGACACTATGTCCTAATGGAGGCCCCCGGTTCGATGGCCTGCCAAAGGTGTTCATGGGTATCAGCACATGGCAATGCTCTGGCTACATGGGAGCGTGATTGGGGACCGGCATGAAATAAGGTTAAAATACCGCTCGACCGGAGCCATAAAGGTGGAGGCAGAATACTACAAAGCTGGGAGTGGAGTACTCAAACATACCCGGCTGATAGCAGGGGAGTATAACCACCTGACCCTGAATTACACAGGGTAAGGGCCTGCCAGACATACCTGGTGGCCTGTGTCCATGAAGCTAGCTCTGGGAGGTGGGTTCAGGCAACCAGGTCTACCTTGCACAGCAAAAGACAGCCTAACCCTGCCCCACGACTACTACTGTGTCGCTATCAATACTGCCTCTACACCTGCCTGCATTCCAAACTCACCCCGGAATGCGGAAAGGGGGCGGGCCTTGGCCGGACGACTCTCACGGTGAGAGGAGGCAACATTAGGGATGCAAAAAACAACTATATTCACATAGTGAAAGGTCAGAGGCGGCAATGCCTCAGCAAAAAGTCTCTAGTATCCCTAGTATAGCCTAGGCCAGCTACCGAGGCGGCTCTTGTGAGGGTTGACCTTCAAGCATAGCTCTTTACCTGGGCTCGGAGGAGCAGCAGCCTCAAACTTTTCCATGGGAGGAGGCACTTAGGCAGGACAATGTTGAGGCTGCGGGGGCCAGACATAAGATCTCTACTGAAGCTCAAGCATTAGTCTCTAGATTACACAATCCCCGACCCTTAAAGATAGAGAGGAGACCACTACTCTACCCTGCGGCGGCTAACAGCCCAAAGGCTTAACCTGTTCTACTACACAGGAAACTACCGAAGATAGTGGCATCAACCTGCTTTAGCCAGGAGTACGCCACCCGCCTAGAGCTGCATACGAGAGAAATAAGCAATGGCCTAAACCCACTCTCTTGACGAGAGGAGGCCTGATCACTACACACAGTGAAACAGAGTGGTGACTTGTCCAGTGAATTCACACTAAAGAGCCAACCAACTCACCAACGAAGCCCCAATACCTGGTGCTTCCACTATATCGTTCTAGCCGCCTGACAGGGGAACTTCAGGGCCCTAATAATCGCACACTCATATACCTTACCACACAATCCCCCCCAACCTCTATACAGGGAATGTAGGCCTTCAGAACATACTTCCTGTTCCTCCTCACATCTTAAAGGAAAGAAAAAGAGACCTACCAGCTCAACCTGCGGCGTGCTAGAACCACTCAGTAGAAAACCTGAGGTCTGTCACCCCTGCAGGCCTGAAAGGGGCACTCTCACAAACCAAGCCAAGGTGTCATCAGCCAAGCGTCTCCGTTCATCACGAGCCCAGCCTGGCCTGATGTAAGAAGCACCTGGGGAGAGGGATAAAGAAAGGGTTAGAATCTTATTTGCCCTCGGGGAGGAGATCCAGTACCGATGTTGCCTGCGTTTGTCCTGGATCACCTCCCTCAAGTCCTTCTTGTGGGAGTCACGCCTTCTCTGCGACCTGCTCCTCCATGGAGGGGGCGCACAAGAGGCGAGGCTGGCTCACTGACCCTGTCATCGGTCCTCGGACCACGACGGGCCCGGCCCTCCCGCCTGCCTGGGCACGGCCCCGGATCTCCGCAGTATACAGGACCTAAATGCCGCCGAACGTGCCTTCGCCTCTCTGAACTTCTCAACCACCACCTCCATGGAGGTGCCGAAAAGTTCAGGTGGCGAAACCGTTGAATCCAGGAGAAAGGGAGCGGCTTCTCTCCTAATGCGCTGCCATGGCAGCTGCAGCCTGCCAGTGGCGCATTCCATGACCTCCAACAACTCTGCATACACTGGGAAGGATGGCTGAGAAGATTCGGGACTCCCCCGATCTTCACTACCCTCATCAGCCATCCCTTGCTCATCAGGAAGAGCACTTGCTGCGGAGGAGGAGGAACTACCCGTCTCCTCCTCCCGCAGCTCACCCTCGTCGTCCGCCGGATCCTCGATTGGCGAGGTCCATCTGGGAACCCTATGATGCTCGTCGCCGCTCCGCCTCAGCGAGAGCATGACCCGCGCCACCGGTCCCAGATGCCGAGCCCTCTTCCCTCGAGAAGAAGGCCAGACAAGAGCGGAGCATTCTGGTGGGGAAACGCTCACAGTTTGCACAGGAAGCTCCCTCGAGAACTTCCCGTGCGTGCTCTTCGCCCAGGCATGGTGTGTGTGTGTGTCCTCAGGTGTCAGATACCTGGGACAAGGATCAACACACTTTTGGAAGCACTTAGCCTTCTCTGTGCATTTCATAATGAAAAAAGTGAAGAAAACAGTACTTCCCTTTTTGAATGATGTAGACAGCACTTCAAACAGAGCAGTCCCTGAAGACGAAAAAGGTGAATGTCATGTTGCGAGGCGCCCTTATATACTTCCGGGTTGCACTTCGATGACATCATGGGCTGTCGCCGATCAATAGGATTGACGTGATTTTGATAGTAGCTTCAGACATCCGTTACACTAAAACGTTCCCCATATGCGTTCTGGACGCAGTGCAAGTTCCCTTTTGAAAAGGAACTGCTTTTGTATTATTCACACATTTATTATTTTCTGTATGGCAAATGGCACATCATGTACTATATAGGGGATAGGGAACAAATCAAGACTGTCTGCTCCGGTCCAGAGACACGACAGCACTGAGCGGATCATAAACACACACTTTACTTACACGATCAGCTGGTGATCTGGTGTGTTTTTTATTTTCCAACATAAAAGGTCAAGGGTTTATCTCTTGCAAGTGAAGAAATTGGGACACAATAATTGTAATTTCCCTATACTGTAGTGTAAAGTAAAATATACTTATGAAATATTAATTTTAATTTATTTTACAGTGCATTTGTTTTACAATATATGGATATTACTGTCATAGGAATAATTATATAAATCATTATTATATTATTGCAATAATTGTTTGGCATCTTAAAACACCAGTGTCAATGTGATGTAGACTGAGACTGTATATCACAACTAAAAATATATGAGCCTCTTTAATGTCCAGGTACATTCAATACTTTTTCTTTCATCAATTTGCACACTGTAAATGGGTTAAAGCTCTTAATGTTGAGCTCTTAAAGTGCAGCAGATTGATGCATTTAACCTTAAAATGTACAACATCTTGCAGGGGAGCATGCCCCCCAACTCTCCTAGAGAGACAGACGTTGTCCATCCAACATAGTTTCACAAAATCCTGTGGGAAACACTGATCATTTTATGAACTTTACTCCAGCTCATACTAAAACAAACTTCATTTTAAATCAAAAAAAGCTGTTAATGACAAATTAAAATGTTATTGTACAAACTAGATTTGGGCTAAGCATGTTTACAACGTCTGGCTCCGCCCCTGCAAACATCCACTTCCATTTTCAATTTCCTCTAAACAGTCAGAGTGTTACGGAGCCCTTAAAGAGACATGCTGATGGAAAAATACTACAAGTGAGATGAATTCAAAAACTATTCACAAGTTTTGCATTGCGTTCACACTCAAAAAAATTACTTGTTAAATTTACTTTAAAAAGCAGTGTCAAGTGGTTCCACACAACCATATTTTTTTACAAATAAAATTTTTGTTATATGAGCAAAAGAAATTCAAGTAAAGATGACAAAATTTGAGTAAATACAAACCATTTGAATTTGTGACTGTTACATAATATTTAAATGTGCAGTTTACTTAATGTTATGTTAAATTTATACAAGTTTATTATGTTAGGTTAATTTACCTTATTAAATTACAGTACTATAAATACTACAAGTGAGCAAGTGGAAAACTATTAAATAACAACAAGCATATTTCTAGAAACAAAATATAAAAATAACTCATTGGACAAACTCAATTTACTTGAGGGCAGGGATTCCATCCCAAATAAATGTGTATATGAGTGCCCACGGTCTAAACACAGGCACCACTCTTCTGCATAATGGTAACCACAAAATTACAAAAACTCCTCTAAATGTCCAACGTAACTGAACATTAAACACTAAAATAAACTAACAACATCTTTCCCTTTACTGAAAAACACATAAAATAACACTTTAATCCCTAAATGTACTCTCCCAATGCAGTCCCTTGCAAAGCATGCTGGGAACTACAGAACTACAGAGTTTGTTCGTTTCACTACGCAATGTTAAGTTGACCGAACAAACACTTAAGTAAAGCTGTCAATACTTATTTTTAGTAGAAACAACTTTAAGTTCATGTAGTTTCATGACTTTTTTAAGTAATGTGAACAAGGATGATTTGAGTGCAACTAACAACAGTGAAAGTTCTTTTTTTTTTTTTTTTTGTGCACCCAAGAAACTTTGACTTTGCTCGTAAAAAACTGAAAAGTTTTGTGATCAAATGCAAAGTTTCTTGGAGGCATTAAAAGATACATTTTCTCATTTTTGGGGCTCGAAAGGCTTTTCATAAATAAAAGCATTCAGTAAGGGATGTAATTGTTAGAAACTACTTTTGACTGGTTCATCACTGATGATTGTGCCAAAAATTATTTGTTTGATAATGTTTAGGGATTCTTTTATGGCGAAATCTCTTTTTTACTTTACTGTAGGCTACTGAAAGGCTTTAATAGGAAGCCTGATGACTACTACTAAATTATTACTTGAAAAGTTAAACTAATCAAGAGCAAAATCAAAAATATAGTGTGTGTGTGTATATATATATTACATGATACAAATGTTGTATTTTTGACCAGTTTTAAAGTTTTATTAATTTTTGTTCTTGAATCCACCCTTCAGCTGGGATCAGGATAATCCAATTTTTTTGGATCAAAGGTATCCCGATCTTACTAAAATAAGTTTTGAACAACACAAACTGACTATTTGATCCCGATTAAAACCAAGATTGAATTTCAGAATCCTTTTTCTTTTTTTCTTTTCTTTTTTTAAACAACCAATTTTCAAGATTTGATCCAATCTTATAGGCGGAATCCGACCAGATTGAATATGGACAACTGGACTCTCTACTATCCTACTCCAGTTGACCTTTGCTTAGAATCTGCAGTCTTTAAAAATGAAATGCGATTCAACACCTCATTGAGATTCACCTTACATTTGCTGTCACCTCTTTTCAATTAGCATGTGGGGTGGTGCACTGAGTACACAAATAAATGTTTTATTCATCATTAACAAGTCAGTGTTATGTAAGCGGAATTAGGTTTCCATGAATGATTAATAAGCCGGAACATTTAGTCCATTTAAATACAGCTAATCAGCTGAGGATAGTATGAGCTGTTAAAGAGTTACAAGTAAGTTAACACACTCTTTAAAAGAATATTACTCCTCCTGAAAAAAAAGCTAATAGGGTTACTTATACTTGCCACATTTTTTTGGCCAAAATAATGCAGTTACGCTACTGTTCAAAAGTTTGGGGTTGCTGTGATTTAAAAAAAAAAAAAAATATGTTGTAGAATGAAGTCACTTATGGTCACCAAGGCTGCTTAATAATAAATACAATAAAGACAGTAATACTATGAAATATGATTAAAATAACTGTTTTAAATTTTAATATATTTTAAAATGTAATTTATTCCAGTGATCAAAGCTGAATTTCCAGCATCATTACTCCAGTCTTCAGTTGTCACATGATCCTTCAGAAATCATTCTGATATGCTCAAGAAACATTTATTATTATTGTCAATGTTGAAAAAGTTGTGCTGCTTAATATTTTGTTGAAACCATGATAATTTTTTTTTTTTTTTTTATCAATAGAAAGTTCAAAAGAACAACATTTATTTGAAATAGAAATCTTTTGTCTTTATAAAGAATGAAACGTTTAATACAATACATGTCTGGTAATTGTTTTTCCTGGTACAAGGTTTTGCCTTAAAAAGTGTTTTGCTTAGCAATAGCAAAAATGAACATTGACCCTTGATACCAGTAACCAATTATTTCCATTATGCTAATGTTTTTCAGAATACAACTATATTTAAACCTTGTAATTAGGCCTAGCAGTTGACATCCTAAACGTTAGGTCTATTATTACCCAGTTTTATTTAGGATACAAGCTGTACGCGCCGGCAGGAATTAATCATATCTTCATTACAGAAAGGTCTTGATACGCTGACCTTGAGAGAGGCTTTAGCATCAGACGGCGTTTAACTCAGTTAACCTCAGTGCTGATGTATTGAAAGCCAGGGATCTTTCACCTGTCAAAGCTGATGTGTCACAAAGCGCTGAGATTCAGTCTGTGTGAATCACTCTGAAAGGGCAGACGAATCTTCAGACGCTCCGAGACAGTGCTTCACAGAGAGAGATGGAAGGCGAGAGAGATTTCCTTGTGGATCGGGACAGAAAGAAAGAAAGAGAGGTTATGTGAGAAGCAGATTAAAGAGAGTGGGGGTGAAAAAAAGAAATGAATTAAAGATGACAGTGAATCATCTATGAGGATTTGAGGGTAGAGTCATGTATGAGTAGAGTTGAGAGGAAAAGGCCTCTGTCAGTAAATCTAATGTCCCTGAACAGCACAGAAATGTGAGTGCTCGCTCACACACGCACACACTGGTTTCCCTGTCTCGCAATCTCTTTTTCTGTTTCTTTCTGACTGTGTGTTCTCTTGCTCTGAGTCTTGTGTAACGAGACTTCTGACTGTCTCAGCATATTCTGACCGTGAGCCGGCCACTGAACGACCTGAAAAATGAAGGTTTGTTTTCTTTTTGCTTGATGTGGGTGGGTGGGTTGATCTAAAATATATGAGCATAAAAGGCCAGTGCAGGAAAAACTTGGTGAAACTTTGGAAAACACAAAAGAAATGGGCAGAAATACTTTGGAGGTCAGTAAGATTTTTATTTATTTATTTATTTATTTTAAGAAAAAATTATAATATTATTTAGCAAGGACACATTTGATCAAAAGTGACAGTACTGATAAAAATGATTTTGTGGTGAAGTAAATATTACAGAAAAAATGTCATTTCTACATGAAGAAAGTTAGTTCAAGCATGAATTCAAAAGCAAAGTAAATTCTATATTAGTACAAAATTCAGACTTGTAGAAATTGAAGCATAAATCTCAACATTATAAAATTAAGTAAAACCTACTTAACTTTTCTGTTACTGGTGTTCCCATCATGCACTGGGGTTTGAATAATAAATTTTTTGCTGTTTTCCAGCTGTATTTACAGTTTTATCATTGCTTTTGTTGTAAGGTTTAGTAACTTGCAATTTTGTAATATCTGAAGTAAATTTTCTACTCCAAATGACACATTCATTCTCAAAAACGATCACCCATATTACCGTCATTGTGTATTGTGTACCAAGAGATCTCTGAGTTCAAGTGCCCACTCTCTTTTTCTGTTATGTAGATATGGCGTCTACACAATATCTATTGTATTATGTACTCAGATGTTTCGAAGTAAAGCAAACACTTTAAAAGCATTCAATGTTATGTTGTTTGAGTAAAAATTATTGCAAAGGAAACATCAACTAAGTAGAAATTACTCAACCTTTTGCTGGCCAAGGTAAAGTTACTTATTTTCTTTAATTTTGTGACGCTATGAGTGCTGTTGAGCTGTAATTGTAAACACCTCTGACTGGCCATTGTGCTCACGCTCTCATCGGGTGTGCCTGTGATTGGCTACAATGATCAACGAACGGCAGCGTCGGAAAGCACACAGAAGTGTTAGAAAGTGTTTTGAAAGCGGGAGCGTTTGAAAGCACAAGCAGACGTCGGCCATCGGACCGATAGACTGATAGACGACTGCATTCAAACGCTGTGTGTATCTGTGTAAGCACTCTGAGAAAAGCGTTATTGACATTTTCAACATGTTTGAAGCGCTGATCGTTGTAACCAATCACAGGCATATTTGATGGGCGTGTGAGCACAATGGCCAGTCAGAGATGTTTATGATTCCGATCAACAGCGCTCAAAGCATCACATTTTTAAAATTTCAGTACCGATTTGGTATCACGGTTGGTACTTTTGAAAACGGTACACAGCAACTACATCACACAATTAGCCAACTAGTTAATTTTCTGCCCAAAACCCATATTTTGTTAAATAAATACAAGCTATACATTTCAAAATGCTAAAAACCTTTCTCTACACATACTAACTTTATCAAAACACAGCAAACATTATTCAAAATCGAGTCATTCTGTAAAAACTCTCGCACTGGTTTTCTATCCAGCATGAACATGTGGTCAATCATAGTGCAATGACTGTCAAAATACTAACAGCTGATGGCATTACAAAAACTGCATTACTTGCCATGTTTCAGTTCTACCTGCAGACGATATGAAATCTATTGTTTTTATAATTACATTTCATTTTACTGCAGTAAAAGTAGAATGCTTACATGCAAACCCTATACATTTTTGGTTGAGTGCTGAATGTGTGCATTCTTGGCAACATAGCCACATCTAAACGTTTTTACTATCTAAAAGTTAATTATATACATTATAGAATGTACAGTAGAAAAAAAGAAGAAAGTAACAGAATTGCTCAGGGCAGCCACTGGTCAAATGGGGCCCTATGCAGAACTTCAGATGCCACCTCCACTGAAACTGTGGATGGGGATTAGAGGATAATTGCGGATTAGAGGGTGGGTTGGTTCTCCCTTAGTGCCCTACGCAGACCATATATTCTGCGTTTATGGAACAGTTGTATATGGAGTTGTTTTAGTAAAAGCTTTACATGACGATTTTACTGAAATGAAAGCATGAAATTGCTGCCATTTATCAACAACAAACCCAACATACATTGTCTTTGGTTACTATTGAAGCTTTTTTTTATTCTGTGGTGGAAAAAAGGTATGAAAGTATAAACTTTATAGAGTTTAACTTTGTAGAGTTTACATCTCACAATTATTTTTTTGAATGGTTAGATATACATTAGGAATGGAGAGAAAAAAAGTCAGAATTGTGAGATGAAAAGTCACTATTACTTTTTTGTATGTTCTATTCCATGGCATACGCTTTTACAGGTTCCACATGTGTGAGTGGGAAAAACATAAAGATGCACAGTCCAGCACACATTATTCCTCTTCTTCTCCCTTGTCCTGATCCAACTACTCCTCTTCTCCTTCAACTCTTCCCTGTCTCTCACTCAGACATACTTTTTTTCTCTCTCTGTTTCTCTGAGGTGTTCAGCATCCATATTAAACAATGTCTTGTGTATGTAAGTAATGAAAATAACTTTAACACCTGAATGAGATTGGATCCAGCTATTTCTCAATATTTCAGTGATCTGTTTCCTAAAAATGCTTATCAGTTGTATATTTTTCTTCCAGTACTTTTGAGCTGTTGTTGTTTCAGAAGTAGAGTCTTTATACACTCTCAGGAAAAAAAGGGTACAGTGCTGTCACTGGGGCGGTACCCTAAGGTACAAAAGTGAAAAGGTACATCTTTGTACCTTACTCACCCCTAAATGGTACATATTAGTACCTTAAAGGTACATATTAGTACCTTTTCGGTTTTGTACCTTAGGGTACTGCCCCAGTGACAGCAATGTACCTTTTTTCTGACAGTGTACTATATTTAAGGTTTGGAACAGTAGGTCTTCATTTCTAAATGCTGTGTTTAAGCATTTGTAAATAAGACCAGAAAGATTTGTGATTTTGGTATTGGGTAAGCTTGTATGAAAGACAATTTAAGCATTTTAGAAACGTGTTAATTGACTGCATTTTGTGTAAAAATGAAAACGTAAATGGTATGGTCACAACAGATGACCATATTTTGTGCTAATTGTGTTTAGAGTTTTGAGAATGTGACAGATTGGACAAAAGTATATTAGCAATTGAAAAAAACAAAAAAAAAAAACTAACTAACTTAAATTGACTTGCTTGAATAGATTCTGCTGTGACTGTAGTTGACCTCAGAAGCAACTATTCTGGTTTGTGATTTCACTTAACACTTTTATGAATGATGATTTATTTATTCTGATTAGACAGATTAAAATGATTAGCTCTTGAGTTTGAAATTGATACATGAGCTTTTCAACTGATTAAAAATACCTGGCTCATTCATTCACTACTCTGGTCGCTCTCTTTGTCTCATTGCTTGTTTTGTTAGATATTTAATTGTGAAACAAAATATCTTTACATATGAGTTATGAATACAATTCTTATTATGAATTTCCTTCAAACACATTTTGTAATGTGTGAGATCAGGCTTAGCTAGAAGTTTTTGTGTTCATATATTTGCCTAGATTGCTTTTTGGGCCTTAAAATGCTTGAGAAATCAGGCCAGATCTGCTTTGGGCTGCATGTCAGTTTTGTGTGTATTCTGTGGCAGATAATGGAGTTTAAAAGTCGTTGCTGATCAGCTCTTATATCATAAACTCTACAGCAGTGAAGGCCAAGCATTGTTGCTTTTTACAGTACATTTTACAGTCCAGCACAATGCCAGAAATCCTTTCCTCTCAGAAACCTCAAACACATTTCCAGATACACCATGTGACTTTTATACGCTCAGTAAACTACACCGAGGCTTTTCAATCCGTGTCCTGCTCAGTTATCTGTCTGTGCATACTTATAAACTCTAATGGCACAACGGCGTGTGTGTGCGTGTGAGAGAGAGAGAGAGAGAGAGAGAGAGAGAGAGAGAGAGAGAGAGAGAGAGAGAGAGAGAGAGAGAGAGAGAGAGAGAGAGAGAGAGAGAGAGAGAGAGAGAGAGAGAGAGAGAGAGAGAGAGAGAGAGAGAGAGAGAGAGAGAGAGAGAGAGAGAGAGACAGAGACAGAGACAGAGAGAGAGACCTGAGCTTTGTGCTCCAGACAGAAACACAGGACAGTAAAGCATCCGTTAGGAGACAGAGGGATTCATGAGGCTGCAGTGGCCTATTTTCAGGATTTACAGCCTGGGCTCTGCTGCACTGCATGGGCAGACGAAGCTAACACAGGGGCTCCGTTCTAAATGTAGTAAAATGCCTTGCTACAACAACTGCAAACAAATCTGGTGTAGGATTTACCTTGAAACACTTCACTCAGAAATTGCTAGTATAGCTACGAAGAAATGGCAAGTATCGTATCTGATTAAACGTGAAATTCTGAAGTAGAAAGATTGTACAAGGAATTAATACAAGTATTTTCTTGTAAAACAGCACATACATACCACAGCAACTGTGGTTTCAGTGGAGTTTGGCATTAGCATGTTGCTAATAGGCTATAATGAGATGATTCTCTTCTAAGCATAAAAATATCATATGCAAATATTGGGTAAACCCATGTATTTTAATTGTATTCAACTACAGTATGTTGTGTTGATAATTTTTGGCATTGAATGGATTTGTCTAGCTATGTCCCTCATCTTGGATAGATTCTTCTCACTGATCAGGGCTGCGTTTCTCAAAATCACCGTAAACCCACGTAAGATCTCTTCAGTTGTGTTCTCCATGAAGTACATGCAATACTGCTTTGCACTTTGCCTGCCTTGAATACACTCTTTGCACTGCGTCATACGGTAGCACGACTTTAGCTGATGAACTGTTTCTTTTCTTGAGGCTGCAGAGCTACTTATACAAATGATTATGTCATTTACATATATTTATTAATATTATTTATGATTTATTTATTTAATAATGATAATAATAATAATAATAATAATAATAATAATAATAATAATAATAATAATAATTATTATTATTATTATTATTATTATTATCATTATTATTATTTGTATTTCAGTCATTGTCATTTAATCTGAATTGAACACATCCACACTTTCTCGCACATCCTCGATAAGAATAATGGAACAAATTAGCAACTGTGTTTTTCAGCAAAAAACTAATTTTCTAAGAAATCTATAATCTCATCCAGATTATTATAAAGTACTCGTTGCGCTGCAGGATGCACCTTCAAGTTGACCTTTTTGCCAATTGTCTGTGCAAAATTTTCTGCGTAAAATAGTTCTGAGGCTAGACTTCACAGAACAGCCACTGTAGAAGCAGCGTCAGGCATGATCTTCACCTTAATTATGCGGTGTGACGTCCTGTCACTTCCAGTGTAAACATGGTGTTTGGAGACTTCAGTGGCCTATATTCAGGATTTACGGCCTGGTCTCAGGTCGACCGCACAGACTTATTCTCCCACAGTCCTTTCCCACTGACAGGGTTATCTTTTATCACTAAAGCACCTCACTGAGATGTCATTATACTTCCTTTAGTTAATTTCCTTTTGCACCTTTACCTTGCTCCACCCCCCCCTCCTCACTTCCACCACCCCCATCTCTCTAATTCCCACTTCAATCCCAGCATCCCTCTCCGCTCTACCACCTCCTCACCCGAGGGTACCCTAAAGCAGACTGTGACACACTCTGGTGATCTGGATAACAAATAACCTTGGAGAACCGGCTGGATGAGGAACATGGCTTACCAGTAGCCATGGACAGGTGTGACAATGGCCCAGCATGCAACGGGAGGAGAGGGGAGATATATTTGGTGTCTGATCTCTCCGGTGGCCGGGGTTTGGTGGTATTAGTGGCGTAAAGTGTGGATTGCTCAGACCCCAGACTATGTGTCTCTGTCAGTCCTGTCAGTCTGTAAAAATGGAGAGTTATCTTTCATCGGGGCTTGGCTGATTTGGGGCCAGTCAGCAAGTTCATATTTTCATAGTGTTTGGACTACAACTTATAACAGTTTTTATGCTCTAACCCTATATATATATATATATATATATATATATATAGAGAGAGAGAGAGAGAGAGAGAGAGAGAAAGGAAAAAACCCTACAAAAATACATATAAAAATAAATAAATAAAAGCAAATAAAAATATTAAATAAAAAAATATAAATTATATGTATTCATTTATTTTCCCTAAGAATGTTTCATTATTATTTTAGTATTTTTCTAGCTATGGTATTAATATTTTTAATTTGCTTTTATTTATTTATTTTTATATGCATTTTTGTAGGTTTTCCCCTAAATATTATTTATTTTTATATTTATTGTTTTAGTTTTAGTGATTTTAGTACTTTAACTTAAACTTATTTTATTTCTGCTAGTTGCCAATTATTGCAATTTTATTTAGCTTTTTTCCATGAACGAAAATTATTTTAATAGTATTAGTATTGCAATATTTTGGTATGCTGTGTATTTAAAATTAATATTTAATACTAATTAGTATTTAATACTAATACTCTAATATACATTCAGAATACGCACAGATATTGGGTATTTGATTTTGTCCCTCTTTCACTGAACTTGTTGAAATGCATTGTGGGGTTGAATTTTTTATGTGAAGAATGAATGCTAAGCTGCCTATAATTGGCATCTACATAAGGAAATCTCTAGGTTTTGGAACACAGCTACAGTCTGTTTTGTGCATCTAATTTCTGACCAGACAAACAAGATACTCATTTCATTGCCTTCCTCTAGTCATCCATGCACCTGCTGATCAACTCATTCTATCATACAGAACCTGCAGTCCTCCTCACTGTCAGCTGTGGTTAAGAGCAGGAGGAAGCGCTTTAGACTGACAGGAAACCAGAGGCCACGAGAGGATCTAATTGCAAAGTGGGACAGAGTCGATAAGGAGAACAAATTAAAAATGGCGGCTAAATAGAAACAGGCCTCAACTGATTGCACAGAGGCGACAGAGACCAGACAGAAAGTTAGTGAGACATTTAGAGATACAAGATGCAATTATCTTTTTTTTTTTTTCTGTTTTTTTTTCCTTCTGTTTTGAAGAAGGAAAGAAGTAGCTAAATTGTAGCTGTTAGGTGTAGTTCAGCTGTCTTGGTTCTTTTAGTTTGGACCAAAAAGGAAATTTAGTCCTGGTTTACTTAGTGTTCACATTGTCATTTTTAACCCAAATCTAAAGATATAAATATAAATATATAATATAAAAAATAAAATAAATAAAAACCTTTTATGATGTATATTATGGAACATCATGTCTCTGTGAAAATGTGAAGTGTATGTTTTTTCATGTTTTGGCATCTTCTAATTGGCCAAAATCCTCTTGAGACTACTTTAGGACCAACAAGAGTACCACTGCTGACAAGCTGAATTGGATTCATTTTACTAGATGCTGTTATGAGATTGTTTTTACCTGTGGTTATTTTTTAAATATTATCAGAGTATTTTAAAAGATTCCATAGTCTGGAACATTCAGTTTGTGAAAAAGTTTGATAAGGCCAATACAGACAGGATTAAAATCATGTTGAGTGTGTTCTCTGAATTTATATTCATTATGTATGTATGTTCTTATGTATGTTGCTATATATGTTCGTACTGTATGTTTGTATGGATGTTCGTATGTTTGTAATGTATGTTGGTATGTATGTTCATAATGTATATTCATAATGTATGTTCATAATGTATATTCATAATGTATGTTCATAATGTATGTTTGTAATGTATGTTCAGTACTGTATGTTTGTATGGATGTTCGTATGTTTGTAATGTATGTTGGTAATGTATATTCATAATGTATATTCATAATGTATGTTCATAATGGATGTTCGTATGTTCGTAATGTATGTTGGTATGTATGTTCGTACTGTGTTTGTATGTACGTAATATATGTTCGTATGTTTTCATAATGTATGTTCGTATGTTTTCATAATGTATGTTCGTATGTATGTTTGTATGGATGTTCGTATGTTTTCATAATGTATGTTCGTATGTATGTTTGTATGGATGTTCGTATGTTTTCATAATGTATGTTCGTATGTATGTTTGTATGGATGTTCGTATGTTTTCATAATGTATGTTCGTATGTATGTTTGTAATATATGATCGTACTGTATGCATGTTCGTATGTTTTCATAATGTATGTTCGTATGTATGTTTGTAATATATGATCGTACTGTATGGATGTTCGTATGTTTTCATAATGTATGTTCGTATGTATGTTTGTAATATATGATCGTACTGTATGGATGTTCGTATGTTTTCATAATGTATGTTCGTATGTATGTTTGTAATATATGATCGTACTGTATGGATGTTCGTATGTTTGTAATGTATGTTCGTATGTATATTCATAATGTATGTTCGTAATGTATGTTCATAATGTATGTTAGTATGTATGTTTGTATGTTCATATAATGTTAGTATGTATGCATGTATGTTCTTCGTATGTATGTATGTTCTAAAATGATCTAAACACAAATATGAAATTCCAGGGTGATGTCATAGTCTTTTGTGTGTGAATATTTGCAAGGACACTAATCCATAAATGATCAACGTATTGACATCATCTAAAATGAAAGCTCTTTTATGTCCAACTTTAAAGACATACAGATCCTTATGAAGAAAATGTATGCATGTTAGAACCACACTTAACATGCAAATACTTACTAATGGGCAAACTTTTATGAGAAAATACGGAAACTCTGGTATGGAACTTCTTTTTTTTCACCTTGTGTTTTGATGCATTTCAGTGACCCAGGCACTAAGAGAATGCTGTTCTCCCATGAGAACAAGTTGAGCTGAGAGCAGATGAATCACCAGAATTGTGAGTTGTTGAGATCGGATTGTTCTCATCTCTGAATTGTCCAGAAGTGTCCATGATAAACTAGCAGCATTGTGAAACAATTGTGCCTTACCGTTTGCAATTCCTATTATATGAGTCCTTTTAGAATTGCCACTTTTCAAAGGGTTAGAGCCTGAATCAAGGTATAGTAATGGCCACTTCAGACTGGGCAGCACATCGGGGAACTCATTCAGAGCACCCTATAGCTGCAGTGCATCAGGCATTGGAAGCATCATACGCTGCTTTTACCTACAGTATGCATGAAAAGCACTGCAGACAATGTCACGAAAAGATGATTGCTATGACACTGCCAAGCAGGAAGAAAGCATGAAGTCTACATAGTAAGCAGTAAAAACATTTGTGCTTAGAGCAAAAACAAGTTCTCTTGATTGCTTTGATATACTGTAGAAGGAAAACAATGACTCTTGGCTTCATGAAATTGTACTTTCTTGTTACGCTCTCAGTGAATTTAAATTAGTTCAAGAACTGATGCACCATGACAACAGGTTCAGTCTCGCATCAACCTGCACAACAACCAGTTTGACCTTTTTTAAAGCCGAATTGCATTGCGTTTTCACATCATGTAGATTGTCAGACAGGTATCTGTTACATCTATCAGATTTGTACATTTTCTGAATGTACTGTGTATGTTTGCTTGTTACACAGCACGTTTGAGCTTCAGCAAGAACCAGTGAGGTTCATTCTCGTGTTACACAGCACGTTTGAGCTTCAGCAAGAACCAGTGAGATTCATTCTAGTGTTACGCAGCACGTTTGAGCTTCCTCAAGAACCAATGAGGTTCATTCTTGTGTTACGCAGCACGTTTGAGTTTCCTCAAGAACCAGTGAGGTTCATTCTAGTGTTACGCAGCACGTTTGAGTTTCCTCAAGAACCAGTGAGGTTCATTCTAGTGTTACGCAGCACGTTTGAGTTTCCTCAAGAACCAGTGAGGTTCATTCTAGTGTTACGCTGCACGTTTGAGTTTCCTCAAGAACCAGTGAGGTTCATTCTCGTGTAACTCAGCACGTTTGAGCTTCAGCAAGAACCAGTGAGGTTCATTCTAGTGTTACGCAGCACGTTTGAGTTTCCTCAAGAACCAGTGAGGTTCATTCTAGTGTTACGCTGCACGTTTGAGTTTCCTCAAGAACCAGTGAGGTTCATTCTAGTGTTACGCTGCACGTTTGAGTTTCCTCAAGAACCAGTGAGGTTCATTCTCGTGTAACGCAGCACGTTTGAGCTTCAGCAAGAACCAGTGAGGTTCATTCTAGTGTTACGCAGCACGTTTGAGTTTCCTCAAGAACCAGTGAGGTTCATTCTCGTGTAACGCAGCACGTTTGAGCTTCAGCAAGAACCAGTGAGGTTCTTGACTCGTGTTACGCAGCGCATTTCAGTTTCATCTAAAAACCAATGAGGTTCGTTCTCGTGTTACGCAGCACGTTTGATCTCTTAAGTCTGGCTTAAGGCTTAATGTTTATGTCTCATCACTTAGAAACTTATGTATATTCACTTATGTACATTTAGTCATCACTTATGTACATCACTTATGTACATTCACTTAGAAAAACATTAACATACCTCTCCTGCACAAGGCACATGATTTGAGGTATCATTCACAGTCTAAAATAAAGGTTCCAAAAGGAATGTTTTGCTATGATGCTACTAAAGAACCATTTCCTTCAATGGAACAGTTCTTAAAAGAACCATTTTTTTTTTATTTTTGTGAAGCACTTGTTAATCTGAAGAACCCATTCCACTATAAAGAACCTTCTTTGCAATAGGAAGTTTCCGTGGATGATTAAGGTTCTTCATAGAACTCTAGATGCTAGTAGAACCCTATTTTTAAGAGTGCACATGTCTGTAACAAACGGTGTGGGATGAGTTGGTGGAATATGTAGGTGTGTGTTCAAACTGTATGCATCAGCGATGATAATATTGATATTCGTCTTAGTAAGCACTGCTAAATAATTTCCCTTTTTTGTGATCGCTATTTTGCACAACACAAAGGAAATAATTAATAACAAGAAAAAAATCACTTACCTAACCAATAATCATCTCTTTCCACTCATGCTCTAAGCAATCTCTCTTACATTATTAAGAGGTCGGGGGCTAAATTACCATAACTCTGAGAGCGCTTACTTCCCAACCTCTTCACTGTGTTTATCAGACGCTACCAATTAACTATGTCAAACCGCAAACACACTTCTGAATATAATGCAATAAATCAGTATGGCAGCACGTCGGCCATGAAAGCCATTTGCCTTTTTTCAGTGAGGGAGAGAGAGATGACAAACATTGGATTTGACATTATGAAATGGATTACATTTTAAACCAATTAAAATTAAATGGGCTGCAATGAGTGTTGACCCTGACCAAATTGGCCACTACTGATCTCATCAGCACTGTATCTCCTATCGGCCAGACAGGGAGTCTGATTCCAGCAGTCGTCATGGTGAGAAAATGAGAGGGAAAGAGAAGACTGATAAGCACAGCGACAGGCCTCTGCATGAGTAATGGTATATAAGTGTAAATAATATGGAAGGATACAGATTTAAACGCTCATATTTTACATTGTGATTAGTCAGTGATTGCATCAAAAAGGCATGTACACTCTGGAAAAAAATTGTACTTGAATGTACTTGAAAAAAATTCACTAAAAAATTGCTAGTAAATAAAAAATAAATTTTTTTTTTTTAAAGGTTTTACAGTCTGTGTTGCTATCTCTCCTGAAGCTACAGGAGAAAATCTAATTCTGAGGTAAAAAAAAAAAAAACAAGATAATATTTTGTTTAGTACTTCTACCGTTGTAGATAATGTTCTACGAGTTATATCAGGTCAAAGTGTAGTTTCTCTAGTAAAGAATGGAGTATCAACCTCCTGCTAATTTCAAAGCACCATGCTAATAAAGCTAGCTAAACAACAATGAGTGACGGTGGCGGGGTAGGTTGTAACACGTGTTTTGAAACAACCATCCACTTACATACAACTAAGAACATTTTTGTGATTTTAATAATTCTACAGAATGCCTATGTTTATGTTAATTTGCTCTCGCTCACACACACATATACACACACCTATGAATGTGCACGAACAGACATGCACAAACAAACGCATACGTGTGCAAGCACAAACACACAAAATATGCACATACACTCCCCAATGCACACGTTTTATTGTTGCAGCCATTCATTTAAAATAAAACTGTTGTTGTGGCATATCACTTGGAGTACCCTTTTTGTGCATTTTGTATACCTGTTACAACCTACCCCAGTAGTTTTAACAAAGGACCAGTTAGTATTTGTCATCATCTCACAAAGTCTTTGATATAGTTGAAGAAATTTAAATTGTTGCTATTTGTAGTAGACAAATATGGGTACTTTGCCTAAAAGTTTCAGACATGTAGCTAAAAAAAAGGGTTGTTTTAGGTGCTGAAGAAAAAAAGTGTTACAACCATACCCAGTCTCCATACTCATCTAGTTTTAAGGTGTCATTGTTACAGTGTAATTATATATTTAAGTACTGAGTATTGATTAACTACATGTACGTACTAAAAGGTTAAGGTAGGATTTGGTTGTCTTTGCATGTAATTGTGCATAATGTACTGGAATTACTATGGTAAGTATATGTAACATATGTAACAAGGACTCTGTAAAATAAAGCGTTACCTAATATGATGCAAAACATACCTGCAAACATATATACACTCACCTAAAGGATTATTAGGAACACCTGTTCAATTTCTCATTAATACAATTATCTAATCAACCAATCACATGGCAGTTGCTTCAATGCATTTAGGCGTGTGGTCCTGGTCAAGACAATCTCCTGAACTCCAAACTGAATGTCAGAATGGGAAAGAAAAGTGATTTAAGCAATTTTGAGCGTGGCATGGTTGTTGGTGCCAGACGGGCCGGTCTGAGTATTTCACAATCTGCTCAGTTACTGGGATTTTCACGCACAACCATTTCTAGGGTTTACAAAGAATGGTGTGAAAAGGGAAAAACATCCAGTATGCGGCAGTCCTGTGGGTGAAAATGCCTTGTTGATGCTAGAGGTCAGAGGAGAATGGGCCGACTGATTCAAGCTGATAGAAGAGCAACTTTGACTGAAATAACCACTCGTTACAACCGAGGTATGCAGCAAAGCATTTGTGAAGCCACAACACGCACAACCTTGAGGCGGATGGGCTACAACAGCAGAAGACCCCACTCATCTCCACTACAAATTAGAAAAAGAGGCTACAATTTGCACAAGCTCACCAAAATTAGACAGTTGAAGACTGGAAAAATGTTGCCTGGTCTGATGAGTCTCGATTTCTGTTGAGACATTCAGATGGTAGAGTCAGAATTTGGCGTAAACAGAATGAGAACATGGATACATCATGCCTTGTTACCACTCTGCAGGCTGGTGGTGGTGGTGTAATGGTGTGGGGGGTGTTTTCTTGGCACACTTTAGGCCCCTTAGTGCCAATTGGGCATCGTTTAAATGCCACGGCCTACATGAGCATTGTTTCTGACCATGTCCATCCCTTTATGACCACCATGTACCCATTCTCTGATGGCTACTTCCAGCAGGATAATGCACCATGTCACAAAGCTTGAATCATTTCAAATTGGTTTCTTGAACATGACATTGAGTTCACTGTACTAAAATGGCCCCCACAGTCACCAGATCTCAACCCAATAGAGCATCTTTGGGATGTGGTGGAATGGGAGCTTCGTGCCGTGGATGTGCATCCCACAAATCTCCATCAACTGCAAGATGCTATCCTATCAATATGGGCCAACATTTCTAAAGGATGCTTCCAGCACCTTGTTGAATCAATGCCACGTAGAATTAAGGCAGTTCTGAAGGCGAAAGGGGGTCAAACACAGTATTAGTATGGTGTTCCTAATAATCCTTTAGGTGAGTGTATATGTATATATATATACAGTTAGGTCAGTGTTTCTTAACTGTATAGGATAGTCAAAGCTCTCTTAGGGATCTACATACACATACATTGCTATTTTCTGATATTTCAGCATCTCATTAAGAGTGCTTAAAGGAATAGTTCACCCAAAAATGGAAATTCTGTCATCATTTACTCGCCCTCGAGTTGTTCCAAACCTATATTAATTTCTTTCTTCTGTTGAACACAAAGGAAGATATTTTGAAGAATGTCAGTAACCAAACAGTTTATGGGACACATTAACTTCCATAGTAATTTTTTTTTTCATACTGTGGAAGTCAGTGGGGCTCATCAACTAAATTCTGTCAGTTTATTTTGGCTTTATATGTACAATTTATATTCTTTTTATAATTAAATATTTTCAAGAGCATGTTTCTAATTTTTCCTGTCTTTGTCTCTGAATGTGTGACGGAGGTGTACAGGAAGACCGCATACAGCATAAGCGTGCATTTCACACTCTGTCCATATTGGTCCCACATTCTCTAAATTGTTTCCATCCTGAGAGGCACTTCAAAACCTCAGCGCTTTCCCGCAACAATTAAACATTGCAATGTGACAGACGATGTTTTGATTGCTCATTAAGATGGAGAGGCAGAAGCCATTGCTGCAGATGCTCTTGTTATCACATAGGATAATTCATGTGGAATGAACAGAGAGTAATGGAAAGAAAATCAAAGGTGGAGGAGACGAGAATGGTGATAACTGCGCAGAGGCGAGCTGTCACCCCCCTTCGTTAGATAGAAGAGACTCTGTTTAATGTCTCCATCAAGGCGAGATGACCTTAGAGTCAGAAGTATCAAGGGAACTGCTGTAATTGACATGGCAACCTATCAGAACAGAACTCGTGAACTACCGACCCAGCCCTCATGCTACTGTGATATGTTAGAAGAGTCTCTTTACATAATCCTCTTTTTCCTTTTTTAAGGGAAAAATTTATCCTGAAGTTGAATTCATTATGCCTTAAAGATATTTTTAAAGCAATTTTCATGAAAGAAATAATAATATAACATAAAATAATTATATTATATAAAATATTATATTATATTTTGACTTTAAGGTACAATAAACTGCTTTTTACACTTTTTCACTTTTTCTTCTTGCAATTAAAATTAAACTTCATATGTATTTACAATATATATATAACAGTGGCATGCAGTCCATATAAGCTGCGAATGCTCTGCATACCCTAGCCATTCGTGGACTCACTGATTAGTTTTAACACTATACATTACTATAAATTCCCTTGTTTGGGGTGTACTATAAAACTTACATGATATTATAAATGTTAGTAATACGTATGTAATCATTTATTTATTTGCCAAATGACAGTAATTTTCTTCAAATTGTCATTGTCGTCTCTGATTTAGATGCGTGTCTTCAGCCGATGTGCTGTACCGTTTAAAGGTAAAGCATTTCGTTTATACGGCATTAGTGCTATCTGCAGAATTACGAAAATACAGCATAGGATTTTGCAAACGCACAAGATTTTCTGATTGTCGCGCCTGACTCAACTCAAACACAACTCAACAGCTTTTACGGGTGCTTGTGAAGGCATCAACAGGTAAATGTAGACTACTTTCAATAAATGGTCAAATATATTAAGAAACTTTTAGTTGTGTTGCTATGTGTCATGAGAGTAAGCAACTGAGCTAACACTCTATATAGAGCGAACGTGCTTATTATAAACCCATCCAGCGTGCAGGTGCATTTTTGACATAACGCGTCACCAAGCATAACCGGTGAACCGGTTAACCACTGAACAATATATAATAATTGAATTAAAATAATTTAATTCAGACAATTTAATTAAGGTGTTCTGATCACTTCCATGGCCACAGGTGTATAAAATTAAGCTCTAGGCATGCAGACGCTTCTACAAACATTTGTGAAAGAATGGGTCGCTCTCAGGAGCTCAGTGAATTCAAGTGTGGTACCGTGATAGGTTGCCACCTGTGCAATAAGGCCATTTGTGAAATTTCCTCACTAAATATTCCATGGAAACAACTGGGAACAACAGCAACTCAGCCATGAAGTGGTAGGCCACGTAAAATCACAGAGTGGGGTCAGCGCATCCTGAGGCGCACAGTGCACAGAAGTCAATATTAAGTTAATAGAATCAATAGCAGCAGACCTCCAAACTTTGTGTGGCCTACAGATTAGCTCAAGAACAGTGCATAGAAAGCTTCATGGAATGGGTTTCCATGGCCGAGCAGCTGCATCCAAGCCTTACATCACCAAGTGCA
Source organism: Paracanthobrama guichenoti (assembly GCA_018749465.1). Classification (NCBI taxonomy): domain Eukaryota; kingdom Metazoa; phylum Chordata; class Actinopteri; order Cypriniformes; family Gobionidae; genus Paracanthobrama; species Paracanthobrama guichenoti. The sequence goes on from CM031955.1 coordinate 33,995,049, forward strand.
ATGCAAGGGTCGGATGCAGTGGTGTAAAGCACGCTGCCACTGGACTCTAGAGCATTGGAGACGTGTTCTCTGGAGTGACCAATCACGCTTCTCTGTCTGCCAATCTGATGGAGGAGTCTGGGTTTGGCGGTTGCCAGGAGAACGGTACTTGCCTGACTGCATTGTGCCAAGTGTAAAGTTTGGTGTTGTTTTTCAGGGGTTGGGCTTGGCCCCTTAGTTCCAGTGAAAGGAACTCTTAATGCTTGTGGGAAGAGTTTGGGGATGGCCCCTTATTGTTCCAACATGACTGCGCACCAGTGCACAAAGCAAGGTCCATAAAGACATGGATGAGTGAGTCCCAACCTCAACCCGATAGAACACCTTTGGAATTAATTAGAGTGGAGACTGCGAGCCAGGCCTTCTCATTCAACATCAGTGCCTGACCTCACAAATGCGCTTCTAGAAGAATGGTCAAAAATTGCCATAAACACACTCCTAAACCTTGTGGAAAGCCTTCCCAGAAGAGTTGAAGCTGTCGTAGCTGCAAAGGGTGGGCCAGCTCCATATTAAACCCTATGGGATGTCATTAAAGTTAATGTGCATGTAAAGGCAGGCACCCCAAAACTTTTGGCAATATAGTGTGTGTGTATGCGTGCGTGTGAGATTTAAGAAATCAAATATTCGGCTTGTATCACTGAGACAAAAATAAAAATGCATTAAGGACTCTAAGTTTTGGGACAGAGCTAATATTGCAGGACATATGTATTCACGATGACCTGAACTGCATCTCCACTGCATTAAATATGAATAGCTGAATAAACGGCTGCAGTGCAGAGTGGAAGCTTGTCTGGGAGACTTGGGAGTCTCCACAAAGATAGTGAACCAGACGTGTGTGTGTGTGTGTGTGTGTGTGTGTGTGTGTGTGTGTGTGTGTGTGTGAGAGAGAGAGAGAGAGAGAGATGGGAGTGTGTCAGGCCCGGAGGCCAGTGTCTGCCCTTTAGAGGTGCTACTGTGCTAAACATGCACTGAACTCTGTTATATCACTAGTTTTTGCGCTTCAATGAGTTCTTTCTTCTCCTTTCTCTCTTTTCTTTGCCTTATGCTCGCTGTCTGAGGTACCCAAGAGGTGCAGACAAATTAATGAAGCACTCATGCAGTTAATGTAACATAGATTTTAATCACTGCAGTCTCTCATTTTCATGCAGTACTCAGCTCTATGGCATAGTATGGTTAGTTAGATTGGTACTTAAATATTTTGATCATTCATTGTTGCAAAATACACCACTTCAGACCTGCATCAGAGTCCTGAATATCATGTATGAGGTTATTTTGCTATAACAACTGTCTGACTGTAAATTATCCTTTACTTACTGTTTGTGATGAGAATTCAGATTAATTTCAATTTCCCTGATGTTTGTTAATGTCTGTTTAAAAGTTACTTTGCATGAGGACAGAAAATTTTTGGCACTCGTTTAGAAATACTTGCTGTAATCACTGTTAATGCTAGTTTAGAAATAGATTTTTTTAATCATAATTAATGACACATAAAACGACAGTGTTAGGCTGAAGGTAGCGAAATACAGTGGTTGCTTCTTAATGAAAGCTTTGGCTCGTTTCCACACTGGCTGAAGATGTCCTCAATCCCTCTTAGCATTTTATTAAGGGCCAAGGTGCCCTCATAAACTATTCTGATTGGACCATTTCAAATGGACATGCAGTTTAACCTTTTATCTTGAGGGAGGTGTCCGGAATAACCTCTTTAGGAAATTATACTATATACCGACAAGCTCTATAACGCTATATGAACAGAAGCCAGACACAATAGAATCATGATCATTGTGATCATCACATCATGTTATAATTGCTGTGTTTATGGTCCTGTTGTCTCATTATTGAGGTTTAAGAGCAGAATGTTAATGCATGCAGTTCAGTTCTTTTTTTTTTTTTTTTTTTAACATCCTTATAGCCATCAACAATAGAAGTGGTCTAAATATTAAAACATGTACATATATCTTCTGCGGCTGTCTCAGGACCAAAAAATGATCATCCTTGCATGCAGCCCGAATGGAATGATATGCTGTCCTACCTGCCTATCAACATATGTATTTCCATAACTGTGCAAACAACAAGCTTATGCTGCATTCACTTCATATCATAACCGTAATTACGATATGGCAACCCGTGACATTCTGCCCAGAGCTATTCACGCCCTCAGACTCGGATTTATGTGTTCAACACTATCAATGCCGAAATGAATCTGCAGCAGTCAGACGGTACAAGTAAGAGCTTTTGTTTGTTTACATCCATTATTATTGTAATGTTATTTGCTTTGAGACATGAGGTAGTTTATAGCTGTATCTTGTCTCGTGACGCTTTGCAGACGCTGCTGTGTGTTTTGTAGCCTCTCTGAAATTGCCTATCCTACCTTTAAAAATTAACAAAAGTCTGATTAGTCCTGTCTCTCTTTTTTTTTTTTTTTTTTTATTACTGCATATTGCAGTATATTTGTAATACAGAGAGAAAATAAATAAAGGGTCCACACAATAAATGCTTTCGGAAATCATTATAAAATGCAGATTAGGTGCTCAAGAAACTTTATTACCATATATACCCGAATATAAGACTAGGTTTGTGTCCTAAAAATAGGCTGAAAAATGGGGGGAAAGGGAGAAAGCAGGGGGAAACAGTAGAGGGCGCCAACACAATAGGCTACGTAATTAGTGACAGTTTTATGAATTAAATAAACAGTAAAGTGCTGCCATGGTGAATTCAAGAGATCATCTTGAGAAAAGAGCTTCAAAAGTTGGTCAAATAAACCAACACGTTCGTAACAGTTATGACACCAACTTTAAACTTATGGTCGTGAATGAGGCAGAATCATCTAATAATTGCAAAGCTGCCAAAAAATTTGGAGTCACAGAATGCAATGTTCGGAGGTGGCGAGCACCTTTTTTCCCAAAAATAAGTCTGGAAAATGGGGGGGTCGTCTTATATTCAGGGTCCTCTTATATTTGAGTATATACGGTATTATTATCAAAGACTTTATATAGGAAGACAGTGCACTCCAATTACTTATGAATGGGAGAAAGTGCAATGCCCAATATGGTGAATAAGCCCCACCTTCTAAATGAAAGAGCCAATCGTTGATTGCACTCCAGTTGCTATAGAAACAGGCAGTGTTCTGAGACCCAAGGGGGCAAGGGGGTAATCCAGCACCCGGAAAGCGTACCTTCTATAGGGGCAGCCATTGCTAACCAAGCCATCACCTGCTGTTAGCATTCCATTGACTCCCATTCATTTTGGCGTCCCTTTGACAGTGAATAACTTTACATCTGAGGCGTTTAAAGACTCCATTTGTCCATTGTTTATTTCTAAAGAAACACGACAATGTATAAAAGGCTCCATTACCTTGCATCTTACACTATCACCCTGTAGAAGCTGTTTTTGTAAAAATAGGCTAACAATTGAGTCATAACCACGTGACTCTCTGTCGCACAGTAGAGAAATTACAGTATAGACCCGCATAGACAGGAGGAGAAGCTCGCAGGCAATCTTTTACGGTCTATGAGGCAATCGGGGGGGACGTGGAGGCATGAAGTCCGATAAAGTCAAGGGAGAAGCATGGGGAGAAACTCATAGAGAGACAAAATCTCTGCAAGATTCAGTGATTCAGATTTGACTTTGCACAACTACTAGAAGACTTACAACTGTCAGACGGGTTGCTCACGTCACATCTACGTAGTCAAGCTCAGTCTGAGGCTGTGCAGTACGCTCATGGTTTGAGCATGTATCAACAAAATTTATGAGACAGTTGTTGTCAAATTTCACTGGTGATTTCAAATATGAAATTTAAGTGTAAGCTTTGCGAACAGTTTTGGAGAATTTGATGATTCCCCATTCAAAGAGATAGGAGCTGCACTTGCAATCCCCTAGAGGCATTTCAAAGATGGCTGCCGGGTGAAATGACTTATCTTAAACACAGAGAAAAAGGATGTCAAAATTTTACCTTTATGGGTACAACCGCTTGTCACTGGGCAGTACCCTTAAAAGGACAGCCTTTTTTACTCCTTTTTTACTAAATACGTACCTTAAGGGTACCTTTTAAGGATACTGCACCAGCGACAAGCTGTTGTACCCATAAAGGTAAAATTTTGACACCCTTTTTCTCTTGGTGAAGGGACTTTGTTATTATCAATGTTGAAAACCGTTGTGCTTAATACTTTACTGTCACCTTTGATCAATTTAATGCATCCTACACATTAAACAAATGCTATAGTGAAAGCATGTGACAACAGTGTAGCATACTACTATTTACAATGTTCATTGTTGCATAATGCAATAATTTTCACTTATTTTAATGTATGCAGTAAAGGCGTACAGAAGTATTCCATTCTGAACATAGCTATACTTACAAAACAGTGGTCAGAAAAACATGAAGTGAAGCACAGTGGTTTGTCAGACATGACAACGATTCCCGTGTTTACTTGTTCATTTTTTAACCGTGCTAACGTGGCACTTTATGCTGATGTCAGCATGTACCGTGTCAGCTCAGCCTGTCTGGACGGCTTTTTTTATTCATCGCCTCTTCACAGGCTGACTGTGATTGCCTCTGAAGCGGCTTCCTGCCAGAGCATCAGCCAGGCTCTCTGAACAAGTCCTCTTCACCGTCATTCTGTCCAGAACTCACTGAGGTTCACTTTCTAATTTAGAAAGAGGATTTGTGCTGCAGTTGAAATAAGCGAGAACAGGAAGTGCAGGCAAATAGCAGCTGTATGTTTATGGAAGCTAAAGATCTGCTATGGTATATTGGCATATTTGATATATGTGTGTGTGTGTGTGTGTGTGTGTGTGTGTGTGTGTGTGTGTGTGTGTGTGTGTGTGTCATAAAATTAGTGCATGCATACCACTCATTCATTATATTTCAAGTCTTCTGTAGTCTTATGATAGCTTTCAAAGTAATCTCAGTCACTCAAATTTGATCAAATTCCAGTTATACTTGCAATGTGTTCAATTAAAAATGGAGCTTTAAATCAAGTTTGATCCCATTGATGCAAAACATCGCTGGTTATATCCTGTCGCTTGAGCTCGCAATTAAGCTCCTCACACAAAGCTATCAAAGACATTAAAGCTTGTGCATGTGTTGTTGGGACTGTTTAAAGGTGCCCTAGAATGAAAAATTGAGTTAACCTTGGCATAGTTGAATAACAAGAGTTCAGTACATGGACATCACATACAGTGAGTCTCAAACACCATTGCTTCCTCCTTCATATGTAAATCTTGTGCATGAAAAACACCACAGAAAAATAGGCGAATCTCACATTAGTTTAGTTGCTTACAGATAGCTCACTCGATCCTTCTAGCTAATGTCACCTTCTCCACCACTTAAGTTGAAACGAAAGCCATTTGACAAGTCATCTAGTCAATTTGTTAAAAAAAACTTTACTGTACTGTACAAACAACATATTTATGCTCTACCCAGTTCGCTGTTTAGAGTTTGTGATTCAAAGTGAAGCTATCATTGTAAAATCATACGGTGACACATTACAATAATTAAAATATTTTTAAATATGTAATAAATATTGAGAGGACATATAAACACTTGAGAGCTGGAGAGCACTGCGCATGTGTAGTGATGGAGTGTCCTGTCATTCTAAAATTCTCTTTCCACTCATCGTCTGTGAAGTGGAGCAGGACAACATCCCAGCAGTCCTTGTTTCGGACTCTCATCCACAGTCGTCTGGTTTTGGGTACGGGAAAGGGTGTTTTTACTGCTTGATAAATATAAACAGCACGTCATAACTGATTTTTAAACTAATTAATGTTGATGCATCACATGACCAGCTCCATATGTATGGCTTTTCTGACATAGTAAATATGCTCTGTATAGCCAAAGACTTTATATAGGAAGATGGTGCACTCCGATTACTTATGAATGGGAGAAAATGCAATGCCCAATATGGGGAATAAGCCCCACCTTTTAAATGAAAGAGCCAATCATTGATTAGTACAGTCATTGTGTCACTGCAGCTGTCGTTAGAAGCTTCAGTTGCTATATAAACAGGCAGTTTTCTGAGATGTGTGTTTAGGGTTTTGCATGTGCATTAGCTTTGTCCAGGCATGAGACAGTTGTTATCAGATTTCAAATATAAAAATTTAAGTTTTGGATAATTTGATATTTCCCATTCAAAGAGATAGGAGCTGCACTTGCATACACAAGAGGTGTTTCAAAGATGGCAGCCAACTGAAATGACTTGTCTTAAAGGGACTTTGGTATAGCCAAGCGGCAACCTCCCTCAGTTTCTCTTGAAGCCGATAGCGAAGTAACTTAAACTGCAATTCATCGACTGGCCACTCACAGGCTCCAAAAGAGAGCAGAATCTCATTGAGCCCCATGTTAAAATGCCCAACTTTACAGCAGAAAAAAAAACATGTTTACAGCCTGGTACAAATTGTGGTTTTGGTCTATACTGCTAATTTTGCCCTTCATGACAACTGTGAGGGGGGTTAAACATTTTTTTAACTCATTTGTTTACAATTATATAAAGCCATAAAGTTCTGCATAATTAATGGCGTGGCCACTTTCAGTGACAGGTGGATAACCGTTTGTCCTCTGTCTGTTAGTGTTAGTCATCACGTCATCTGAGCTCCTCCCACGTCCTGCCTCTTTGCCCATTTTCTGTTATCTGGGAGTGACGCGCAGTGACACTCTGCCAAGGTGGCAATGGCCAGCTTGACCCTTCTTTACACTTCAGAACTGCTCAGTGCCGTGCAGCGCCGCACCATGTCTTTAAAATTTGAACACATTGTTTTCAATGAGTGTACGCACACCGGCGGCGACATTCGCCACCTGTCCGCGGTGCCCAGCTATGACTCAGGAAGTTGTTCAAAATCCTGCCGCGCCAGAGAGCACCATTTCAAGGTTTTATATTAAATTTATATTATATTTCCCTCAAATCTTCAATGTACAAACTGACTTCACCCTGTGCTATAAGATACATACGTGACCCGTCACAGAAATCAGTGACACAAGTCGGCAGCACAACTTTTGAGTAAAATGAGAAAACTTTTTCAAAATTGATGTTCGTATTTTGATAGCATTTTGAGGTTGAAATCGGCTTGTCTTTCGGAGATTCTAGCACGCAGTAGGGGCGTGTCATTGTCTGTGTGTATTTCCATTGCCCCCGCCCTCCAAGGGAAGCGTGGCTACTTAATATGCAGCACTCTGGCCGGCTCTAGCTCATATCAAAATTCAAGATGGACGCCGCAAAGAGTATCGCATGGATATATCGATAGTAACATTTTATGGGGATAAAGACAGAGAAATGGGGAAAATCCATAACTTTGCTACACAAGGAGAAAAGAGAACTCTCTGCCCGAAGACCCCAACAAAGAGAAAGTGTGCCCGAACGACTTATTTCATTGGAGGAAACGAGATCTGCATAAATAATTTTCTGTTCCATAAACAAAGTTTGTCATTTTGTGTTCATTCTAGCTCATTCGTTAGCTAGCTCAGGACTGTTGTTTTAATTGTAATCGTTAGCATCGTATCACTTGCCAAAAACCCCCATTACTATAATGGGCTTTTAGATGGTAATGTTAGCATCTGCTATTAATTTGAATAATGCTTCAATTACTTGAATTGACTGGTGTGAATGTCTTAGTCCACGTAAACCTGTCTGTTAGCATTCTTGAACTGAATGTGATGCTAATAATTTTAGCCAGTGGTACAACTATCAAACAACTATCCAAACTGTTTTAGACCTAAAAGAATCTTTGTAGGCCTATGTTACCCTTAAATGTTAGATAAAAGAACAGAATCATTTTTTTTTTCTTCTAGAAAATTGTACTTTGCATATTAAACTATAAAAACACATAATTATAGTTGATTTTAGTTTATCATAGTTGATCATAACTAGAGAGAAATGGCATGAAAATTTCATTTCATGATTATAGTGACCAAAATGATCACGGTTATCGCAGAATCCTGTTCAAAAAGTCCTAATGCTACACAATGAAATCAATTCACCAAGTTTTATGTAGAAAACCAGCAAATAACAAATAAAATTAGCATCAATATTTACTTTTTGTTTACATAAACATTAAAATAACATTAAAAATGATTTTAATGCAGATTTTAAAGGAGTGTCTTGCAACATGTTATCTACAATGCACAAGACAAAAAAAGGTAAAAAGATAAAACTCACATATTTCAGCCTCTAAATAATTTTTATAAAAGTAAAAAAAGATAAATACTGACATTTACAATGCACATTATCCTTTATTATTAATAGTATGCGGTCCGATTTTTCCCGTTGCGTCTGTCGTTACTATGCAACCATACAGCTTTACAGGGGGTATGGCTTATCTAAATGAGATGTAAATGAGCCCTGTTGTCACTCCCAGCAGGTGAGAACAGGTGAGAACTTCACAATCTTTAGAGGCCGTTTTCTCCCTTTTAAGCTTTTTTGAGTGCCTACCTTCAAATGGCCACAACTTCTCCAAATATGATCAGATTTCCATGTGTTACACATCGTTGGAAAGCTTGGAGACTACACTTTTAGAATCTGTAACTAAAAATGCCCCAGAACTGACTTTATAACTGTCACATATGCAGTATATGCATATACACTGCATATATGCAGTTTTTTTTGTTGTCCATCAATATTTGATCTGTTTGAGGAGGATATGAAATACAGGGCATTCAAAAACCTTCATAGTCTACATTGGATAAATATATACCCAAATGTAATTATGTGTGTGAGATACCTGAGACGCAGCGCGGTGAGCTTCGCGTCTGGGGTGCGACCCCCTTAAGGGTGACGTCACGGACACTACATCCATATTTTAGCTCACCTGGTGCAGCTTTGCACTTATAGTGCAAATCGCCAAAGTACGAGTCACAAGGCATGGTTGCTATAGCAAATGTGTTTTTATCTCATGTTTGCTTTTAACCCTTAGGACCCAAGAAACGCGCCCCCACGTTTTGCTGGATTTTTCCTCATGACCGTGTAAAACAACTTAAAATGCTCCATAATTTTTGGCCTCACAAACATGAACGATATGTCTTTACAAAGCTTAAAGTGTCTACTTTTTTATGTACATTTTATGTGTAAAAAATAAAAACTAAATGTTGTGCTTTTCACTAAATAAAGAAAACAAACATGATACGCGTTCTCCTGTCTGTCTCCCTGTGATGTCCATTCTGAAATGTGTGTGAAAATGAACTCAGAACTCAGAGAAAACTTGCCACACAGACACGACAGATATCTCTTTATAAAGCCTGGAATGTCTACTTTTAAATGAAGTAATTTATATAAAAAACAGATATTCTCACAGATATATATTCTCTGTTTATGTAATCCGTATGAAAACAGCAAGAGGTCCAGTTTCTCAAGCGGCTGCTCATTATCTGTAATGTGACCACACCCACGCACATTTAGTCATTTAGCAGACGCTTTTGTCCAAAGCGACTTACAAATGAGAGCAATAGAAGCAACTAAAAACAGTCAAGGGCAACAATATGCAAGTGCAGTGCTGTAACAAGTCTCAGTTAATCTAGCACAGAACACATAGGACAGAACAAATTATTAAATTTAATCATTAATTATTTTTTTTTTTTAATAAATAGACAAACAGAAAACGAATAGAGTGATAAGCGCTATTCTTTATTGGTCAGGTGCTGCTGGAAAAGATGCGTTTTAAGATATTTTTTGAAAATGGTTATAGACTCGGCTGCTCGCATTGAGACAGGCAGGTCATTCCACCAGGTGGGAACGGTCCAGGAAAAGGTCCTTGTGAGGGATTTCATGCCTCTTTGGGATGGCACCACAAGGCGTCATTCACTTGCAGAACGCAAGATTCTGGAGGGTGTGTAAATCTGAACAAGCGAGTTTTGGTATGTTGGTGCAGAGCCAGTGGTTGCCTTGAATTTGATTCTAGCAGCTATTGGCAGCCAGTGCAGACTGATGAAGAGAGGCGTGACGTGCATTCTCTTCGGCTCATTAAAGACCACTCTCGCCGCTGCATTCTGAATCAGTTGCAAGGGTTTGATAGTGCATGCTGGAAGGCCCGCTAGAAGAGCATTATGGTAGTTCAGTCTGGAGAGAACAAGAGCTTGTACCAGGAGTTGTGTTGCCTGTTCTGATTGGAAGGGTCTAATCTTCCTAATTGTATAAGGCAAATCTGCAGGACCGGGTTGTTGCATAATTCATAATAATAAGAAATGTTTGTTGAGTTTATATATCAAATCCTCATATGAGAATGATTAGTGAAGGATCATGTGACACTGAAGACTGGAGTAATGATGATAAATTCAGCTTTGACATCACAGAAATAAATTACACTTTACTATATATTCACATAGAAAACATTTATTTTAAATTGTAAAAGTATTTCACAATATTACTGTTTTTACTATTTTGGATCAAATAAATCCAGCCTTGGTGAGCAGAAGAGACTTTTTTTTTTTTTTTTTTTAAATGTACAGTTCTAAACCTTTTGAATGGTACTGAGGGTCTAAAGTCTTTATGTAAAGAAAATGTATAGTCAGATTACTTCTTTAAATTAAACATGATTTTGTGAATAAGCTACAAACAATACATTCAATCATTAAATCTCCTCACATTCATTCTCTATAGTTCCCTCTGTCACATTCTGCATTGATATTCAGGGTGGAGTCGTTGACACCTCATCTGTGAATATTCATGATGATCCACACCCTCCCCGCATACAGCCATTCTGACAATAAGTGTCTTACAAAAGTTAAATGGCTATATTGTTTTGTATGAATGAGCGATCAAAATGGTTTTCACATAGTTTTGAAGAAAAAACTCTAGGCAACAACATCCCGTTCTGAAAAGCCTTCTGAACAAATGTTTAAAGTGTTATATGGCTTGATTTCAGTGATTTAACATTTTAGTTTTTTCAAAAACTATGCATAAACATTATTTTCTCAAAACTACAAACTTTTATGTACATGTTGCTCACATATTACTGTAGCCCTGTTTGTGCTTAGATAGACTTTAGCCATTAATATGCTTTAAAGCAACTGAAAAAACACAAATGTCAGAGCATGTCAAACTTCTTCAGGGCCACAAATTAGCCTCAGGGTCCAGAGGGTTAACACTGTTGGTTTGGTTAGGTAGGGTTTAGTAGCCTAGAAATCAAGACGCACCCTAGCAGCAGCAAATATGATTTGCAGCCAAGGCGTCTAGCAACTCTCCATTGGCTTGCGAGCTGGAAAAACCAAACTCTAGTCAGGTCAATCACATTGTGTATAGAGTCGGTGGGCGGGTTTAACATAATGACGGCAGAGTTGCCAAGGTTCCACGTGCTACTAGAAAACAAAGAAGCTTTTCTTTGAGAAAAGAACAAAGAACGGCACTGAAGTCATTCTTAAGAAAGGAAGATGTGTTCAGAGTTTTTCCGACCGGATACGGCAAATGTTGAATCTATCAACTAGCTCCGCTTCACCTTTTTCGTTGCTCTGGTTGGTTGTAGCGCTATCCTATTGCGTGCAGAGGGAATCTGACAGACAACCGTTTATCCCGCCCCTCGGATTGAGCCCTGCCAATGTTGTGTTCCCAGACCCTACATCTTGATTTGGGTCTGGCTTGTCAGGCTAAGGGTTTATTGTACATTGTTCAAATGCGAGAGACCGTTAACCTTTTTGGTCCACTTACCATTTCATTTCTGACCTGCCGCAATACTTGCAACAAACAATGTAAAACGTTGCCAGATTCATGTTCATTTCATGTTCATCTGTTTCAGGTAAAACTGAACTTTTAGTGCACACACTGGACATTTCATTTCGAAAGTGTTGTTAAATGTAATATTATTTTGTAGAAATATTTCCATATGCACATTTTTTGAATGAGCATGGGTTGTGCTTTTTGGTCCTTTGGTCACCATCCATTTTCCTTGTATGGAAGAGTGAAGTTATATTCTGCCTAACATCTTGTTTGACAGAAGAAAGTGTAATATAGATTCAGAAGGAGCATAAATGGTAACAAAATGTTCATTTTTGGGTGAACTTTTCCAGTAGACATAAATTATATTTGAACATTGGTCTGCTAGTTTAACCATGTCCACATAGAAATAAATGAACTGTGGAAAAGAAGAGAGGATAAGAAATTTAAAAAAGAAACTCAACAAATCCTTTGTGCTATTTGGCCACTCTCCACAGAGGTCCACATCCTGCTGGTCGTTCTCTTTGGCTCTCCAGGTGAGTGGAGGCAAACAGATGGAAGCAGAAGCAGAACTGTATGACAGATGTGTTGTGGCGGTCTGGCACAACCGGTGGGCTGAGGGCTCCATGTTAAGGTGCTAAAGGTGAGTGAGTCGCAGACCCCCTGCTAAAACCATTCCACTGCATTCACAGCTTCCAACTCCTAATTTATATTTTCCTATTCACATACGCTTCCGCACTCAAACCTGACCTTTCGCCAATCAGAAAACCCCAGGAAGCCTGGCTTTCAACACTTGTTTGTTTGTGTGTGTGTGTGTGTGTGTGAGAGGAAAAGTATCTGTGTATCTTAATGTCTGCTGTACACATATGCACTGAACTTAAACATGCTGGTTGCTGCAGGGTTTAGACAGTTTTACTGTGAAAAGGTCGAGAGTCTTCAGGAACTGTGAGTACACCACCTCAAAAGGGTTACATCATGCATTTATGTTTTCTCTCTCTCTCTCTCTCTCTCTCTCTCTCTCTCTCTCTCTCTCTCTCTCTCTCTCTCTCTCTCTCTCTCTCTCTCTCTCTCTCTCTCTCTCTCTCTGTCTGTGTGCGCTTCATTTCTAATGGTAGTAAATATGTTTTATTTTAAATACACTATATTGCCAAAAGTTTTGGGACGCTAGCCTTTACATGCACATGAACTTTAATGACATTCCATTCTTAATCTGTAGGGTTTAATATGGAGTTGTCCCACCCTTTGCAGCTATAACAGCTTCAACTCTTCTGGGAAGGCTTTTCACAAGGTTTAGGAGTGTGTTCATGGGAATTTTTGACCATTCTTCTAGAAGCGCATTTGTGAGGTCAGGCACTGATATTGGACGAGAAGGCCTGGCTTGCAGTCTCCGCTCTAATTCATCCCAAAGGTGTTCTATCGGGTTGAAGTCAGGACTCTGTGCAGGCCAGTCAAGTTCCTCCACACCAAACTCACTCATCCATGTCTTTATGGACCTTGCTTTGTACACTGGTGCGCAATCATGTTGGAACAGGAAGGGGCCATCCCCAAACTGTTCTCACAAAGTTGGGAGCATGAAATTGTCCAGAATGTCTTGGTATGCTGAAGCATCAAGAGTTCCTTTCACTGGAACTAAGGGGCCAAACCCAACCCCTGAAAAACAACCCCACACCATAATCCCCCCTCCACCAAACTTTACACTTGGCACAATGCAGTCAAGCAAGTACCGTTCTCCTGGCAACCGCCAAACCCAGACTCATCCGTCAGATTGCCAGACAGGGAAGCATGATAGGTAGATTTCCAATTGAGTAATATTTTGTTTGCAGTAAAGAAATCAATATCATAGTAAGAATGAATTGCATGTGAAAGTGTCCAATACATCAAAGTTTCAAAACAACCTTTCAAAAAGTTAAGATCTAGAGAAGTTCTGAGATGAGAAGCAGGAGAGAAGTGTTTCTTACAGATCAAGACAGATCCACAGCTGTAAAATTCACTATCAGTCAATGAGAATGACAGCACCACTGGGCATGAATCTCATGAATCGAGTATAGCCAATCGGGTCAGAAGCCATTTCCCATTACAAATGCCCTATAAATATTCAAGAGGTCATCTATAAATTAGCCAGTGCATATCACTGCTCTGTAAAGGATCAATTAGCATACTGTATCACATCATCTGCTATGAGATTTTCAGCCTGTTTGCATCTCATTTCATAAATTTCTCACCGTTTCTTTGCCTCTGTGCAAAAATCTCACTTTCTTGATCCTTTGCTAATGTCTTTAACTGTTCCAATCCAATCTGATGAATTATTAATGTCATTGCTCATTCATTAATGGCCCTTTACACTGGACTAAGTGAACGAGTCGCCTCACAAATTGTGCCAGGGAGACTGTCATCATAAAAGCCCCCCATATAGTTGATTGACAGGTGGCTTCTCCAATCACATGCGTACATCAGGGAGGTAGCTGTGCCCATGAGGTTGCTTGACTTGGCAGAAAGTGAGGAAGGTGTGAGACTTCAGACTTCACTAAATGCCCTTGTCAGCCATTCTGTCTTTATGACACATTGTGTCAAATCAAGGCCCAGTGAGAGGTCAATTTATTAAATATGTTCCACAGCAATTTATGTGACAATTTTCAGAGAGTCGCTTTGACAGGCAGTTGTCAGGCCATATATAAAACACATCTTCATTTAAAAATTACATTTATCATTTGGCATCTATCTATCTATCTATCTATCTATCTATCTATCTATCTATCTATCTATCTATCTATCTATCTATCTATCTATCTATCTATCTATCTATCTGTCTGTCTGTCTGTCTGTCTGTCTGTCTGTCTGTCTGTCTGTCTGTCTGTCTGTCTGTCTGTCTGTCTGTCCTGTCTGTCTGTCTGTTGCTCCTTCCTCTGTTTGTTTGTTCCTTCCTTCTGTCTGTCTATCTATCTGTCACTCCTTCCTTCATTTTCCTTCCTTCCTTCCTTCCTTCCTTCCTTCCTTCCTTCCTTCCTTCCTTCCTTCCTTCCTTCCTTCCTTCCTTCCTTCCTTCCTTCCTTCCTTCCTTCCTTCCTTCCTTCCTTCCTTCCTTCCTTCCTTCAATAGAACAACAGAACAAAGGAAGGGAGGGAGGGTATTTTGTTTGTTTGTTTATTAATTTTAATTTGTAGTTAACAAGATGATAGTTTGCATCGGACTGGTCCTAAAACTATACCCTCATGTTTTTTTAGCTTCCACAGAAGAGCCGAACTATATAGATTTCTTCACTCTAACACGGGCGTCCTCAGCCTTAAACTAATAACAAAGCAGTAGCGAAGTCTTCTCTCATTCTTACAACCTAACACAGTACCCACAACAATTCGTTAAAAACAATAAAGTCCTGGATAAATGTAATGACATGGGTCCGGTGTATTACCTCCCTTGGTTGTCATCGACTGCCCTGATGGTGGATGATAAAAATTCTTTCATTTTCTGGGCTATTGTAGGCAAGGGGACAATTCTTCCATTAATAACATCCAGGGCGGTTGTGTCCTCACCGAATCTTGCACACGGGGTGAACTAAAACCTTTTATGTCTGTGTTTTGGAGCCAAAGTGTCCTGGGCAGATATTTATTATGTGGGTTTCCATGGATAGCAGGCCAAATGGTGCACTAAATGCAAAAAATGAGGCCTGGTTTTCCACTTGTAAGAGTGTTTTTTTCTTTCTTTCTTACAAGCACATTCCAATCAATTCCATTTTTAAATTGTGATTTTTATAGTTGAGTGTAAATCTGTTTGGTAATTTCATTCAAAGTCATTGATTTTTCTTTTTTTCTTCTGTTCTCCATTTGTATAATACAAGACACAACGCAAGTGGAGCACAGTGGAGCAACACAACACAGTCTAGTTATTATTAAAAAAGTTTCTGCTGATCAATGGAAGATCTAACCAACCAAAACAGACTTGAAACTAACTGTATGTGTGGAATGTTTTCAGAAAATGTACAGTGACACTGTAAGCAGATGTAAGAGAAGGAATAAACACTCAGGAATGGGGATGCTCAAAGATGAAGCTACACAGATGATGCAAGAACAATGTAAGACAGTGATACATAGAAACACAGAGAGCGAGAAGGAGTAAACACAAACACACTGAGATCTCTCCCCACGTGACTGACAGTACAGCTTATAACTTTTGGCATAAACTTAGTGTAGCCTGTTGTGTTTGTCTAGTCTCATAATAATTTGAGTTTATCTTAAAAATCATAAGATACCATATGAGTTGGCTCATGCAAAACATGCAACCTTTACTCCCATTGAGAGAGATATTGTTAAGTTCACTTGCTATCCTGTATTTGAAGAAAGGAAATGCTTGCCTACATCAGTAAACAATGTGTTATATAGGCTATTTATTTATGCAGCACACGTTACAAATGTGTGATGTCTGTAGCAATGCTGAAGTCATGGGTTTGATTCTCAAGGGATGCGTGAACTGATATGCATATACAGTACCTTTAGTGCAAGATGTTTGGATCTCAAGTGAATGAGATCTGTGGCCATCATGTTCAAAAAGGACAATAAATACCATAAAAATTAAGTAAAAGTTGTACATACGAGTTTTTCAAATAACTTCAGTCTTCTGAAGTCATTCAAAACATTTGCATATGTTGACAATTTTTTGCACAGTTTCATCATTTTAAGCATAAAATAATTTTCCATTTCCGAGTAAAAAGTCAGAAGAGCAGGGGGCAATGGATGTTCCCTTTCAGTCAGTCACATTCTGCATTACCTCGAAGTCACTGATGTTACGTCGACATCACCGGCGTGATCCCAATTTGACGGTGACGTCGACGTAACGTCTCAGTTCCCTCCTTCAGGGAACGAGGGTAACCTACATAACCGAGCCATTCCCTTTCAGTCAGTCACTTTTGGCGTTACATCAGCATCACAGACATATTGGGATCATACCCGACATGTTGCTGACGTCAGCGTAACGTCTTTTTACACCGAGACGTTTTCTGAAGGTGTCTGTTACTTTATTATATACTAGTATGTATTTATATTTTAAATTAGCGTTATATATATATATATATATATATATATATATATATATATATATATATATATATATATATATGTATGTATGTATGTATGTATATATATATATATATATATATGTGTGTGTATATATGTGTGTGTATATATATATATATATATATATATATATATATATATATATATATATATATATATATTTATTTATATATTTAATTTTTTCAAGAAAATATTTTCTAGTTTTAGTGTTTTTTTCTTTTAGTGAGTTTTTGTCATTTTTTCGTTTTATGTCATTTAAATATTTCTATCTAGCTTTTATTTATATTTTAGTACTTAAACTATTTTAGTAACCTTTCAAATTTTTGTAGTTTTAAGTTTTTCATCTAATAATTATATTTTATTTTATTTAAACTTTGTCAAAAAAATTACAATGTCCAGAAATCAATTTCAATAGTACACAAATTTAATTTATCGACACAGAATTCATGTTTAACATGATAATTTCATCCTTACATCTACTAAAGCCTAATATAAGTGATGTGATACATGCATAGATTTGCATGGAATTCTTGTTGTCTAGTGGTAGAGTTTTTGTTAAGCGCGTCAGAGGTTCTGAGTTTTAATCCGCCCCCTCATATAGATTTTGTTTTTTTCCTCTCATTAAAACTAAATGTGTTCATCAGTGATTCTATATCAAGAGCATGGACACATTTGTGTGCATTTTGTTTTGTGATTTCACCAGAATGAATAGTGAGTCTCTGTGATGGTGTTAAGCGATAGATTGAGGCGTCTGTGTGAAGACGTCAACGGGCACTCGCAAAAACAACACTTCTTTTATTTAACACAAATGAACAAATTGCTAATCAAATGGAGATGTTTCTTTCTATTAGGTACATCCGTGCTGGGAGATGTTTCAAAAACTTTACTTTGAGTTCTCAAAACTGACACATTTTAAGTAATCTGAATTGTTTTGAGTTGTATGAACTTGTTTCTTTTAATTTAGACTAACTACCAAAAGCATTGTGTAACCAGTTAGCAAGGTGGCATTTATTGAATTAGCTAGTTAAAGCTAGTCATGTTTCCACTACTAAAAATTTTAGATTACATTATATTTTTAAGTTAAATGTATGAATTAGATCACTCAAATATTTCAAGTTGAATACAATAAAAATTGAGGCAACATGATTTTGCCAACTTACTCGGGTTTACAGTGTACTTTTTGCTCACATTTGTAAACTGTATGTTGTTTTTAGACAGAGGTTGTACAGTATGTATAAGCCACTCTCACAAATGCTTTTAATTAGTTCATTTCTATGAGTGTAAAGTGAGAAGGTTGAAACGGAGATTTGCATATACAGTGTCTTCAAATGTTTGTGTGATAGTAAATATTCATCACTCTTGTTCTTCTACACAATCCACTGCTGTACACTGATGAGCAGATGTTTGCTCCCTGCGTCTGTCAATCACATGAACCCTGAGGGCAAATCTTCTGCAATCTGTGATCGTGATGTGAGAGTGACGTCTTTTTCACCATCACACTAGTTTGATGCTTTCTCAGTCTCGTTCTCCTTCCTTCTCTCTTAACTTCTTGACAACATCTGCTGATCTTTTGCTCATCTACATATGAGATCAAATACACTCATACTCATGATTTTTCACACTCATTAGACCACCTAACATTACCATAACCATGTTTCTGTCAGTCACACTTGTGTCCTCATATAAGCAGTTGCCAAGCTTTGACTGGTCTGATGATGTTTGCAGTACAAAGCAGATATCTTCAGTTGTATTTCATATTTGTAGTAGGTCATTTCATACAGTAATATTTTGGTATGTTTATCTTTTTTTAATGGCTAGTGTGGTGAGGTTAAGACTTAAGTTTTTGTGAACGGATGTTTGATGGTTTATTCATTGTAAGAAATTAATTATACGACTGTGCTCTTTAAATTGCTTCCATAATCTGAGATACTTTAGAGTGAAACATGTTGAACAAGAGAAAAATCCATTGAGCAATGTTTAGTTTTTAATGTTTTATTTTGTTTTATTTGATATACAGTATGTCATCATGCCTTAATATTCATTTAATGCTTTCATTTTACACGTGACTGATATGGCATGTCATTTTAGCTGATGAAAAAATTGCATATTTACATTATCATCAATTAAACTAGTCAATATTTAAAAAACAAACACAAATTCTAAACACATTTTTCAACATTTTATATTAAATACATTTCTATATAATAAAAAAGTTTATTCACTGTGTTAATAAATAGTGTTAATTAATTTATCCTTCACGTTGGATTCGACTGAAAACTTATAATCTTCTAAATTTATCTTAACAATTTAAACTATAATCTGCATGCACAATAAACTACAGTAAAATGTATTTAAATCTATTGACAGAAAGCTTTTTGCGGGTTATAATAAGATGTTATTTAATAACAGTAGTCATAATAAGCATATTTCCTGTAGCCTACGTGCCTCAGACTTGCGTCGCCAACTCAATCATCAGAATCCTCGGTAATCCTCTGCAAACTTCGACAGCTGGTAGAGCCGGCTCGTTCGGTTCCTTCTGAGTCCTTGGCAGTCCTCTGCAAACTTCGACAGATGTTTGAACCGGCTTGTTCAGTTCCTTCTAAATCCTCGGTAATCCTCGGCAAACTTCGACAGCTGGTAGAGCCGGCTTGTTCGGTTCGTTCTGAGTCCTTGATAATCCTCGGCAAATTTCGACAGATGTTTGAACCGACTTGTTCGGTTCCTTCTGAGTCCTCGGTAATCCTCTGCAAACTTCGACAGCTGGTAGAGTCGGCTTGTTTGGTTCCTTCTGAGTCCTCGGTAATCCTTGGAAAACTTCGACAGCTGGTAGAGCCGGCTCGTTCGGATCGTTCTGAGTCCTCGGTAATCCTCGGCAAACTTCGAAAGCTCGTAGAGCCAGCTCGTTCGGTTCCTTCTGAGTCCTCTGCAAACTTTGACAGCTGGTAGAGCTAGCTCGTTCGGTTCCTTCTGAGTCCTCGGCAATCCTCGGCAAACTTCGACAGATGTTTGAACCGGCTTGTTCGGTTCCTTCTGAGTCCTCGGTAATCCTCAGCAAACTTCGACAGATGTTTGAACTGGCTTGTTCGGTTCCTTCTGAGTCCTCTGTAATCCTCGGCAAACATCGACAGATGTTTTAATCGGCTCGTTCGGACATGCTACTTCGGCTTTTGCATCTTGCGTCATCAGCACGAAACTAAAGTTCGATTAATGAACCGGCTCGACCTGTTACTTGCTGAGAACTGGCTCAAAAGAACGATTCGTTCAAGAACCGAACATCACTACTATTATCTGATTTATATTAAACTTGGAGTTTTTTGGATAGAATTCATCTGTTCTCCTCTTTTTGCCTGAGCACAGCTTTACATATACAATAAGCTTTATATTAGCATGATTTGTAATTGTTTACAAGCTATATCTATATTTCAAGCTATATCTTTAACCTCCAAACTGTCTCATTTAGTGGTCTCTCTTCTTGCTGTCCTCACCGTGGTCT
Organism: Paracanthobrama guichenoti; assembly: GCA_018749465.1. NCBI lineage: Eukaryota > Metazoa > Chordata > Actinopteri > Cypriniformes > Gobionidae > Paracanthobrama > Paracanthobrama guichenoti. Next base: position 34,015,271 of record CM031955.1, read on the forward strand.
TGCTGCGAGATGCTCGCCCACTGCCGTGTACACACTGTCTAAACTTTCACACAGTGCTGGTCTTGGACTAATGAATGTAATATGTCTTGCATTAATAATGCACCTCTGAGTTATTTTCAGCTGCTTGGGGTTAATTATCTGCTTGTTAAAGTTGCATAAGAGTTTGATTAAGCACAATAACAGATAAATAATCTTTGCCTCTCTCCATCCCCTCTCATTACTGATGTCACATGCTTGGCTTATTGCTTACTGAGCTTTCAGTTAACGTGCCTCAAGTGTGTGTGCGCATCATAATTGCATGCATATTTTTGGTCTGGTTGTTTAGTCCTGGTTGTTCAGCTCCGACTAAACGTTGCAAAACATTTTTTAAATGGAAACGGTGGTGCGTTGAACATGCTGTTCTGATGACGCAAGAGATGCAACTATGGCAGCTGAGAAGGCCATTCTTTGTGTTCTTTTTGAAGAATTTACGTAGCCTGGTGAAATCGCTACGTTTTTAATACTGCAAAATACGCTTGATGTTACAGTCACTGCCCTTGCCATCCAGAATAAAAGAGAACATCCCAATCGAGTAAAGGGATTTGTGGAAACCATGGTTCCTAATTATTGTGATCCAACATTTGCCTTGCATTTCAGGATGAAAGGACAAACACTTCAGGTGAAGGATGATCCCTCTTACCTCAAAGACTGTGTTATGATCTATATTATTTTTATTGTGAGTAAGCCTGTTAGGTTTATCATTATTTCTGATCACTGTTGTGCTATGATATTGTAATATTTACCATTATATTATCAAAGGAGTATAGAAAAGTATCACTCCACAATACAATAGCAAAATACATAAATATGTATAGTATTTTATGGACCTGTTGTGCGAGCTGTCTCTTTAATACTGCATGGTTTATATACATGTTGCTGCTGATTGGGCTGACATTTTTGACACACCCACCAAACAAGAGAAAACATATCTCAAACCCGTTGCACACCGTTTCCAGGTTTGAGCTTGAACATGCCCCAGATCTGAGTGTGATTCCACCCTGTAGGTCACTTTTCTACATTGTATTATTTGTCTGTTTGATATTCACAATCCAGCCTATCTTCTCATAAATGCTAATCTGAACAAATAAGCACCTACTGTATTTACTTGTTTCATGATCACTTTCTGTGTCTAAATTTTGCTCAAATGTTTGTTGTTTAATATGTGTAGGTCTGCATCTTGTTGTAGGTGTGCTGAGGGCATTTCAGTTGTGAATGTATGTATGTAAGGGTCATTCGGATAACGACTCTGGTTTATCAGCATCAAGTGCACTTGCTCCAGTGGCACTGTCCTTGCAATAGTGTATGCTAATTCACTTTGAATGAATACTGCTTGTTAAATAGCAGGTAACTGTGTGGCAGCTAACCAAGTGTAATCCAAGTGAGAGAAATTTGAGGGGTAATTTGCTAATGTAGTTCTGTCCAGCCTTAGCAGGAGATCTTGATTTTCTAAACACAGAGCAAGATCTGATTTAAGCAATGAGCAATTCGGCTAAAACAACTAGAAAATGTGTTTTTGTAGGCTACCATTAGATGACTAATAATAGTTTCCATGTGCCCGTAGTGATCAACTTGTAAGCCGAGGACCCCGTGTCTCTGAGTCCTAATGGATTGCAAACACTATTCATAGTCATTATTATTTATACTAATTATTAATGTTAGCTTGTGGTAAGTCAACCAGTTATTTTATTCAACATTATAAAATGGTTAGTTCCAGTCCTTGATTCTGATTTGTCAATTCACAATTAAAATTTATTTACAATAAAACACGGCTTTGACCGCTTCACCCAACAGTTCTGTGTATCACTGCACAACACCCTTAGTAACCAGGTCAGTCCTATGTTCATAATAAAATTCTGTTTAAATGTCCACTACGATATCTTGTCTTTTTAACAGTTTGTCTTTTAACAGTCCTGACACTGACACTGATACTGTTATTCAAAGCATTTGTCAGTTGCATCTTGCTCCGTGTTCGCAAGTTTTAGTCCTTTCAATATCAAAGTCATCTCTGCTGAGTGACTCACTCATAAAGACAGTCTTTGCTGTTCATGGTCAGGGACTGTTTTTTTCCCAAGGAAGGAAGCATTTTAGTGATTTTACTTCATGAAAGTTGCATTGATACATATTTTTTGGCTTTAATATTTGTATTGTGTGGTAACTACGTCGCATCGTGCCTAACAATGCCCTTCAGCCGTGACTTATTTACAATACAGCACAGCCTCACGTAATTTATTGCTTACTTAAAAAGCAATTTCTTGTTTTCTTAATTCAAATACACAGCATCCCAGACAGCAACATAGTGTCGGTCCAGATTCGGCCCACATCTGGTAGGTGTGGAACCCATATGTACCAGATGTGGGCCGGATCTGGGCTGACACTATGTTGCTGTCTTAACTGACAATTTATGTCCTTGAATTTACATTTACACTTTATAAGTCACTTTGTCATGCAAGTGTAAATGTAAATCCATATTTTTATCATTACTAGATTTGGTAGGATTCATTCATTTGATATATTATTAGATGTCTTTTTAAACTTTTTTTTTTTTTTTTTTTTTTTGTCACTGCTGGTTCTGGAACTAGTTTGTTTGAAAGTCAAATAATCCAAAAACATTTTGTAACTATTTAACGTTTAATCTCATCTCTATGTTTGTGTATGATATTCAGAAGCACAACTGATGTTTAGGTTTTGGGGTGGACTTCATGTTTAGGTGTATAAAAAAAGGGGGTTTCTGAACAAATCACATCATATACACTCACCTAAAGGATTATTAGGAACACCTGTTCAATTTCTCATTAATGCAATTATCTAATCAACCAATCACATGGCAGTTGCTTCAATGCATTTAGGGGTGTGGTCCTGGTCAAGACAATCTCCTGAACTCCAAACTGAATGTCAGAATGGGAAAGAAAGGTGATTTAAGCAATTTTGAGCGTGGCATGGTTGTTGGTGCCAGGCGGGCCGGTCTGAATATTTCACAATCTGCTCAGTTACTGGGATTTTCACGCACAACCATTTCTAGGGTTTACAAAGAATGGTGTGAAAAGGGAAAAACATCCAGTATGCGGCAGTCCTGTGGGCGAAAATGCCTTGTTGATGCTAGAGGCCAGAGGAGAATGGGCCGACTGATTCAAGCTGATAGAAGAGCAACTTTGACTGAAATAACCACTCGTTACAACCAAGGTATACAGCAAAGCATTTGTGAAGCCACAACATGCACAACCTTGAGGCGGATGGGCTACAACAGCAGAAGATCCCACCTGGTACCACTCATCTCCACTACAAATAGGAAAAAGAGGCTACAATTTGCACAAGCTCACCAAAATTGGACAATTGAAGACTGGAAAAATGTTGCCTGGTCTGATTTCTGTTGAGACATTCAGATGGTAGAGTCAGAATTTGGCGTAAACAGAATGAGAACATGGATCCATCTTGCTGTTACCACTGTGCAGGCTGGTGGTGGTGTAATGGTGTGGGGGATGTTTTCTTGGCACACTTTAGGGCCCTTAGTGCCAATTGGGCATCGTTTAAATGCCACTGCCTACCTGAGCATTGTTTCTGACCATGTCCATCCCTTTATGACCACCATGTACCCATTCTCTGATGGCTACTTCCAGCAGGATAATGCACCATGTCACAAAGCTCGAATCATTTCAAATTGGTTTCTTGAACATGACAATGAGTTCACTGTACTAAAATGGCCCCCACAGTCACCAGATCTCAACCCAATAGAGCATCTTTGGGATGTGATGGAACGGGAGCTTCGTGCCCTGGATGTGCATCCCACAAATCTCCATCAACTGCAAGATGCTATCCTATCAATATGGGCCAACATTTCTAAAGAATGCTTTCAGCACCTTGTTGAATCAATGCCACGTAGAATTAAGGCAGTTCTGCAGTTCTTATATATATATAAATAAAGAGGTCCCAAGACAGAACCCTGTGGAACACCAGAGGAAACATAAGTGGGTCTCGATTTAAATTGTTTAAGTTGTACAGCTTGAATGCAGAATGAATGGTCTGTAAGATAGGAACGAAACCAGCTTAAAACCGAAAAGCAGCACCTTGTTGAATCAATGCCACGTAGAATTAAGGCAGTTCTGAAGGCGAAAGGGGGTCAAACACAGTATTAGTATGGTGTTCCTAATAATCCTTTAGGTGAGTGTAAATTCTTACAAAATTACACAAAATCAAAATCATGAGATTCAGTTGCTATACTGTATTGCCAACAGTATTGGGACACCCCTTCAAATCATTGATTTCAGGTGTTCCAATCAATTCCATGGCCACAGGTGTATAAAATCAAGCACTAGGCATGCGGACGCTTCTACAAACATTTGTGAAAGAATGGGTTACTCTCAGGAGCTCAGTGAATTCAAGCGCAGTACTGTGATAAGTCTATTCGTGAAATTTTCTCACCACTAAATAACTTTCTGCAGTGTCAATAACTACAGACCTCCAAACTTCATGTGGCCTTCAGATTAGCTCAAGAACAGTGCGTAGAGAGGTTCATGGAATGGGTTTCCATAGCCGAGCCACTGCATCCAAGCCTTAAGTGCAATGCAAAGCGTCAGATGCAGTGGTGTAAAGCACGCCACCACTAGACTCTAGAGCAGTGGAGACATGTTCTCTGGAGTGATAAATCACACTTCTCTGTCTGGCAATCTGATGGATGAGTCTGGGTTTGGCGGTTGCCAGGAGAACGGTACTTGCCTGACTGCATTGTGCCAAGTGTAAATTTTGGTGGAAGGGGGATTATGGTGTGGGGCTGTTTTTCAGGGGTTGGCCCCTTAGTTCCAGTGAAAGGAACTCTTAATGCTTCAGCATACCAAGACATTTTGGACAATTTCATGCTCCCAACTTTGTGGGAACAGTTTGGGAATGGCCCCTTCCTGTTCCAATATGACTGTGCATCAGTGCACAAATCAAGGTCCATAAAGACATGGATGAGTGAGTTTGGTGTGGAGGAACTTGACTGGCCTGCACAGAGTCCTGACCTCAACTCAACAGAACACCTTTGGCATGAATTAGAGCGGAGACTGCGAGCCAGACCTTCTCGTCCAACATCAGTGTCTGATCTGACAAATGCGCTTCTAGAAGAATGGTCAAAAATTCCCATAAACACACTCCTAAACCTTGTGAAAAGCCTTCCCAGAAGAGTTGAAGCTGTTATAGCTGCAAAGGGTGGGACAACTCCATATTAAACCCTACGGATTAAGAATGGGATGTCATTAAAGTTCATGTGCATGTAAAGGCTGGCATCCCAAAACTTTTGGCAATATAGTGTATTTCTTTTTGATAGTCCATGGTGTTTGGCATTCAGTGTTAAGATTTTAAAACCAATGTTAAAATCAGTCATATACGCCAAATATAAATGAGTTAAACTATACTATGGCTGATATTATGGTATGTTGTAAAATTAGGGAAATGTGAAGTTTGTGTGGTGGAGGTAGAGCAGAAAAAAATGCAGTATATGCCAACAGCTGTTTATTTATCATTTGTGTTCTGATTGGTGGGATTAATGTATTTTTTTCACACTTACATTTATTTTAGTTTGAACTTAAATTTAAATGTATGTTTTTGAACTTTATATGCTGCTTGCAAGAACATTTATTTGGTCTGAACACTATTTTTGGGGAGAAAGCATCTAACCTTTTAGTGGACACAAATAAACATCCTCTATATATTGCTTTATATTGTGCAGCTAGCTACACCGCACCTGCTGAAGATTTAGTGCCTGTAATCTAGTTTACACTAAACTAAAGCCTGTGTTGTAGTATCTTCTCCTCCTCACGCCCGTGTGACCTGCACTTCATTACTGTGATAGTATTTTACTCAATCACAGACTCCCTGCTCACTGACTCTCCTGGTAGCTGTCAAACACTTTATCTTCAAACAGGTTTAATCCTGCTTTAATACCGACTGAGTCATGATAAAATAACTCTTATAGAGAGAATCCTTTTAGCCAAAGGCAGCCCTTTGTAGAGGGTGGGCTAAGCATTTAGGAAGGATCTCAGAAACAGATCTAAGCCTCAGATGACTCTAAGATCTGACACACTAGCTCATCTTCATCTGTCTTCACTGTGGGGCAGGTGGCTGAGGTGGGCGTCTTTTGCAACTCATCCTGCAGTCCTGTTTGCATGTAACTCACAGATGGGGATGGCCCATGGATTTGTGAAATGTGGTTGTTATTTTTACTGATTTGAGAAAAATCTGTCAAAAATAACAACCATACTGTAAACCACACTGTTTTTTAGTGACACAGATTCCATATAAACAAACAAAAGTATGAGCTTGTACAAGCTCAAAAGTACAGCATTGATGGAAAAAATACACATAAAGATTCAAGTAAATAAATAAATAAATAAGTGTGTGTGTGTGTGTGTGTGTGTGTGTGTGTGTGTATTTTATCTATATTTATTTTATATAAACAAAAGCATGCAGTCAACAATGTACAACAGTGAATAAAAATACAATTAATATGCAGGTATATTTCTCAAGAGTGTTTATTACCCATTGAACACTGGAATTGGGCAGACAATACGGACATAAAAAAAAAAAAAAAAATTTATTATATATATATATATATATATATATATATATATATATATATATATATATATATATATATATATATATAATAGTTAATTTTGGACCCTGTGGCACTACATTCCCGTTTGGCAAAATCCAAAAGATTGTTGTTTTTTGCAAGTTTACAAAATATGTATTATGTTTTTATTTGTGTCACTACATGCCTTCTACTTCCTTCCAAAAAAACAAAAAACAAAACAAAACAAAAAAACCCTCCAAAATAATATCATAATAATTTAGCATTATACAGCAGATAAATACAAGGCAAACACTTGTTTGTTTGTATAAAAGTTATTTGAATTCAGGCACTGTTGGACAGCTTGGCTCTTAAATGTTTAAACCAGCCTCTGCTTTGACGGGCTGTAATTTTGCGCAGATGCTCGTTGGTGACAAAAACGGAACACACAACAATTACCAATCAGTCTGCTGAATGTGAGAGCTCATGTGGATAATGACAGCAGAGCGGTGAACTTTGATTGGAAGGTGGGCACTCAGACTGACTCTGTCTCTCTCTCTCTCTCTCTCTTGTCCTTAACTGCCAGTATCCTCAATGCTTCAGGACTTCACTTAACATTTGCTCCTTTTTCTCTTTCTCTCTCTACGTCCTCTGTATAATTTAAAATAATTTGGCTTTTATTGCGCCTTTTCAAGTACAACTTTCACTGAAACCCACTATGGTGATGTTTGAAATGGCAAACTCATTCTATTTCTATTCACCATGCATACTTCACACTATGGCTACATTCACACTGCTGAAGACCCCCTGTGTTGAATGGTTTATGTGATGTTTTTAATACGCTTTAAGACAGTGGTCACCAACCTTTTCAAGCCAAAAATCCCTGACCTCGGCCTTGATGAAAGGCAAGATCTGCCTATAGATTTTTCATGGTCGATTCAGTTTTTTTGTTTTTTTTACAAGCAATTGTAAAGCTATTTCCGATTCCAGCTGCCGAGGTTCTTTGTTTAAGCACATTTATTAGTTGTTTATTTGCTCTATAACAGGCCAAACTGGCTTTGAAAAAGGCAGCCATTTGAAATGAGAGGCAACCACTGCATTTTAATCACAATCCAAACAAAGATACATAGCATTTGGTAGCATGAGCAGTTGTTTTTTATTTAAATTAGATTGCATAATTTCAATGACTTTAGCATTGTGAAAATGTTACATAGACACCTGCACAAAACAAAAACAGATGGACTGAATAAAAATGCAAATTCACTCTCTGACAGTAGGTGGTGCTTATGGAAAAGAAGCGTTTCTTTGGGTACCGCTGTAAAAATGCCATCAAAACTATTCTGAAGACTGTCAGTTTCGTTCAGAGATACATTTATGTAACCCCCTCCCCAATTCAATATTTATATTTTTCTTCCTATAGTTCAAGCATCAGTGATCTTGCTGGGCTTATTTATACCTGGTCTAGCCTACTTCATGTGTTTTTACAGATCAGATATCTGTCTGATTTATCAAAACAATTCCATGCACTTGGTCACATTAATGTGTCTCCGCAAAACGGATATAAATCCGATCTTAAATTCCCGGCTATATGCCTTTTATTATTACTTTACAATACGGGTGCACTAATATGCATTAATTCATGCTTAACTAATGCACAGATAATCATGAGTTAATGTATGACTCATGAAGAACTAAACCATTTATTAATGATTGCTTCATCAGCAACTAATGAACATTCTATATGATTAATAGATTAAGAAATCATTAAATTGTTATTAGTTAAATGTGTCAATGTATTAATTCCTTAATAACATATTCTATTAACTAATAGTGTAAATTCATATGTTAATTACCACAACGGGTCGAAGCCATACATTTCAACTTCCAGTTGTCTGCTTTAATTAATCATTAGCTAATGGTTTACAAAGGTATCATTATGTTATGACTTTACTTGTTGAGGCACATAACTATTAACTAATTGTTAAGTAATATGTCATTGTGGTTATGGGTTTTGAATTAATTTTGAATTATCATTCAGATGAATCTGGGCCGTGTTAACATCCTGTTAACAGACTTCATAATATTTTCACACAAATGACATTCAGGAAATTATTGCAATACAGTTTGTGTGCAAGTCCGGAATAGAGATCAGCCAAAATGAAACTAAAAACTGTCCGGTTGCTAATTGTGTTTGGAGCACAAAACCAGCTGTTTCTGATTTATGGCGGTCAAATTTGTGCGGTGTGAATTTTGATCGTGATCGACAGTTGGCGACCACTGCTTTAAGACAAACCATGTGCAAATTCATAAGTCAACACCTGAGTATTTTCTCCTTAAAACTGCAGTGAAAAAAGACTCAAAAAATTCAAAACTTCAAAAGCGCTGTTTGAAATTGCCAGTGTTTTCGTCACAAACTACCTTGTAACCAATCACGTCAATGTGTGGGCGGGCTTTAGCTGTGAAGCAAGGGAGTCTCAAGAGAAGCCAGGTTATCCTGGGTTATCTTTCTGTTGAAAAACAGAATATAGCGGGTGAATTGTGCAATATAGCGGGTGAATTGTGTATATGATGTATATTACGATGTTATGATGAACTATATGCCTTTCTTCACTGACATTCTAAGTTGTCTCTAAGGATGCTGATTTTTAGAAGGAAGATGAGTAACAATAACAATAGCAACACATTATTAGCTGTTTGATCACATTATTAGCTGTTAGTCAAGCAAAAAGCTGATCATATCAATTGCCGTTATGTGTCCGATGCTGTAGGGAGTGATGCATAAAATGCATTACCATCCTGATACGTGGACTTGTAGATGAGCCTACATGAGGGAGGCGGGTCCCATTTGCATATTCATAATTGAGTATGAACTAGTTACGGTCCTGAATTGACCCGCAGGTAGCCTAGAAATCTAGACGCACCCTAGCGGCAGCAAATCTAATTTGCCGCGAGTTTAGTCTAGCAACTCTCGGTAGACCAGCAAACTGGAGAAACCAAACTCTGGTCAGGCCAATCACATTGTGTATGGAGTCGGTGGGCGGGCTTAACATAATGACGGCAGAGTTGCAGAGGTTCCACGTGCTACTTAAAAACAAAGAAGCTGGCGAACAGCGGTCTTTCGAATCGGCTTTGGCCTCGACTCTGGGAGACTTGTTAAACTTTTCTTTGAGAAAAGAACAAAGAACAGCACTGAAGTCATTCTTAAGAAAGGAAGATGTGTTCAAAGTTTTGCCGACCGGATACGGCGAAAGTTTAATCTATCAATTAGCTCTGCTTCACCTTCTTTGCTCTGGTTGGTTGTAGTGCTATCCTATTGCATGCACAGGGACAACCATTTATCCTGCCCCTCAGATTGAGCCCTGCCAATGGTGAGTTCCCAGACCCAACATCTTGATGTTCAGGCTAACCGCAGGCACAAAAGAACGATAACAAAGACTGTATGTCCTATTCTTCTGCAATCCAGAATTTCAGCACAGCTGAAAGGTTTGTTTGAGCTGCGCCCTCTACTGTACAGGCGTGAATTTACATTTCCTTTTTTTTATAATTTTTTTTATTAGGAAAACAAACAAGCAAGCCCAGCTCAAATGAGAAAAAGTAACAATACATTACTTTCCATAAAAAGTAACTGAGTACCGCAAGTGCCGCAAACTGCTGTTTGCAACATATCGTGTACTGCATACTTTATCATATACTAGTTTTATATTAAATAGTAGGCAGTATACATTTGTAAACTGTGTATTATTGAGTAGTGTGCACATATTCCATTCTGAACAAAGCCCTTTAGACTAAAATTGTAAATATCATACTACATGCTACTCATGCTGTTTCTGCAGTATATGCACTGTGATAACACTTTACTACCATAAGTTGTTGTATTTGTAAATGGCAGAGTAAAGCGACACAACTGAGGTCAAATAGGTCACATGACAATCTCAACATTGTGGATTCTGCATGTAAATGCATCAAATGCAGTACATACTTGTAATAAAGTTAGTAGTTCAGGGAAGGAGGCGGGAACTGGCGAATGTTTAACACTTTAATATATAAATAAATACAAAACGAATGTAAAAGCGGCAGCCCCTCTAGGACAACTGTCGCACACACATAACTAAAATATAACATAATAAATAGTCCAGGCCTGGTGTGTTCTTTTGTCCTTCACTGTCATCGCTCCTCCTTTTATGCTTCCGAATCTCCTCCGTGAGGTACAAGACCAATGCGACGTGCAGGTGACACTTATTATCAATCACGCCACCGGATTTGCCCTATTCTCACGGCCCTTGGCTTGCTACAATATGCTTGTGGATGCATTGAAGTCATTTGCCAGTTCCATTCATGTAGCATAATACTATTTAAGAATTTGAAATATTGCATATGATAGTATATAGTGTTTACTATGCAGTATGCATTGTCCTTGTCGTTTTGGCGGTTTCATTTAAGTGTCATCCTTTTCTGTACATGTGTTTATGGAAGTGTGATGTGCATATTGAAGCTCAAATGTAATACTCCTTTTGCAGTCTATTTGAACAATGGTGCTTCCTATCAAGAGGATGGTACAAAGTAGCACTTACATTGTCCTGACCTCAAACACTTGAAATGAAGAGCAGGAAAACAATAAAATACATCCATCAGAGAAATACCAAGCCCACCTCCTGGATGATTATAAGCCATTTGAGGATAGGCGTAATCCTATTGTGCTACAGATAATCACAGATTTATATGGAGCAATCAGGTGTGATGTGCTGTATTATGTATTTCTAGAGATCATAATCCCTGATTGAATGGTCTTTGTGTCTGCGGGAAATGAAGCCAGGTGCACCTGTACGGAGGAGGGTAATCCTTTTGCTGGAGTAAACCAAGAGCAAACCATTTATGATTAATACCGGAAGCCAGAACAGTGGACTTGGTGTGTGAGGAAGATTCCTGAATATCAGGTGTTACATCAGGTGAGGGCTATAACCAGGTTGTAGAGATAGAGGGATGAAAAGGTGTGTGTGTGGCCTGCAACCCTACATAATGAAGGCAAAATGTGTCCACAAAGATGGCAATATCCGAATGAGGAAAACTAGCCTAGAAATCTAGACGCACCCTAGCTGCAGAAAATGTCATTTGCAGCCAGGGTCGTCTAGCAACTCTCCGTTGGCTTGCGAGCTTGAAAGACCAAACTCTAGTCAGGCCAATCACATTGTGTATAGAGTCAGTGGGCGGGCTTAACATAATGATGGCAGAGTTGCGACGGTTCCATGTGAATTCCCTGCTACTTCCCTGCTAACAAAGAACGGCACTGAAGTCATTCTTAAAAAAGGAAGATGTGTTTGGAGTTTTGCCGACCGTATACGGCAAAAGTTTAATCTGTCAACTAGCTCTGCTGGTGGGAAAACGGACTCAGCCACAACCCGCTTGTGATTGCTGTCTCACCACTGAAAGCGCGCTGGTTGGTTGTAGCACTATCCTATTGCATGCAGAGTGAATTTGAAAGACAACTGTTTATCCCACCCCTCAGATTGAGCCCTGCCAATGGTGAGTTCCCAGACCCAACATCTTGATGAGGGTCTGGCTTGCCAGGCTAGAGGAAAACAGCTTATAAATCATACTAAGTGATGTTTATTGAAACTGTAAAAATGCATAGCATTTTGTGTGATGGGTAGGTTTAGGGTTAGTTTAAGGGGACATAATATACAGTTTTTTACAGTATAAAAATCATTATGTTTATGGAAAGTCCCCATAAAACATGAAAACGCAACATTGTTGAATGTGATGTGATTGTTGAATACTGCAATACTGCAAATCCAGTCTCACCTGTTACGTAACACATTTGCATAATTCAAGCCTATGCTCTTCATTGGCTGCCCACAAATTATATCTATACCAACCATCTATGCACATCTTGGCAATATAATCGGCATTGACTAGTACATTTTTTAGTTTACTTGCCAGACTGATAAACTATTTTATTTATATTAGTGCTGTCAAATCAATTAATCACGATTAACTGCATCCAAAATAAAAGTTTGTATTTACCTAATATATGTGTGTGTACTGTGTATAATTATGTGTATACAAATATGCACACATGCATGTATATTTAATAAATGTTTTTTTTTTTTTATAAATATTTATATACAATATTAATTATAAAAATAAATATACAGTATACATGCAAATATTTCTTAAATATAGACATTAATGTATTTATATATACATAATTATACAGAGTACACACACATATTATGTAATAAACTTTTATATATCGCGATTAATCGTTTGACAGCCCTAAAATATATACACACACACAGACCAAAATGATAAACACTTTTATGCCCCCATTTTTCATGAGATGAGACCTTTTCTATGTACACAAAAGGCCTATTGCTCTCAAATATTGTTCTAAATTGGTCTAATTCTGTGTAAGTGAGCACTTCTCCTTTGCCGAGATAATCCATCCACCATCCATGGCATATCAAGATGCCATGTATACATGAATGAATGCATAGTTACCATTTTAACTGAACTTAGTATGACATACCCCTGTGGCGGGAAACATGAAGCCGCTAAATTAATCTAACTATGCCACCCTGGTGGAGAACCAGGGAAATACTCCAAATAAGGACACAGGTAAGTTTAACAACTGAAGACAAAGGAATCGATCATGAGACGGGATATCGTTACAAAAATAGATTTTATTATAAAAGACATTAAAACTTGCTTGTGAGACATGTCTAACATCACAATAATTCTCCAGAGCCAGGTTTCGCAGGAACAAGGCAGGCCGGCTGTAACTCAGGAGGTTGTTTAAACCCACCTCAAATTTACACCAAATCAGACACCACGCACACACACCATAAGGACGTTGTGTCAGCACACTAGAGGCTGACATTTTTTCGGGAATCCAGCTGGTCACAGGAATCCCGTGGGAGGGGAAACAAAATCACTATTAATCACGTGATTGAGGGGAAAACATTTCAGCGGAGTGGGCGGGACCGGGAATCATAATAACACTATGATACCAACAATATGCACAAATATACCATTTATATAAATTAACTATACGTTTTAATTTTGAACTCCGTTCTAGTTGCCCTGTCTCTATGCTCTCCTGTTTGCTTTGGTGTGGCTGGTTCGGTGAATGACGTGCTCCACACCCACATGGTTGGCGGTAATGCACTAAGTTGATATGCCAATTGCCAACCACCAATAACATAAGAGAAGGCAGCTTCCCCATGCACTTTGTAGCCACGAAAATCATAATCAAAATGCAATCAGACATTAAAGCCATGCTGCAACGACTACTGTCGGAAAATGATACCTCAATTGTGTTCACCAACATTTCTGGGCGGTCTGAAGTAACCAAAAAGACAGCTTGAAAACGCCATACGCCAGCTGCAAGACATTTACGTGCGTGTGTGCTTGCATAGATTTACATGGAATTTAATGTGTGTACATTGTTTAAGCTGGCTTTCAGTTCAATAAAATAACAAACTACATTTTGGATTTTTATTCAACTAAGTGGGGCATGCTGTGATCTGTACTGAATTTTTTACTGTGACAGATTCCAGCCCAACAAAAAAAAAAAACACACACACACACAGGAGTGGGAGAGAACGGGAATCATTCATCGGGGACGGGATTTTCCCCCAGTTTTTTTGTTTTTTTTTGTAGTAGGAGTGGGACGGGAGAGGTTTGAAAATCCACTCCCGTGTCACCCTCTACAGCGCACACAGCACACCGTGAAACACTCCACTGAATGAAGCAGCTAGCCTCCCCCGTTCCACCATCTACCCTGGCTCCTGGAGGAAAAAAAAGAGACACATTAACAAACAGTCACAACCACAAAATGTACACAAATTACACTAAATAATAAATAAAAAAAACAAAAGGTGGTTTACAGACACTGTGCGCCGGCTCCCTGGCAACACATACAGCGAAAGCAGCGGGACCACCCCTAAACGGCACCGAAAGGACAGGACGAAGAGTGAATTTAGAAAAAAAAAAAAAAAAAAAAGGGACCCCAAGTAAAACAGCAGCGGCGTCACATGTAGCGTGAAGTTCAATTCCCCTTCTACCTTTAACAAAACAGATTTACTGAATTCACCAAATTCACCAAGCCCCAAATGTGAGAAAGGGAGAGGCATACTTATGATTTGGGTTGAATAAACACCAGACGCAAAGCTGTATGGTTAGTCCCAACAGGTACTGTGAATCAGTCTATAGGCCAGTGTTTAACGTGCTATTGCCGCTATACTGAGAGCAATACAATATAGTACAAAAGCAAGTAACCAAGGGATTTAAAATGAACACAACATACCTGAGCGAACTCCGCCACAAACTTGCCACAGCACAGACGCCACCAACGCCACTCTAAATTATAAATAGTGCATATTTTAATACAGCGCAGCCATAAGCAGCTCACATTACACCATCAGCAGGATCTCAACATACCTGTACAGGAACGGGACGGGGACGGGGACGGGGACGGGAAGGAAATGCCAGGGGGAAAGCAATCCCAGAATCAAACAGGACCATACGAACCCATCAAAATAAAGGTCCTTAAATACTACAGCCGCTTGCACCTCATTGGTTTACCAATCATACCCAGGCAGGCCAATAAGAGAAGTCACTTCCCCTGCCACACTAGGACTGGTAGTGGTGCTTAAGATATTGTTGGTCATTCATTGTTTCTGTAAAAAATTATAATAGTAATGGATAATAGTAAATGATTAATAAGATAATAATACAACTACTAATTCTGCTGCTAATAACAATATACAACGCACTAAGGATTGATGAGCTGCTGGGTTCATGAATATTAATCACGTTGTCTGCTTTCGCTCAAACTGATTTGCTGAAATCAAAACAGTGAAGGTAATATTTGCCCATTAATCCCGCCCACTACCGGAGAAACTGCATATTTTCTGCTTGTTCTTTAAAGAACAATAATTCAGGAAAATACAACAAAGAATATGGTTTACATGTAGCACGTTGAATCTGTGTGGTATTTGATACTCTCTCTCTTTGCGTGTGTGTGTGTGTGTGTGTGTGTGTGTGAGACAGAGTGTGAGAGAAACAACACTCTCAGCAAAGCGACGGCGAGTTGTGTGCCTTCACACTAGAGTTTACAGTACGTCAAATACAGGTATGCTGCACACCCGTTGAGCTGAACTGAAATACACAGATCATTTGCCGGAAAGCGAAACTCTGTTTTTCTGACTGTTCAGCGAGTGAAAATATATCTATGCTAAACTTATTCTTAGCCTCTAACACAGGCAAGGAAAATCTAAACATTTATTAGCCAATGGCTAATGATAGATATTATTTAGTCGCCCAGAGTAAAGGTTTACTCGCATATGTGAGTAATTTACTCGCATTGTAAAGGGTTGTATACTTTGGTTTGTGTTGTCGACATGTTGAGAAGACTGTTTTCAGCACTGTAAATCCACTTTGCATGCACTTCAAAAGGATGAAATTCAGATATGGTAATTGCCATTTAATTTCCGACACATGCTGTAAGGGGTAGACCAGTCACAGTAGACTGAGACTGGCCCATCTGACCAATCAGAACAGAGTAGGCTCACTGGAAGGAGGGGTTTAGAGAGACTTATTCTTCGAATTAACAGTTTTCTGACTCTTTGAGAAATGAGGTGATGCATTGTATATTTTGAGAAAATTTAAGTGTTTTTTGACCTTGGATGCATGTAAATCTGTTGTAGGAGACCTCTAAAATAAAGGGACCTTAGGAAAAGAATTAGGAACCTTTAAAATAGCATAGGGTCACTTAATACAAAATCTCCTTATAGTTACCATTTTTTCATGAGATTGGGTTGATCCCCCCCATATTATAGGAGACATTTGTGACTGCATCAGACCGCATTTAAATACATATTGAAAAGATCAGTGATTTATGTACTGTATTTCAACACAGGTTTCACATGCATCCCTTATCTTGTTGTTGAATTGCTTTTATTCATTGCTTTTCTTCTTTTAGAATCTTTTATTTAATTTTCTCATAAAGCAAAATTCAGTTTGACATCTTTTTTGCACTATTTTAAGTGTAAGAACCACATCCGTCTGTGGTGGATCCTCATGTAGATGGTTTAGTACACGTTGTATGATGAGCTCGGTAAAGCGGCAGTTTCCTCCTAATCTCTAACCATTTCTTCTCCTAATCTCCTCCATATCACTTTAAAATATACTGTAGCAGTCTGTGCAGAATTCAAATGTGTCCAATGCGCTCCAGATTCCAGATTTCCAGATTTTAGAAAGCATTTGATTGGACAGAAAATCTGATGAGAAGCCGTGCAGTGTGATGTCATCAAATCACTGCAGAAGTGATAGGCTGTAAGTTTTCAATGCTTATATCTTCTAAATGGGAATTTTGTCATTGTTTTGGAGCACACTAGCTTATCAATAACACTAAAGCTAACATATTTATAATAAAAGCCAATAATTCAATTTCAAATTCAATTTTGATTTCATGTGGACTTTAAGGTATATTGACAGCACCTGTGGCACACTGTTGATAATAACTTCAACTCATCTCTCAGTTTGTAAAAAGTAATCAATAAACATGTTCACAGAAATCCTTTTACAATGGATGTTATGGGGGTAATATGCTTCACATTCGTCCATTGACAATATTTTTACAAACTTAACAATGAGTTTAAATTATTATTTGAACATGCTGCAGATGTTGTCCATAGAATGTGCACTGAATTTGGAGCATTCAAACACTAAAACAATCATGATCACATTATAATGGAGAATGGCATTTCTCTCTATTGCTGTGACAAAGCCTGTCTGTATTTCATTAGTTATTATTCAGTCATGGAGCTCCTCTTTTCGTTCTTAATCACATACAGCATATTTTAGATGAATGACTAATTTTAATAAAAATAGGCCTTTTATTCCTCTATGAAATTTCTATATAAGTCCTCAATATGTATGACCACTTATCAATGCAGAAATAAAATTTTAGACATTTTAAATCAGAAAAGAGAGACAGAGAAAATGTGCAATAATCATACATATTTCTCTATCTTGCATCTCATTAGTGAGGTCTGTGCCCTTTGTTCCAAAACCTAGTGAGCTGCCTAAATAGCTAGAAAAGCTAGGTTCTAAAAGTCATGATCATGATTTTAGCCTTCTGTTTGAAGAGGCGTGTCTGCTGTGAGACTTCAGTGTAAACGCCCACTGCTGTGATTGGCTAACATCTTTGCATATGGAATAGCTAAGTATTACATGTGGAAACTTTTAGCATGTTTTTACTATTACAACTCTCAAGGATTAGCATTATATTTACATCTATAGCATTATATTTAGATATAATATTATATGTGGCATGAAAGGTTGCAGTGATGAGCATTGTAGCCAATCACAGACGTGCTAAGCGCATGAACACTATGATTTTGTCATTGTAACTCGATTTCTGCACACTCATGAATGCTGTCATCATAACTAACAGTGCAAACATAATGTAAATAAGAGATTTATTGATTACAAACCCGATTCCAAAAAAGTTGGGACACTAAAAACAGAATGCAATGATGTGGAAGTTTCAGATTTCAACATTTTATTTAGAATACAACACAGATGACATATCAAATGTTTAAACTGAGAAAATTTATCATTTTATGGGAAAAATAAGTTGATTTTAAATTTCATGCGCTCAACACATCTCAAAAAAGTTGGGACAAGGCCATGTTTCCCACTGTGTGGCATCCCCTCTTCTTTTTATAACAGTCTGCAAACGTCTGGGGACTGAGGAGACAAGCTGCTCAAGTTTAGGAATAGGAATGTTGTCCCATTCTTGTCTAATACAGGCTTCTAGTTGCTCAATTGTCTTAGGTCTTCTTTGTCGTGTCTTCCTCTTTATGATGCGCCAAATGTTTTCTATAGGGTGAAAGATCTGGACTGCAGGCTGGCCATTTCAGTATTTTCATTCGTCAAATTTTGATTTGTCTGACCACAGAACAGTTTTCCACTTTGCCACAGTCCATTTTAAATGAGCCTTGGCCCAGAGAAAAAGCCTGCGCTTCTGGATCATGTTTAGATATGGCTTCTTTTTTGACCTATAGAGTTTTAGCCGGCAACGGCGAATGGCACGGTGGTTTGTGTTCACCGACAATGTTTTCTGGAAGTATTCCTGAGCCCATGTTGTGATTTCCATTACAGTAGCATTCCTGTATGTGATGCAGTGCCGTCTAAGGGCCCGAAGATCACGGGCATCCAGTATGGTTTTCCGGCCTTGACCCTTACGCACAGAGATTGTTCTCTGAATCTTTGGATGATATTATGCACTGTAGATGATGATAACTTCAAACTCTTGGCAATTTTTCTCTGAGAAACTCCTTTCTGATATTGCTCCAGTATTTTTGGCCGCAGCATTGGGGGAATTGGTGATCCTCTGCCCATCTTGACTTCTGAGAGACACTGCCACTCTGAGAGGCTCTTTTTATACCCAATCATGTTGCCAGTTGACCTAATAAGTTGCAAACTGGTCCTCCAGCTGTTCCTTATATGTACATTTAACTTTTCCGGCCTCTTATTGCTACCTGTCCCAACTTTTTTGGAATGTGTAGCTCTCATGAAATCCAAAATGAGCCAGTATTTGGCATGACATTTCAAAATGTCTCACTTTCAACATTTGATATGTTATCTGTATTCTATTCTATGTTATATGTGTATCTGTATTCCCAACTTTTTTGGAATTGGGTTTATATAACGTGAGTTTTGGCAAGAGTCCAGAACTCAGTCACTGATAAGCTTGCACTGTTTTTGATTGACAGCTCCAGTGATTGTAAAGGGAGTGTCCTTTGATCGCTTTCTATATATAATTTAATCACAGTTTAAATAACTTGGGATGATTATTTTCATCCTACTAAGAGAAACAATGTGAAGTTGATCGTTTAGTCACTGGTTTGACACATAATCAATGAACATCTGACTGTACATGAACTACATATCAGAAATCACTGATCACAGATCAGGCATCAGAATTAACACGGTTCCTTACATGTCGTATAATAAATAATGCTTAACCGAGACATTAAAACTGTTGAAAATAAATTCCTAGCATTATGAACCTTTTGAAAGTAATGTTATTTGTAGTCCTGTATTGTTCTTCTCTCCTCGTCATCTCACTAACACGCCAGTGGGCGGGGCCAAAGTTGCAATAATGAAGTAGGCTTTGATTTTCTTCTGCAGAGGCAGTCTTTCTTTCCACAAGGAACTGTTCTCTGGTCTTGGTTTCAATAAAATCTTTTTTTGGACTAACAAGGAAGATTTCAGTTCTGAAACTTACAGGATAGTCTCATATTATGATGACCACTGGTATGTCAAAATTTTCTCAGTTCATTATCTCTTTAATGCTTATCAGAGAATCATATTGTCTTCTTTGCTGTTTGAGTGATGAATAGAGTTGATGCCTATGTAGAGTGATTCAAATTAGTCACTTTTGGGCTTCCATTTCAGTTAGGACGCTGCCTTAGAAAACTGCTTCCTGTGTAGACCGCAGATATAAAGGAAGCTTACTAGGTAGACCAGAGCCAGAGAGAGCAGTGGGAGCAGAAGGCTGATCATCCAAGGATGTCATCTGTGGATACTCCTGCACTTCCACCGAAGAAACACAAGACAAATGTCACACAGTGGCCAAATATATATAACCTCTGAAACCAGGTGGTCATTTCCTTTTCAGGGAAGCAGAGCCAGGCCTGAAATGGTAGAGTAGTCTACTGGGTAAAGACCTGCCATTGTAGGGGTCACGGATTCATTTGCAGTTTGGAACAACCTATGAACTAAAGAATACCTTTGAGCCAGACTTGTAATACCAGGTTACTCCCAAGGGATCAATGTTTGGCTGGTTATCATGGTCCAGTCAGCCCCTGCTGGTAACTACACCATTTTGGGGGCCAAAAGTATGCTTTGCAAGCAACATACACTACCTCTTTTTAAAGGTTAATTGTTTTTGAAACTGGCTGGGTTAAAAAACAACCCTACTGGCAACCCAGCGCATATTGGGTACATATTGGACAAAACACATGCAGGGTTAAAGTAACCCTTTTAAAATATAACTGTATATATTTGGCTCATAATGCTTTAGGGGGTCCCTGCAGCCCCCGCGCATCACTAGTGCTAACTGATATTGCAGTAACTGTAATCGTCATGACGTTAACTATAGCAACAGAGTGACACTGACTAGAGTGACAGTGATTGTACTGTTAGTGTGTCTTTTTTTGCCTCACACCATGGTGAGATATCAGAATAACCGAGATGTATAAGAGCCGTGACAGCTACCACAGAGGGAGGAATAGTTACAGTGATTTTGACAGCGTCTCAACATAATAACAGTACTAAAGATAACTGTGATGACAGTGAGAAGAAGTGTGAAACAAACCAGCTTAACTCAAGAGCACTGGAGCATAGAACATGCAATCAGATATAATTATATAATAAAATCTCTCTCTCTCTCTCTCTCTCTCTCTCTCTCTCTCTCTCTCTCTCTCTCTCTCTCTCTCTCTCTCTCTCTCTCTCTCTCTCTCTCTCTCTCTCCCTCCCTCTCTCTCTCTCTCTCTCTCTCTCTCTCTCTCTCTCTCTCTCTCTCTCTCTCTCTCTCTCTCTCTCTCTCTCTCTCTCTCTCTCTCTCTCTCTCTCTCTCTCTCTCTCTCTCTCTCTCTCTCTCTCTCTCTCTCTCTCTCTCTCTCTCTCTCTCTCTCTCTCTCTCTCTCTCTCTCTCTCTCTCTCTCTGTAGCTTTGTGGCTTTGTTCCCAAATCTACATAGGCAGCATTTTAAAGCATCATATTCATGCTCCGGATGTGAAGGATGTACCAAATGATAGGATAATGATTTAAGATACCTTCTTTTGGCCAAAGTCTGAGGCAGCTTCTCTGCTAAAAAGGCAATATCAGGATGTTCTTAGAGAAATGAACATAAATTATTCAATACCAGTTAACTGATTAAGTTGATTCGATAATATAATAGTTCAGTGTTTTTATGTTTTTATGCTTAGAGTCTCATGTTCTTGTTTTTGCAACATGCCTTTTATTTAGGATGCTGTAGAAAAGCTGCTGTGTTGGTCATTTATTTCATATTTAAAGCATGTAGCTATTTTGTAAAGTAGTAGTTATTTTGCAATAAATCTGAATTAGGCTGTAAAATGTCATAAAGTTGTTATTTCTAAGTGTCTAAAATAAGATTTTTTTTTTTTTTTTTAACACTTTATTTTAAGGTGTCTTTGTTACACTGTAATTATACATTTAAGTACCAAGTATCTACATGTACTTACAAATGTCTTGGGTTTGGTTTGGTTTGATTTAGGTTAGTTGCATGTGTAGGATTGAAAATAATCAAAGATATTAGAATTTTGAAAATGAACATTTGCTTTACTGTTTTTAACCCCATCCTTCTTACCAGAAGGGCCATTTGGAATTCCTAAAGACAAAGAAATGCTGAAGGCCTGTAGGCCAAATGTGTGTCACACCTGTAACACCGTGGGGGAAGTTTGGTCTGATTGGTCAGTTTGAATGTCTCACATTAGGGTTTCAGTCACATGGTCAAGGAATAGATAAAAGAAGATTGTAACTGTTGTTCTGTCTTTTATTCTCTGGCTCTCTCTTCTTGGGGCCTTCTCTTTGGCTCTTCTCTCTTTGCTCTCTTCTCTTCTTTCTCTCTCTCTCTCTCTCTCTCTCTCTCTCTCTCTCTCTCTCTCTTTCTATCCCTCAGGTAACATTCATGCTGGGTACGATTAATGGTATAAGTTTTCATCATTTCATATATTTATTTTGTAACTATTTTAAGTGTAACCATAACCAGATTTTGTCATTAAATTCTTTCAATTACAAATGATGTGCTAACTAGTTTTGATTTGGTATTGACTTTGAAGTGTTACCTATTGCAATACAATATAGTCACATTATAGAAATATCTCTCCCACATGTTTAGCTATTGTAACTGCGCTTATTTCCGTCGTTGGTATAAGATTCAAGATTCAAGATTCAAGATTCAAGAGTTTTATTTGTCACATACACAGTTATATACAGAATATACAACCGGCAGTGAAATGTAAACAGGTCCGCTCCATGGACAGTGCAAATTCACAGTTAAAAACACAAGGAAGAAATTATAATAGAAATAGGATATAAAAAAATATATATATATATATATATATATATATATATATATATATATATATATATATATATATATATATATATATATATATATATATATATATATGTCTATATCTGTAGAATTATAAATAATCAAGTCAAGAGAAAAAAAGGTAACAAATAAGGATAAAGTGGAATAAAATAATTAGTAGACTTTGCAGTGAGTAAACTGTAGACTTATAAATATGTGGTTAACAAATGTATAAAGAGTATAATGTGCAAACAGGTTTATGACAAGCTGCAGTGGGTGGTTATAGACGAGAAATGTACAGTTTTCTATCATCTTGCTGATAACGTTTCTTTAGTCGTTCGGCAACCCTGCAGTCAGAAACGCTGTGAGGATCCACCCTTACACATGTAATTATGCATCATTTATAGTTATTACTACAGTAACATTTCATGTAACAATGACACTGTAAAATAAAGTGTTACCAATTATTCTCACCAAGTTAAACTAAAAGAGAAAATGGGAAATGTTTACTTGTTAACTAGGTGTTTGTATATTTTATTTCATTTCATTTCAGTTAATGTTTATTTTTATTTCAATTAATAATATAAACCTTATATTAGGTTCATATTTTTAATTATTACAAAATAATTAAAAACCTTATATTTTTAGTTTTGTTAAATTATTCAATTAAATGCTATTGAGTCAGTGAAATGTTTTTATTACAAGTATATTTTTGGAAATGCTATCATTAGCATGACTTCATCTGACTTTATGTACAATTCACTGACAGTTGACAGCAATTAACTACTACTGAAAAACATAACTGAATTAATTTCATTACTATTTTCAGTTTACCTGGTATTTAGTTACTCCATGCCATGCGCTTCAGACCACGCGCTCAGATCATTAAAATAGGGCCCTTAGACTAATACAAATCTGATAAACCCATCAGACGCCTTATTTTGAAATATATCAAATTATAACAGACCAAATAAAAGCACTATGCTATTTTTGCCTCCACATTTAACCGTATCTAAATGCATTTTGTCACTTTGACGTAGCATCTTCCCCCGAGTCCTGGTTCATTTCTGGACAGTATAGCGCTAATGAAAGAGGAGTATGAGAAGTAGAGTAGAATGAGAAGAAAAATAATGGAGGTGCAGTGGAGGGAGAGATGCCATCCTGACATCTTTCTAACCTGTCTTAATGAATATCACTCTAATCAAATTTAAATATAGAGAGTGCCAGGGGAGACAGTAATTAGCATACAAATACAATTGTTTTGATAATGAGGTTTGCAAGATGAGCAGGAGAATAAAAAAACATTTTGCAAAATGAAATACATGACTGCTGTTCATTTGTTTGCATGAGGGTTTGAGGATGATGAAGTCTGAGCGCAAGAGTTGTTGTTTGTGTTTTAACTTGTTCTGAGTGCACTGTGACATTTAGCAAAATACATTCAGACATCATTCGGTTCTTTTGTGTAACAGAAATCATGTCTGGAAGTGACATTTAATTGGTCATATGATACTAAATATAAAACCAGAGCAGAATTCGTTTGCACTTTCAATCCTGCCTTCTAAATAGAAAACTAGTAATAAGCAAATATGCAAGGTTCAGTATGCACCGTTAAATTGCTAACTAATAACTAATAGGCATATATAATAAAATAACTAATAGGCATATATTTTGTACATTCATAAACATTTTAAATTGGCATAATGCTCTGTGTGCTGCCAGGTGCAATTAAGGCTTTTTATTCAAGAGACAAAATAAAACAAATTGATGAATCATTTCTTGATGTTAAATAAAAGGCCGTAGCTGCATTTCCAGTTGTCTATACAGTAATCAGCCAAACTGTGAAAATGCAAGTTTTAAAAATATCAGCAATTAGAGACGAGAGACACCTTTTGTTCCTGTGTTTTTATTATTTCTATTAATTGTTTTCCAAATGAATAATGCATATTTCATTTACAGGCTGAAAAATTATTCTGGTGGCTACACACTTATTTTTTCTTTTCTTTCTTTCTTTTCTTCCCATAATACATAAATACCACAAAGAACATGGCATATTTTATCGTAATGACTCAAATAAATATTGTTGATATTTAGGCTAATTAACTATATTGCAGATATTTTAAGTTGACAATTTAATAATTTAACTATTTATTGAACATTAGTGTCTTTTGCCATATTGCTGTTTATATAATTCCAGTAGTCACAAATGTAATCTTTATTATTTAGTGTTGTTGTTCTAAACAATAATATGCTCGAGCTTTGTTTTAAACAATAATCTCAAAGAAGGATATTTTTTTTTTTTTTTATCAAATCAAATTGGTAAATAAATAAATAAAAAACTAGACAGAGAAACACTAACAGTTGCTTGACTGAAAAAAAAAAAAAAAATTGGTGTGAATATAATTTATTCTTAAGCAATATTCTTGTCAGTGTTCCATCAGCTATGACATATTTAAATCTAGCATTTCTGTGTATGAGCCCATACAGTATAGTGAACCTAGTGAAATACATAATCATATTTTCATGTGATTTGACAGTTTATTTTATTAAATATCAAAAATCTAAAAGGTGTGCATCATACCTGACACCTATATGAACACCTTAAAGTTAGCTTTATGACTAAGTCATTCTCTTCAGATGCTATTGAAGTTAGAAGCATGTATATCAATGTCGTATGTAACTTTAGAGACGGTATCTAAATTTGCTTCAGATGCGCTATGATTCTGCTGTGATCTTTGTTTGAGACTATTTTCGCTGCTGAAATAGAACAAAAACAGTCAATCACTGTATGATGAATGAATCTCTCCGTGCGTGAGTGAGAGCGTTCTCTGAACAAAACTCCGCATTTCAGCGATGACTAATCTGAACGCCTCTGATTATTAGACATTGCATTCATAAACTCAACAGAAACAGATGCCTTTTGAGAAGACGACAATACATTTCAACCCGCCCACTAAGGTGACCTGATTTCTATAATGGAAACTGGGGACATTTCCTATTTGAGTGGTCAAAACATCACTAAAATCTCACTTGTTATCTTTTTATTAAAAACAGGGACAATATATTTTTAATTTTTGTTGTTGTTTTGGGCTCCCTATATTATTATTAACATTAATAATTATTATGATTTAGTTTGATTATTATGATTTTTGGTCTGGATTTAATACAATTCAATGCACCCATAAAAAACACACACAAAAACAAAAGGAACAAACAATGAAAACAGTTAATAGTAACCATTGTAAATAACAAGCAACAATATAACATGACTTAACAAAAACACATTAAAAGATAAAACAACATAAATATGATAAAATAATTTAACAAATATTTTAACATTTTATAATTGTATTTAATATTTGAATTATATTTGTATTTAATAATATAAATTAGTTTTCTTTTGTTTTTGTTTTTACTTCAAATATTTTGTTACGTTTGTGCATGAAAATAACTCTTACTATCCTAATTGGTCTTGTTATTTTGCATTTTAGGCTTATTTTAAGCAGAAAGTATGTGTATTCTGCACATGTATTTTTTGTTTGTTTGATTTTTAGTTTTATAGTTAGGATGTGCGGTAATCACTGCTCTGTGACTGCGGAACTTTTGGGGATAAAACAATCCCGCACCCTGTTGAGGTTATAAAGCACATACAAACAATATTACTTTCATTTAACATGAATAGTTAGTATGTTACTACCTTGAAAGCGATGACGATGTTTCTTTTGATATTTGACTATAATGGCGCTCTGCTTTTAGTTATGTTCTTCATGAAGTAGTAGAGGTGCGCGCGCGACCAAGTAGAGTCAGCGTAGCTCGCAGCGCCATCTGCTGATGAAAATATTCACTACACGATTGCTTTTATAACCAGCAGCTGTATGTTGGTTGGGCACTTTTTTTTCAATATATCTGCGGATTGTTTTGAACGAACTGTAAAACGGGGACATTTCCGGGGACAGCTAACACCAAAAACCGGGACTGTCCCCAGAAAACGGGGACATCTGGTCACCCTAGGCTAGTGGGAGTGACTGTGTTACACGCCAAAGCTGAAATCCACCCGCAAATGGCGGATTGGCGGGTGTTAATGTCAAGCCCTGGGAGGTACGTGTCAAAGTAACACCCACATGGTGGTTTCCCAGCAGAACATTGCCCACAGCATCACCCGGCCATCCACATGATGTAAAAGAAAACGTGATTCATCAGACCAGGCCACCTTCTTCCATTGCTCTGTGGTCCAGTTCTGATGCTCACGTGCCCACTGTTGGTGCTTTCGGCGGTGGACAGGGGTCAGCATGGGCACCCTGACTGGTCTGTGGCTATGCAGCCCCATACACAACAAACTGAGATAACTGTGTATTCTGACACCTTTCTATCAGAACCAGCATTAACTTCTGGAGAAATCTGAGCTACAGTAGCTCGTCTATTTGATCGGACCACACGGGTCAGCCTTCACTCCCCGCGTGTGTCAATGAGCCTTGACCCTGTCACCGGTTCACCACTGTTCCTTCCTTGGAGCACCTTTGATAGATACTGACCACTGCAGACCGGGAACACCCCACAAGAGCTGCAGTTTTGGAGATGCTCTGATCCAGTCATCTAGCCATCACAATTTGGCCCTTGTCAAACTCACTCAAATCCTTACGCTTGCCCATTTTTCCTGCTTCTAACACATCAACTTTGAGGACAAAATGTTCACTTGCTAAATATATCCCACCCACTAACAGATGCCGTGATGAAGAGATAACCAGTGTTATTCTCTTCACCTGTCAGTGGTCATAATGTTATGCCTGACTGGTGTATCTACAACCATATGTATCATTTACAGGTGCTGGTCATATAATTAGAATATCATCAAAAAGTTGATTTATTTCACTAATTCCATTCAAAAAGTGAAACTTGCATATTATATTCATTCATTACACACAGACTGATATATTTCAAATGTTTATTTCTTTTAATTTTGATGATTATAACTGACAACTAAGGAAAATCCCAAATTCTGTACCTCAGAAAATTAGAATATTGTGAAAAGGTTGAATATTGAAGACACCTGGTGCCACACTCTGATCAGCTGATGAACTCAAAACACCTGCAAAGGCCTTTAAATGGGCTCTCAGTCTAGTTCTGTAGGCTACACAATCATGGGGAAGACTGCTGACCTGACAGTTGTCCAAAAGACGACCACTGACACCTTGCACAAGGAGGGCAAGACACAAAAGGTCATTGCAAAAGAGGCTGGCTGTTCACAGAGCTCTGTGTCCAAGCACATTAATAGAGAGGTGAAGGGAAGGAAAAGATGTGGTAGAAAAAAGTGTACAAGCAATAGGGATAACCGCACCCTGGAGAGGATTATGAAACAAAACCCTTTCAAAAATGTGGGAGAGATTCACAAAGAGTGGACTGCAGCTGGAGTCAGAGCTTCAAGAACCACTACACACAGACGTATGCAAGACATGGGTTTCAGCTGTCGCATTCTGTCACAGACTGATGGACTCCATGCCACGCCGCATTGCTGCAGTAATTCAGGCAAAAGGAGCCCCGACTAAGTATTGAGTGCTGTACATGCTCATACTTTTCATGTTCATACTTTTCAGTTGGCCAAGATTTCTAAAAATCCTTTCTTTGTATTGGTCTTGAGTAATATTCTAATTTTCTGAGATACTGAATTTTCCTTAGTTGTCAGTTATAATCGTCAAAATTAAAAGAAACAAACATTTGAAATATATCAGTCTGTGTGTAATGAATGAATATAATATACAAGTTTCACTTTTTGAATGGAATTAGTGAAATAAATCAACTTTTTGATGATATTCTAATTATATGACCACCTGTATAATTACATGAAAATGATACGACAGCTTAGTAAATACTCAAAAAGGCACAATTTTTCGGAATTATAGGCCATTGTCAATTGGTTTTGAAGGATTTCAAATTAAATGGAAGGAAACATTGTGCATACATCATAGTGCTTTTTTGATTAAATAATCATGATTGTTAGTTTATTTGCCCTTTCTGTGTTTCATATGACTGGTGATGTGATATGTGGGGAGAATGTTTTGGTTTTGCACGAATAAGACTGTATTCAGGTCAGGCAAAGCTTGAGGTCTCTTTTTCCTACTAGCATGTTCCGTGTTCAAACAAACACACACTCCAGACCTCATAACCACAGTATAATCCCTCCTCATATATGTGCTTCTAAAGTGAAGTGAGCAATTACAATGAGCCGATGACCTGAGCGATCATTAATCCCAACATCAATGACTGCGTTATGAAGCTGGAGGGTTGAGAACAGAGCACAGGTCTTCAGCATCATACAGCGTTATGTTTGCAGAATTAACCTTCATCATTATTTTAAGAAAATGAACTGTCATCCAGTCTCATCTTCAGACCCATGGCCTTGTTCAGACAGGCAGTAAAGAGGTTTTTTTTTTTTCTCTCTTCCTAATCTAACATATACTCTGTAAATTTATATTAGGGCTGTCAAAAATTTATTTATGTGATTTTTAATATTTTCTGTTTAACGTGTGAAAAGCATCTGTTTTTTCCATGGCATCCTTTGGATAGTGTTACAGATGGTGATCATGCTATCGGGGTTCTGCGATGTGTCTTCTGATGTGTCTTCTGATGTGTCTACATTCATTTTGAGATTCAGTGTGATTTTTTTTTTTTTTTTTTTTTTTTTTTTTTTTGTAATATAAATATACATATCATATTTTAAGGTGTGAATCATATATATGAATCGTTACAGAACAAGGTGTGCTTCATTATTTATTTATATATTTTAAATGTGAATGTGTGATTATATTTATTTAAATATATAACCAAGGCTGCATTTATTTGATCAGAAATACAGTAAATCATTCTAAGATCATTTCTTATTATTATCAAACAGTTTTAGCTTTTTGTTTTCCTCTTTTTCTAAGTATGTAGCAATGGCACATTAAATTGATTTTTTTAAAGGCAGTGAAGACATTTATGAAATTAATACATTTAGCAAAAAGTTCTCTTTGTAATATATATATATATAAGTTTGGAAACATTAAGGTTTAATCTCACCATGGCTGCATTTTGTGATCAGAAATACAGTAAAAACAGTAATATTGTGAAATATTATTACAATTTAAATGAAATGGTTTCTATTAGAATATATTTTAAAATGTAATGTATTCCTGTGATCAAAGCTGAATTTCCAGCATCATAACTCACATGATCCTTCAGAAATCATTCTAATATGATGATTTGATGCTAAAGAAACATTTATGATTATTATTAATGTTGAATACAGTTGTGCTGCTTAATATTTTTGTGGAAACTGTTTTTCTTCAGGATGCTTTGATGAATAGAAAGTATATATATATATATATATATATATATATATATATATATATATATATATATATATATATATATATATATATATATATATATATATATATATATAATCACACATAATTTACCAGATTACACTCTGTTGGTGGTGGTGTGAATAAATAGTAAAAGCAGCTGTAGTACAACTATTAATCACAGAACCGTTGCTCCTGCATTTATAAAGTTTTGTTTCTTTATGTGTAGAAAATCCATTAGACCGCAGATTCAATAGAATAACTCCAGCTCTCTGCACCTCCTATGTCAGTGTGTGAGTATATACATCCGTATGTTAATGTATGCGTGTCTGAGTTCACAGGACATGATTAATGGAATTCCCTTGCAGCTCGGTTCCTGCCTACTGATTTAGGAGTATAATAATGCTTCTCTATATTGGAGTGTGGTTTCCAGACCATTAAAATAACACGGCATGGGCCCCTTTAACGCAAACACCTCATTTAAAACATATTGCTGCTGCACTCTGGGGATCTGAGTCATGGTGTACTTTTCAAGCCTATAACCCAAGAAACAGTTAGAGGGCTCTATCATACACCTGGCGCAATGCGATGCCAGGCGCGTCACAGTTTCAGCCCGACGCAGTTATCATTTTCACATTCGGCGCAATAGCAAATGCATTCGCACCCATCTGTTCGCCCATGAGCGTGCTGATCTGAAAACGAGGTGTGTTCAGGCGCATTGTTGCCACATTGCTATTTTGATGCAACTGAAAACGACTGCGCCATTGACCAACAAAAACCTGTTCTAAAGTCAGTAGTGCAGTATTTTTTGTGTTATTTAAAGGGTGTTTTAGTAATATGTGCCTATAGGAGGGTGCACAACATGCGTACACTCTGTTTATTACTCACACAGGCATGCGCAGCAGCACATAAAAGTAAAAATGGAAAGGATTCCTCTCTGGAGATGCGTTCAGTCTTTCCGCATGCAAATTCCACCATGTAAATAGTGAATTGGCCACTGGCTTTTAAAGGGAATGGGAGATGAGACTCTGATTGGTTTATTGCACGTTAAGCCCAAAACACACCCATGACTCATTAAGAGACGGTACAACCCTTTTGGACCATGTGCGCCGACCGTTTTTTCCATCGTTAAAGGGATAGTTCACGCAAAAATGAAAATTAGCCCCTGATTTACTCACCCTCAAATCATCCTTACTCATCCTTGAGGGTGAGTAAATTATGGGCTAATTTTCATTTTTGGGTGAACTATCCCTTTAAACTAGCAAAAGTGGATTCGGACACGCCCTAAGTGCATCTGCACCATGAGCTTCAGACCATGTGCTCAGATCGTTAAAATAGGGCCTAAAATGTTAGAATTGTTAGAATCTTTGATACCGCTTACCTTTACACTTTTTCACTCACCTGTGTGATGTGCTTTCTTTGCTGATGCCGACTGGTACCAGGTTGGCTGTTGATATCTTAAAGGAACAATGAAAGTTTATCAATGAATAACTTTTCCCCGGTTACTTACACAAAGCTATCGGATGACTCAAAAAAAAAAAAATTATTACATGAGTTTGGCAGCATAAATCACCATTCACTTCCCTTGGAAAACAAGACATTCTATCTAACATCTTTTGTTTTTCATGGAAGATAGAATATAATTCTGATTTAGAACAACATGAAGGTTAGTAAATGATTTAAAATATACATTTTGGATGAACTTTTCCTTTAAGAAAATGAGATGATTGGGGATTCTTTCATAATCAGTCACTGGAACGCTTCTTGATGGATTGACTTTGTATTACATTTGGAATTATTGTCGCTCGAACAGCTTTGTTAAGAACAGAAGACTCTGTAAATATTAAATTATTCCTTGTAAATAGTGTAAATATTTCTTTATACCTAAGGGAGGGGAGGATATTCCTACTGCTTAAACGTGTTTAAGCTGATTCCCTGGTCTTGTTTTAGAGGGGTAAAGGACACTTTTCAGCTGGGAAACAGCCATACCTGCTTCTGTGAGACAAGTTTAAAAGAGTCAAGACCAGCAAGCCAGCTTAGGTTGGTTTAAGCAGGATTGTTTTTATGGATTCCTCTTTTTCTCTGCATTTGTGATTAGTTCCATACAATCACAAACTATCTTATATATCTTGTTAATATCTTTTTTGCTTTTCTTCCTTTATAAAGTAAACAACATTAACGTTGCTGCAATAGTGATTTGTGTTGTTGCTCTAGTGCAACATTTGCCTGTCTGAAACGGATGAATGATTAGTTTTGGCCTTGATTCTTAACACACTTCATTTAAATCATTAATATTAATACCTCAAATCACTGATGTGTTGATTTGCAACATCCAGTCTTTAAACAAACAAACAAACAAACTGTTTAATCTTTACCTTTAAAAGTCTAAAGTTAAAGTTTAAAAGTTTAAATAGAAATAGATTATATTTACACTAAGTGAAAATATTGATATATTCTATTTACACATGTAAAAATAGCAATATTTTCTTTGCAATAAGTGTAATAGTTAGATGACATTTATTCTTATAAACAGTGGCAGATTTTATTTGCAACTCAGTGTTGCTGTACATTAAACAACATGCAATAATAACATAGAGTGTAAATTAAAAATATTACATGTATGCCACTTTATTGGGACAATAAAGCCCTCCCTAAACGATAAACACTTTATTATTAAACAAACATTAGACGCTTTATATTCACTGAAAATGTTCTTCATTTTTATTGAAAAGAAATGCCTTTCCGATCTGATATGTGATGGGGAAAAAGGAGTAGAGTGGGTATGGCAAAAGGCGGATTTGAACCTCAGTCGATTTGCATGAATACTTCATGCCACACTCCTTACTCCTACACCATTGCTACAATCCAGTGTCTTGTGTAATTTTGTCAGGCCCAACCAGACATCAGTGGGCAGAGTTAGTGTAAATGGCATTTGCCAGCAAGGTGGGCTATTTGCACGTTAAAAGTTTGGGGTCAGTAAGATCAGGGATCATGACATGGATGTTTTTTATTGAAGTTTACTTTATGGGCCTTATTTTAATGATGTGAGCACATGGTCTAAAATGCATGGCGCAGGTGCACTTGGGGCATTTCCGAATCCACTTTTGCTAGTTTAATGATGGAAAAAATAGTCGGCATGCCCGGGACATGGTCCAAAAGGGTTGTCTCTAGTCTCTTAATGAGTCATGGGTGTATTTTTGGCGTAACATGCAATAAACCAATCAGAGTCTCATCTCCCATTCCCTTTAAAAGCCAGTTGCGCTCACACCATGGCGGATTCACTATTTACATGAAAGTCTGAACGCTTCTCCAGAGAGGAATCCTTTTATTTTTAATATTTGGCATGTTTGTGTCCCTGTGTGTGTAATAAGCAGTGTATGCGCATTGTGCACCCGACTATAGGCGCAGGGGCGGCATTTACGTATGGCAGAGTATAACAGTTGCCATACCCTGGCATTCAGACAAGCAGGGGAAATAAACAGCTCATGATGTCGCTGTATTACATTTGGAATTGTAGCTCTTGCAGCTTTGAAAAGCTAATTTAACGGTGTCCTAACCAGAAGCGATGTGACAAGATTTTCAGCGGAAAACCAGACTCGGACCCAAGATCAATCAATCAAAAATCACAACCAATCAGAAGAGCGTGTGGGCGGGCTCTCTGCAATTTGCAACGAAATTGATAAGTAGCCTACAATATCGAATGAATAATCTGCACTTGTCATACTTTGTATGTTGTTCCAGCCACAACGCCGCATAAATAAAAACAGTAGCCTAAAATAAATATATTTTTTCTCACGTGTCGCGTCTGGTTAGGACACAGTGAAGGCTTATAGGACTGTGACTGGCTTATAGTACTGGAGTTTCAGTATTTGCATTGATTTTGTATTGTATTGTTTAGTTCTTTTAGTGGATTTTTGTCCACATTTTGTTTAGATATAATGTGATTATTTGGGAAAGTCGTTGTTGTATGGCCAGAAGGACTCATGCCATACCCTAGGAGTCTGTGTTTGTGTGTCACAACAATACCTCAATATAATGATCCGATGATCTGAAATCGCTTAAATATCCAAACTGGCAAGCTTTAAAACACATACAATTGACACAGTTTAGTGAAGACGCAAGTGAAAGTGATCTGTCTTCAGGGCTTGCGCGTTGTCAGGGACACGACGTGGCTCAGCTCTCTGTGTCACAGAAAACAGCTTGTGAGCACTGAAGTGCCATGTTTTCCATACTGATGTTATTGAATGGTGTAAAATCACTTGAGTGTTCAAACTGGCAAGCCTTTAAATGCATACAACTGACAAACTTTCGTGAGGACGCTGTCTGCGTGTGTTGACTCAGTGTTTGAGTTTGACTCCTTGTTGCTTCAATGCCAAAGAATGGACAGGGCGGAGTCACGTGACTACACATGGGTATGTTTCAAAGGGGAAAGTATTAACAGGATTAAACAACGATATAACCGAAATAGCTCTTCGTCAGGTGCTAAAAATAAACCACAGTAAAACGTTAGAGAAGGCTTTTGCCCGCGGCACTACATATAACAGAGACTTGCGAAGAATGGAGTCAATGTCTCATTCATTACAACTTGTTATTGGATGAATCAGCATTTGTGAATAAATCTTTTAAATGAATGATTAAATGACAAACTCTTTTAAATAAAGGAGAAAAATAATCACATATGAATGAGTACATTTTAAAGTATATACTTTAAAATGTAAAAACAAACAAAAAGGAAATAGTCCTTTCCATGTGTTCAGTATAACTATTAATTGATTGAATTTACAGGTACTATATCGTGATATAAATCGTTATCGGGATATGAGATTACTTATATCATGAAATGGGATTTTGGTCATTTCTAAATTAATCTAATCTAATTCAGCACCTTTGAAGGACATATCTGAGCTGGTCTCAGTTGTGTTCTCCTCAACTATGCACAGCATACTCATTTAAATGACACACACTTCTCTCTGTCTAGCCTTGTCTGATGAAGAGTCTCATCTTCATATAAGTCCCGGCTCCCACAGGGGTCCCCTCTCTGAGAACGGGGAGGACGATCACCCTGTCAATCACACAGACACCGTAATTGAAGTTCTGCTGTTCAAGGCAGATTTTAAATTAGCTTCATAACATTCGCCATTGCCTCTGTGTTTATTTGTGAAAGCTGCAGTGTGGAGGAACTCTTCAATGTTGCAGTAACAATGTGGTCTGCATGCACAATTACAGCATGACGAACTGTGAAACGCTATCCTATTCAGTATTAACAGTATCTAGCACTGTCAAGAGTCAAGTTTTTTCAAATTTAGCTCAACATAAATTATTTTAAATTAACTTAATATTCCTTGTTGTCTTTGTTCCTTTTTTAAATATAGATTTTTTTGTCTATAAAAGGCAAAACTGTTGAAAGATTTATTTATTTATTTAATCCACTTCGTGAACTGCATTTATTTATGCCTACATTTGTTTTTAAAGTGAATTTCACATATGGAATTAAGTAAACTCTGCTTAACTAAGTTAAGTAAAATGTTACTTTTTATACAAGTAGACTTCTACGGTTCTACTTGTATAAAAAGGTCCTACAAGAAAAACAGGCTGCAAATCCTCCTATATGGCTGGAGCTTTCTATTCTTACACTCGCAGATATCCAAGCAAAGCTTTCTCTGAATCTCTCGCTGAAACTCAGCCAAGAGAGCTGTAAAGCTGGGGTCTGGGAATGTTTTAGAGAAGATGCGCCCTTTACCCTCATGAACAGACAAGAGATTTCCACCAAAACAAACAAACGGATAAACAGGCTTAGGTTCCTCCTGGAATGAGAATCTAGTCGCTGTAACTTTAGCTCTGCGGAGGGAAGAGAGAGATCCGATATCCTCGCAGGATGCTGTGGCTGAGGTCGATGCTGGATAGTGGAGAGCGATCAATGGCCACAAACTGATGCCCATTACTGTCCCATGCTTCTCAATAGGCAATATAGGCCATTTATTTGTGTGTCTGGTTATAGCCAGGGCCTGCGTTAGGTCCCATCAGGAAAACAATTATGTAACCTGCAATGCAAGCAAAGGCTCTCTGAGTATGGATAGCACACCAATAGCTATCTGTATTCCTTCTGAAGGTGACATTGGTTTATAATGGCGACCAGGAAACCTTGTGGCGAAATTCAAAGTTGATTTGCAGTTTGTTTTCTCTCTCTAAGATGCCTCAGAGAGTGTGCATTAGATATGGATGTACGTATGTGGGCAGCCCAAGGTCATTTAGCATATAAGAGTGATATATTCTGACGTCGGGTCCCCGCGTTCAGTACAGGCAGATGCTCTGGCTCGGATGCTGGTTGCCAAGTGTCTTTATTAATAAGCTAAGGGGAGGTTTGAGAGCTGTTGGCAGCACGAGCAGGAAGCGCCTCCCCGGCCTGAAGTCGGGTCTATGCTGCACGACCCCTGCTGCTTCTGTCTCCGTTTGCGTCAAGCAACAGGAACGTGCTCACCTACAGAACATTCACATTATATAATGCTCTTCTTTCTGACATCACTTCTCATCATAGCTCTGCAATCTCGCAAAGGCACTTTAAGGCACGCTGCTTATTCAGCCGGGTGTTTATTACATTTAAGCAAAGGAAGCTCTCCTCTGGACCTTCACATTTCTAGAAATATAGTAAAAGGGAACGTCTCATGCATAGTTTTGCTCTTTGAAGTGTTTGAGAAAGTAAATGATGTCATGCGGTTCTGGACCTGATACATTTGAACTTTAGCTGATGTAATTTATCTGGAAAATGTCTCAATTTTAATTTAATATACTTTGATCTCAAAATGAGGGATAGGTCATGTCTTTTAAAGTGCAGTATGGCTTTTAATACGCTCTTGATGGCTGACGTGGGAAACTCGTGTATCAATCATGTAAGCTTTCCCACAGGCTCCTTGTGGTTCAGTCAGGGGTTTCATCGAGGATGGAGAAAGACTGCGCCTCTGTCTCTTTGATTCTTTTGTATTTAACATTGATCATGTTGTCATAGCTTCAGGAATGTGTCATAAATGCTCCTGCGTCCTTGCTGAGTAAGCTCGGACAAATCTGTCCTCTGCACAAGTTGCCGGTGGCCGGGTTCCCTCTTTCCGTGCCTCAGATTGAATATTTTCGAAGATGCATCAAAAAAAGTCTGCTCAATCAATTTAACCATTCACCCATTGGTGTTGTGACGCTGACCAAACAACTGTTTGTAATTCCCCAGAGCTTTTTTTTTTTTTATATTTAAATTATATGCGTATACATGAACGGATATGAAACAGGAGCCATGTTGTATTGTCATATGATGATGATAACACATTTGACTGAAAAAAACCTTAAGGCACTTTTAATAATTGGCTTGAGTGCTGGAGACACAAAAGCTAGACACAATGTTGGCAAGAGAAGGTGTTCCTTTGTTTATAAAGCAGGTTGATTCAAACAACAGAGAACAGTGCCGTAATGGACGTGTGTGAGGCTGCCAGGCAACATGTTCCACGACCAACTGATGTGACATTGAGATAATAATCTCTCATTGTGTAAAATTAATTACATTGGCAGCGTGTCTCTGTGTTCAGCATGTCTTCAGTGGGAGGGAATGTGTGTGTGGGTCAGGAGGAAGCTACGCCAATGATTGTGTCCGACAACGATAAAAGCTTTTCTGTAAATATGTTTGCTAATGCATTCCACACTTAAACACACAAACACAAAGACGCTCACACACTCACAAGACACTAAATATCAGATAATTGACTAAACCTTGAGGTGATGAACACTGCAAAACACACACACACACACACACACACACACACACACACACACACACACACCCTACAGACAGACTTGAATCTGTTTATGGGTATAGGCAAACAGGAATGAACCATGAACATTTTTCAGCATAAAATATTTAGGTAAAAACTTTGTATATATTTGTATGTCTGTAACTGTAACTTTTTTTTTTTATCCCTTTTTCAAATTTTTGACACACACCTCAGGTTTTTCCAATGTATTGAACTACTTGTTTCCAACAGTTGAGACTCTTATATATATATATATATATATATATATATATATATATATATATATATATATATATATATATATATATATATATATATATATATATATATATATATATATATATATATATATATATATATATATATATATATATATATATATATATATATATATATATGGCATCCACTAATAAGTTATGATTTCACTTGTTATTAATGCTAAAAAAGAAAAGATGTTAACATTAGTTTATGCACATGAACAAACCATGAACAGCTGTATTTTTATTAACTAATGCTAACAAAGATGTAACAAATGTATTGCGCATGGTTAGTTCATGTTAGTTAATACATTAATGTTTAATAAATGACCCTTATTGTAAAGAGTCACCAAAGAAGTTTTTGTGTTATTTGAAGGTGCCACAGTAAACAAATATGAATGTAGTTCCACATTACAAGATTGATAGAAGAAAAAAAAACTTTCTCTTCCTGATTTACAAGTTTGAAAACTTCTCACTTTTTTATTGTTGGGCCCTTAATTGTTAATGGAAAAATATTTTTAATATTTTTAAGGTAATATGACCAGCCATTTTTAGATAATTAGATTTAGATAATGTTGGTGTATTTAATTAACATTTCTAGTTTTATTATTTCTCTGTTTTGCACTTCATTATGAGGACAATCCAACCAAATCTCTTGAGAAAAGAACTGTTTGACAAGATGCTGTTTTCTTAGGAATTACATATGACTTGATTTGTAATGAATGGAATAAGCATATTATAATCAACATTTGTCTCGCTTTGTCTGCCATAGATGTAATATTTTCGCTTAGGTCAGCATGATGCATTCTGGGATTGCCTTAACTATGAAGGCTGCATGCAGTGCTGTTTTAGAATTTGACTGTAAATACCTATCTTATGAGGCAGCATATTTGTTCTCTCTACTTTTTTGGAGTGTGTCAGGTGAGATGCTGTTTACATTGGCAGCTATGTTTTGGAACAGTATATATGTCAGTTTATGCATGTTCACAAGCAACATTATTATCTTATATTAGAGATTAGAGATCTCCTAATACCTTTGCTGTTGCTATAAATCCTTCATCAGTCATGCTTATTCACAAGGTATTTCTGCAGGTTTATATAAGGGTTAATTTCCTCTTTCCACCGGTCACCCTGTCAGTGAACTGTACTCCTGAAAACTTTTATCATCTGCTTGGCCGTGCTGACTAATTACTGGCACATGCCTCTCTTCCTCTCTTCTCTTTCTCCAGGCGATCATGACCCAAAGGCAGACACTCACAAGCAGCACTATACCCAGACTCATCCTCATTCCAGGACTGAAAATCTAATTTCCTTCATCCCTCTCTGCTCAACTCGCATACAGATGGACATACAGATGAAAACAAGGCACATCTGGACAGAAAATAAGTTTGAGGTTACAAGGTAAATCATCTCACAGGCTCTGCTCCAAAGCTAGTGAGCTGCTCACGTAGGCAGTATTTCAAGACATCACAGGTTTTCAACCTGTCACATGCAGAACTTTTTTGTAATTGCGCTCTCAGGCTAATTTGCCCTGTTTAGTACATCTGGCCAGGGCCGTATTAACATAAGGGCTAGGTGGACGAGCATGGAGGGGGCCCGTGATTGGCCAAGGAAATGATTGACCGCCGATCGGGAGCACCTGAATTTTTCCCAGTGGGCCGCTCGCCAAACCCCACACATTAAGCGCTGTTATTTAATGGAGTGCTGTGAGTGCATGGGAAACAAACACCAAAAGCCAGGTGATGAAACGGCACTATCTGATTAGTCTAAGCGCGCATCCAGCAGTCGCAGCTCGAGAGCAGCTGGACCGCCTCACGCACAGCACAGACAAACTCGTTTGACTCTTTCTCCATGATGACGAGCACCATGCAGTCGCTTTATCCATTTGAATTTGATACAAGCACAACATCATGTGTTACAGAAAAGGCTCTGTGGCAAAACTAGCTGAACCAGACTGAATAGCTCCGACCATGTAAACTGATGTGTTGAGGTAAACTATAGGCTGCCTACATGACTGTAATCATGGCCGTCACCAAGGTCCGGACCTCTGTATTTTTCTGAGGTGTGTGTAATACATGTTGTGAAATAATTGACTAATAGAGTATTAACACTACTATAGTGCTGCAAGGATATCTTCTCATCTGAGCTGCCTGCGGTCTGTCACCGCTTGTCAATGTCAAAATATTTGAGATGACCAATCAAATTAAAGTTGGCGGGCTTTATGTTCACAGAAGCTGCTGAGCACAAGTCGAGGTGCTTCAGTAAACGGTGCAAGGTTTTAGGATAGAAATGTTAAACAACCAACAAAAATAATCAGGCAAACTAATAACATTTTGTCTAATTTCGCCTTTTTTAATTTAATTAAAAAAAGGACATTACCGAAGCCAATTTCATCAGATTCGGCATACGATAATGAATGTGTGTGTACATATTGTGAATTAATTTAATAAACTCATTTACCTTCATTCGTAGCCTTCAGTGAATTAACTTGTCTAAGAAAATGCTTAATAAGATATAGGCTAAACATCAGTTAGGTATGTTTACTTTCTTCACTGACACAGAGGGAAGGGAGAAGAAGAGACAGGGAAGGAGACAGAGAAAAGAAAGAGTGAAAGACTGATAGAAATGAGAGAGTTATTGAAATGAGGAAGAGAGCAGGTATGACAGATAATCTACTGCCCACTAACATGGTTTTGAAAGCTATTTATTGATGTTTTTGTTTGTTTTTGTTTTTTAGCCTTCAAACATCTTAAAATGCACATATGTAGATCGGAGAAATCAAAATTTTCTTGGGGGACCATGCCCCCCAAAACCCCCTAAATAGCTCAAATTTGGGACCTCACTGGATTTAATGCAGCATCCAAATCACTGCTTCTATACATTCTTGATGTAGACAAGCTATGCGGTTTCTGACTGTAATTTCTGTCAGTGGGCCTCTATACATTTTTATCATTAAACATCTTTTATGATTATGACTCCTAATTTATGTCTTTCAATGTTGATATTTCATTTGTCTGTCTGTCTCATTTTTATTTTTATGGTATTTTGATTGATTTATTTTATGGTGTGCTGTAAAGCAAGTTGGTCAGCTGCTGCTGTATAAATGGTGCTGTATAAATATACTTTGACTTTGACTCAAATGTGATCTCACATGTAATTGATGCAAAAATCTCTACATAGGCAGTAAATCTGTTTTTTATACGAATAGTGTTCCTCATGCAATGCACACGGAAGACTCGACAGTTGATTCTAATTTGGCTTTACCATGCTGCTTACTCAATATTTAGGGCCAGATGCAGGCCCGGATTAAGAACACGTAGGGCCCTGGGGCTATAATAAAACCAAAGGGCCCCCATAGTAGCCGATCTTGGTGCCGCAACGTTTTCTACCACAGAAATTATTCATACTTTTTTAAAACAAAATCTTCAATGCACAGAAATACAATGAGTATATACTGTCTGAATATTCAATTTTAATATTAAGTAGGCCTATATATAAATATTCCAGGCTGCAACACATTAACAGCATAAATGCATTAACTCCAGATATGAGGTCAAAGCAAACAGGTTTCCAGAAACAGCAACAACTTTTGAGCATATACAACTGCCTTAAGGAGGTTTAAAGAGATGAAAATTCTGTTATTAATTACTTACCCTCATGTCGTTCCAAACACGGAAGACCTTTGTTCATCTTCGGAACACAAATTAATTTAGATTTTTGAAAATCAAATTGTTATTCAGTTTACTTTCTACATAGGCATATGTGCACAAATTTGCCAGTTGTGTTGAATTTGCATGACGGCAATCCACCTTTGAGTTTAAAAGACAAAAACTTCCCCAGTCATTAGGAAGAGAGCATTTGAATGACTTCATGCACTTAAGTTATTGTGTTTTGACATATTGTGCCAGACTTCCATCAGCTCATGTGGTGATGTCAGGTCATACAGTATGTTACATAGAACGAAAGCGCTCTGGTTTTATGATAGCTTAATCTAACCATCCTTCGTTCCATCTGTCACACAGCATCCATCTACGCCCATCTTCCAATCCACGGTCTATTTTTATAAACAGAAACCCATCGAAAGGTTAAAAGCGCCGGCTTTTTCCCGAAACCTAGATTTTTCCCAGTTTTGCATTACATTTACATTGTACAGAAATAATCTTATATGCTTTTTACAGAGTATAAATATACCTTACTTTATAGATATACACACTCTAAAATATGTTGGGTTAAAAACAACCCAAGTTGGGTTGAAAATGGACTAACCCAGCGATTGGGTTGTTTTAACCCAGTAAATGGGTTGTTTTAACCCAGCGGTTGGGTTAAATGTTTGCTTAAAACAACCCAATTGCTAGGTTAAAACAACCCAATTGCCTGCCTACAATGTATAAAAGGCTGCCTATATAGGCAGCTCACTATCTTTTGAAACAGCTTGTGTTACTCCACCTTATATATGAATCACTGCATTGAGTGTTAGATGATGGTATTTTAGTTTATGTTCTTGGCTCAGTTGTTTGTGATTCCTTAAGTAGGTCTGCGTATCGCTTTCTGCACATGTAAGTGTTGTGTTTAGCGAGCTGTATGAGGGTGTGACCTCTAGTGTTGTGTGTTTGTTTGACTCAGTTATTCTCTAATCTACTAAACACCCTTACAAGAACACGTGTATTGTTTCAGACATTACGTTGACACATATGCTGAGGCGTGGTGACAGGGTGAAAATATGTGCTGTGGCCAAGGAACCGTCTCTCTAGAGCTGCTTTAGGCCATGGTGAATTATGGTTGGTGTGAAAGCGCATGTATCTCTCGCTTGCTCTCTCTCTCTCACACACACACACACTCTTCAGTGATGATGTGAGAAAAGTAGGAATAAACAACAACCTTGCATCCTCCAAAGTCACAGTTGCAGGACTTCAAACTTGATTGTTTTCAAAATCATTGGCCGAGGATTCGATCCAAGTGCCCCTATGAAGCTTTTTCAGATATTACCTTTAATGCAGTGTGAATGTAAAAGGTCAGCAAAGATTCGAAGATCAAAGTGCACGATAAATAATGCTATTGTCTTCTAAAATAAAGAACCAATTCTGAACTGCCTGAAACAAGATACTGTTCGTATCACTGTGTATTAAGTGCTGAAATTCAGATGGTAATGGATGCTTAATTTCCGACACGCGCTGTAAGCGGTAGACCTATCACAACAGACTGGGCAGACAGCAGAGTAGGCTCTCGGACAGGAGTGGGCAGTGATGCTGTGATTTATATTATAAGATACACTCACCGAAAGGATTATTAGGAACACCATACTAATACGGTGTTTGACCCCCTTTCCCCTTCAGAACTGCCTTAATTCTACGTGGCATTGATTCAACAAGGTGCTGAAAGCATTCTTTAGAAATGTTGGCCCATATTGATAGGATAGCATCTTGCAGTTGATGGAGATTTGTGGGATGCACATCCAGGGCACGAAGCTCCTGTTCCACCACATCCCAAAGATGCTCTATTGGGTTGAGATCTGGTGACTGTGGGGGCCATTTTAGTACAGTGAACTCATTGTCATGTTCAAGAAACCAATTTGAAATGATTCGAGCTTTGTGACATGGTGCATTATCCTGCTGGAAGTAGCCATCAGAGAATGGGTACATGGTGGTCATAAAGGGATGGAAATGGTCAGAAACAATGCTCAGGTAGGCCGTGGCATTTAACGATGCCCAATTGGCACTAAGGGGCCTAAAGTGTGCCAAGAAAACATCCCCCACACCATTACACCACCACCACCAGCCTGCACAGTGGTAACAAGGCATGATGGATCCATGTTCTCATTCTGTTTGTGCCAAATTCTGACTCTACCATCTGAATGTCTCAACAGAAATCGAGACTCATCAGACCAGGCAACATTTTTCCAGTCTTCAACTGTCCAATTTTGGTGAGCTCGTGCAAATTGTAGCCTCTTTTTCCTATTTGTAGTGGAGATGAGTGGTACCCGGTGGGGTCTTCTGCTGTTGTAGCCCATCCGCCTCAAGGTTGTGCGTGTTGTGGCTTCACAAATGCTTTGCTGCATACCTTGGTTGTAACGAGTGGTTATTTCAATCAAAGTTGCTCTTCTATCAGCTTGAATCAGTTGGCCCATTCTCCTCTGACCTCTAGCATCAACCAGGCATTTTCGCCCACAGGACTGCCGCATACTGGATGTTTTTCCCTTTTCACACCATTCTTTGTAAACCCTAGAAATGGTTGTGCGTGAAAATCCCAGTAACTGAGCAGATTGTGAAATACTCAGACCGGCCCGTCTGGCACCAACAACCATGCCAGGCTCAAAATTGCTTAAATCACCTTTCTTTCCCATTCTGACATTCAGTTTGGAGTTCAGGAGATTGTCTTGACCAGGACCACACCCCTAAATGCATTGAAGCAACTGCCATGTGATTGGTTGATTAGATAATTGCATTAATGAGAAATTGAACAGGTGTTCCTAATAATAATAA
Source organism: Paracanthobrama guichenoti (assembly GCA_018749465.1). NCBI lineage: Eukaryota > Metazoa > Chordata > Actinopteri > Cypriniformes > Gobionidae > Paracanthobrama > Paracanthobrama guichenoti. The sequence goes on from CM031955.1 coordinate 34,059,849, forward strand.
TAATAATAATAATAATCCTTTAGGTGAGTGTAATTTGTTTTGTTTTTTATCTCAGATACATAAACCTATTGTAGGAGACCTCTAAAACCAAATTAGGAACCTTTAAAATAGCGTAATAACTATGTACTACAAGTTTTTATTTCACAATTCTAAGAAGAAATATCAGAATTTCTTGTCTGGCTATCACCAGACCAAGCTCAATCTTTTAAGATTGAACATTGGTCTGGGGAGTCTGCTCTGTATTTTCTACTGCACAAGAGGCGTGATCAACGTGCATAGTTCAAAGGACTCTGTATGAAATTGGATAGTTCTTCAACCAAACAGACCACAGGAAGTGTGATCAACAGGCATAGTTCAAATGACTCTGTACGCAATTGGATAGTACTTCAACCAATCAGACCAACAATCCATCACTTCTCTATCTGTCATTGTTTTAAACCCGCCAATAGCGCGCTAGGTGGATAAGGTGGGTTGTGATTGGTCCCTGCAAATTTGTAACAGAAACAGGATAGAAATATGTACAGGTTTCCAGCCTGAGCTGCAGGACGAAATCAAATCACCGGCAGATCGGACTGGGTTTACCCAGTCTACAGAATTGCAAGATACTTGATATTCTCCTCAAGTCTTTTTTTCCTCAGAATTGAGGGTTTATATCCCCCATTTCTGACTTTTACCCCCTCAGAATTGTGATATCAACTCAGAATTGTGAGATAGTCCTAAAAATGAAGTGAATGAAATTGAAGACCATCTTTTTTTTTGCATTCCGATTCTGACATTCAAAGGCACACCAAGACATTTTTTTCTCTTATTCCGTGGATTTTGCCCATTTTCCTCCACTTGTTACCACTGTTTTGCTGCCACCACAATGCACAGGCAGCTGCAAATGAAGTAACCGAGATGTCAACTCCAAATTGGTCTATTGAAGTGCTCCAACTTCAGTGCAGTGATCGAGTCATTAAACTGATTCAAACACGTTACACATTATGAGTCTTTTTGACACATTTTTCACAATTCACATTGTGAATCACTACACTGGTCATGCTGTAGGCTTGTTGAGTGCTTATAAAGATGTGTCATTCTATACATGCTGTTTGGTAAACATCAGAACTTTCTTCTCATTCTTTCTAAAGAAATATGAGAGGTTGCAACTTCAGTTTCTGCTTACAAATTGATCCTTCTCTCACGGTCACATTTCACCCTTTTACTCTCCTTTTTTGACTGATATCTGTTTGTCATGCTTATTCCTCACATCAGACTGGATTAATGGTCGGAACATGCTAGGATTTGTGTTTAGCTTATATCACTGGCGCTTAGCAATGGGTCACCTGTAATGAAAGTCTGGGTGTGTATGTGCTGTTGTTTATCTGCTGTGGCGGTGCGGGGCCACGTTCCTGCCCTGCTCTCAATAACAGCTGAGTTATTGGAGAGATCAGGAAGGCACCACTGTGTCACCCACACACAGTCCAACCAATATTATTACAGCTCTATTCTGAGCTGGGGAAGTTTTGACTTTGGGCTTTCAAACCACACACACATTTATTCTACAAATCAGAGAGGCTAGCTATGTATTGACTAGTAATCCTTTTCTAATACATTCAGTGTGCCATCACATATAACTTTTATCTTTTTAATGGTTAAAGTTGCCCTAAGTAACTTTCAACATTTCAACATATGATGAATTCACTCATTTAAAATTTTTTCTTTTGCTTTTTTTGTGGCGTTTGCAAAAGCAACCCTATTTTAGGACTTTAAACAAATGCCCGGATATTCTCTACTTACATTTTATTTTTCAGAAAATGTCAAATAAATTGATCTTCTTATTCATTTAATTCCATTTTTGTCTATTCGGTTGACTTGCTGCACAGTTTCCGCTGCAGTGATCTTACATTGAAGCATTAGTCCTGAAAATCATACGAGTAAGTAAATGTTAACAATGGCATTACTTCTTCAAGTAACACTTGCTGTAGAAAAATCTTGGATCTTATACGGCTTTGTGTCTACACTGTGTTCCAACTCAGTAGTACTCAGTGTTGACATATCAGTAGGATTTCAGTACAATAAACATTCAGATTTTAATGTTTGTTTGTTTTATTTGTCCATATCTTTTTAGATAACTGGTATTAATCTCAGACAGGTTTGTTAAATAGCCAGGTCTTCTTAGGTAAATGGAAACCCTACTTAACTCTTTCCCCACCAGCATTTAAAAAAAAAACAAAAAAACCGGCAGCCACTGCCAGAGTTTTTGATCATTTTCACAAAAATGTAATGGCCCTTAGAATATTTTGTTGTGAATATCTGAGCATGCAATATATCAAAAGAAAGAACAGACCCTCTCCTTTTCAACAAACTTTTTATTCTAGCTTCGTGCATTCCTTTTTCTTGAATATGGGTAAGTTTCATTAAAAAAAAAGCAACATTTTTAACAAAAAGCTGAGAAAATCATGTTTTTGTCAAAGACTACAGAACGATGATCAAAACATAAATGGTCTAGATCAAGTCCATTAACACGGAAAGCCGGAACATTCCGTGTTTGGTGGGGAAGCGTTTTCTCACAAATAACGGAAAATTCCATGTTTGGCGGGGAAAGAGTTAAAGAAGTTGCTCCACATTATTAAGCAAATCACAGTTCTCATGTAATATGGGGAGGAACAAAGCTCTTTCTGAAGAAAAAGGCATGAAAACAACTACAATTGTGTGAAAATTGAATGGAGATTATCGAACTATCATAAGTAATTCATAGCATAAGAAAATTCAAAGTTTCTGTCAAAAAAAAAAGGATTTGTATTTGAAGGACAGCTATAAAAAAGCCACTGTTGAGCAACAAACATGTATTTGAACCTGCTAGTGTCTCTGGAGCCTCAAGAACCTCTCCATGCAGGCTGGCAGTTGTGCATAAAGTTGCATTTCAACCACTCCTAACAAAAAGCTCACAAAGAGAAACGTTTTACTGCTGTGGTGTTTTTTTGCAGCATGGGATAGGCACTATCCTTCTTTCTATACCATAGCAGAAATGGTCAGGTAAAACCTCCACACATCTTTCAGAAGTGATTTTGACACCCTCAGAGACCCTAGAAGGACCTTTCATCTCACTTCCCAATATTCCAGCCCATCATCACCCGCTGGCTCCTTGCTGTTGTCACAGTCTTGTTGGAACATGGTGGCCACTCACCAACCAACCAGAAATCCATCCATCTAGACCATCTATTGTAGTACGACATTCGTCAGTGAATGTCTTCATGTGTTTCTACACTCACTGTAAACGGTTCTCTTTGTGTGCTTTTGGCTGTCCGAGTTCTCTTATGCTGTAAATTACTCACAAATCTTATGATAGTTCGATAATCTCCATTCAGTTTTCACACAATATTAATTGTTTTCATGCCTTTTGCTAGACATTGCATCATTTCATGTTTTTCATCTTCAGAAAGATCTTTCTTCCTCCCAATATTGCATGAGAACGTCTCGGTTACGTATGTAACCCTCGTTCCCTGAAGGAGGGAACAGAGACGTACGTCGGAACTGACCGACGAATTGGGATCTGTTTTCAGAGACCAATCTACTTCGAGTGATTAAAACGAGCCAATGGACATTGGCATGCGGTTCACGCATTCCACGCACCGCCGCGCAGCGCGGGTATAAACACGGAAGTGGAAGTACCGCTATTCGCTTTTCAACTGAGGAGCCGAGACAAGTGACTCGGCCTTCAGCTGAAGCACAGCACCTGGCGACGGGACGTACGTCTCCGTTCCCTCCTTCAGGGAACGAGGGTTACATACGTATCCGAGACGTTCCCTTTCAGTCGGTCACGTTCGACGTACGTCGGAACTGACCGACGAATTGGGATCCCTACCAACACGCCAGGATGCTGGCCCTTCCAGCGCCCTGCTTGAGCTCACTGGACCACTCCTACATTGGAGAGGAAGTCAGGGCTCCAGGCAGGGAAGGACAGTCACTGCTGTTCCTGCAAGACCCACTCAAAGTGACTATTGGATAACGCTGGGAAAGCATGCCCGTTTGGAAACGGAACGCTGCGGGGCCACATCCTTCAAATGGAAGGAGAGGGGGCAAATTAACCATAAGGACTAACCTATCAGGGTAGTACAACATATGGCAGTCTCTGGGGTGGATCCAGCCTGGTCCCAGGGGGGAAGAACACCGCCAGAGACGACAGAGCGAGCTCTGCCAAGGGAAAGACACGGGGCTAGCCGAGTAGGGTAGCTGGTACCGTGGAGAATACACATATGGGGTTGCCGTTAGGGAACCGCTACATATGGAACCCAGCCTACACACATGTTCCACAAGCATACGGGTGCAGGCCTGGCACCAGACGGCCGCAACGTCTGACACCGAAGGGGTGACGGAGAAGCTCGACAGGGTTCGCCATTTTCTGGGGAACACGACTGGAGATAAATAACGCACGCATCCGGCCCAGGGGGCGGGAATGGTGTCGCAAGCCGACACTAGAACGGGCACTTCGCGCTACTGGCCACTGGGGGCGAGTACACGGGAAGACACCGGCTCTACACGGAGGCTATAAAATCTAGCGAACATGTTAGGTGCCGCCCAGCCCGCAGCTCTACATATATCTGTTAGTGAGGCGCCCTGAGCCAGCGCCCAGGAGGAGGCTACACTCCTAGTTGAGTGCGCTCGCAACCCGAACGGGCAGGGCATGTCTTGGGACTGGTACGCCAAGACAATAGCATCCACTATCCAGTGGGCTAACCTCTGCTTGGAGACAGCCTTTCCCTTCTGCTGGCCTCCGTAACAGACAAAGAGCTGTTCTGAGGTCCTAAAGCTTTGAGTTCGGTCCACGTAGGCGCGGAGAGCGCGGACGGGACAGAGCAAAGCCAGGGCTGGGTCTGCCTCCTCCGAAGGCAGCGCTTGCAGGTTCACAACCTGGTCCCGGAAAGGAGTGGTGGGAACCTTGGGCACGTATCCGGGCCGGGGTCTCAGGACAACGTGAGAGTTACCTGGCCCGAATTCTAGGCACGATTCATTGACCGAAAGTGTGTGCAGGTCCCCTACCCTCTTGATGGAGGCCAATGCAACCAAGAGTACTGTCTTGATGGACAGGATATTCAGCTCAATGGACTGCAGAGGCTCGAAGGGAGGGCTCTGGAGTGCTCTCAGCACCAGAGCTAAGTCCCAAGAGGGTACCGGGTTTGGACGAGGAGGATTCAGCCTCCTCGCAACCCTGAGGAACCTGACGATTAGGTTGTGCTTCCCTAAGGACTTACCATCAACTGTGTCGTGATATGCCGCTATTGCCGCGATGTACACTTTAAGGGTGGAGGGAGACAGCCTTCGCTCCAACCCGTCTTGCAGAAAGGAAAGCACGGCGCTAATCGAACACCTTCGGGGGTCTTCGCGGCGAGAAGAACACCACTCAACGAACAGGTTCCACTTCGACGCATCAGGAGCACCAGGTCCCTGTGTTCGCACAACTGCTCTCGCGACTGGGCTAGTATGGGCCAGTCATCGAGGTAGTTGACGATGCGAACGCCGCATTCTCAGAGTGGAACAATGGCTGCCTCTGCAACTTTTGTAAAGTCGTGAGGCGACAGGGACAGCCCGAAGGGCAGGACTTTGTACTGACATTCCCTCTCCTCAAACGCAAACTGGAGAATGGAGAATGGAGACATGAAGTACGCATCCTTCAGGTCGATCGCTGCAAACCAATCTCAGGGACGGATGCATTCGAAAATGCGTTTTTGCATCAACATTCTGAACGGGAGCTTGTGCAGGGCCCGATTCAGGACACGCAGGTCCAAAATTGGTCTTAACCCACCCCCTTTCTTGGGTACAATGAAGTAAGGGCTGTAGAACCCTGACTTCATATCGGCTGGAGGAACCGGCTCGACCGTGTCCTTCGCCAGTAGGACTCCGATCTCTAACCGCAAGACATGGGCATTGCTGCTCTGCCCGGAGGTGAAGAGGATGCCCTTGAACTTGGGAGGCCGGCGAGCGAACTGAATCGCGAAGCCGAGTCTGATGGTACGGATGAGCCAGCGAGGTGGCCTGGGGAGCTCTAGCCAGGCCCCCAGAACCGGACAAGCAGGTCCTTTATAGAGCTTGTATATATATATATATATATAGTTTATAAATACCAGGTTTTTGTTGGTCAATGGCGCAGTCGTTTTCAATTCCTCAAAATAGTGACGCGCAGACAATGCGCCTGAACACACCTCGTTTTCAGACCAGCACGCTCACAGGTGAACCGATGGGCACGAGTGCATTTTGCTATTTAAACAACGTGGCACTGGACATGAAAATGATAACTGCGTCAGGCTGAAATTAGCAAAAAAAAAACAATTGCGTCACACCTGTCGTCACATTACACCGGGTGTATGATAGGGCCCTAAATGTTTATTGTACTGAAATCCTATGGATATGTCACTTACATAATAATTTGGAACACACTGTATTCTCTATGTACATGCACACACAGGTATGGTAATTTGGGCTGGGCACTATGTCTACAATCTTAAATTACATTTGATTAAGTAGTAACTATAATATTGTACTTTTGGCCATAAATTCACAGGAGAATAGTCTTTAGACATTCTACTAACTATAAGTAACTTTGCAATAGCCATCATTAGAGTAGACTGTCTGCTTAATATCTGCTCTTTACTTTGATGCTCCCCAACAGATATTCTACTGACTATAAGTAACTTTGTAACTACATGCTAACTTATTCTACTAACCCTAATTCTAACCCAGCAGTCTACAAATACTCTAATGAGAGTTAGCTTGTTGCTGCAAATTAATGAGTTAGCTGACATAGTTGCAATAGTTAGTAGAATGTCTAAAGTTGACTGTCAAAATTGTGTAAACTAGTTTAGAATATTAGTTCTGTCAGGACCACTATCGTCAAATATGATTGATTGACTATTAGCATATAGTTTGGATTGCCGGTATGGTTCTGTTCTGGGCAAGAACTCCCTGTGCATCCATGCAGCCTAGCATGGATAAGAGCAGGGAGAGCAGCAAAACCCCCCTTAAGGGGGTCGCACATCGGACGCGAAGCTCAGCGCTGCCCCTTTAGAGTAAACAGAACAGAACCAACATAATGTATTGCAGATGTCATTAATGTTCGTTTTAAATGTACAAAATTATTCAGAAATTTAGTCTGATTCAAGGGGAATTAGAATATCAAATCCTGACTGACGAGAGGAGGAGCTGGGGATGAAGGAGGGTAAATGAGCTCTGGAGAAACGTGACAGCTGCTGATAGTACTGAGGAGCTATATATATATATATATATATATATATATATATATATATATATATATATATATATATATATATATATATATATATATATATATGTATATGTGCTGTGATAGACGTCGTATTCTTATAGGTAGATGTGATCAGCTGACAGTCATCCGATGCGAGCTTGACTGACATGACCTGCCAGAACTTACGCTATACGCTTGATTCTTTTTAAATGAAATAGAATAATGTATTTTCTTGGTAATGTCTTATACATTAAATGAACATTTTTCTCTTTTTATTTGGAAATTAATGGACTAAAACCAAAGGATAAAATTGTTTATAACGGCATTGGTGCAAAAACAGAATCACATTATGTAATGCTTACAAATAAAAGAACTACAGTAATCTACCATGCTATGAATAATATAGGAAAAACACAACCTAAACACATTTCTAATACCTATGATAGATACCGTCATACCGCCCAGCTCTGAAAACAGTTCTCAGTTCCTCTGAGGTGAGGCATTATGTAATGTAATCAGATCTCTCAGCACTGAGCGAAAGTATTGATCCAGAGGCTCTTGTTCTTGTGCTCTGACACAGAAAAGGTGAGAGGAAATCCTCTGGTCTGAAAAGAGCAGACAAATGAAATGTTATACAGTCAGCTGGCGAGTAAGACAATTTCAAGAGCTTCTCTAGTGTTTAACACTTGCAGGCTGTGGAATTTTTTCTGCATTTGGGCTCATTCAGAAAGACTTGAGAGACTTATAGAGACTAGTTTGTACCACTAGAAGATACACAGAGGCAATGAATGTCAAAGAATGTTTTATTGATATCGTAGAGAGCGATTAGTTTGATTTGTGTGTGAGGATGTCGGATGTCGGATGTCGGATGTCGGATGATCTGTTCTCTGCCAAAGACTTCTAGTCAATGAACTGGCCCAGAAGCACATCCTCAATTTCTGAAATTTCAGAAATGTATAACTAATAATTACTACAGTAACTAATAATTACTACAATTTAGGGGTGAGTAAGGTACAAGGATGTACCTTTTCACTTTTGTACCTTAGGGTACCGCCCCAGTGACAGCACTGTAAAAAATTTTTCTGAGAGTGAATTAAATGTTGGCCAAATGGTTTGGTATTTTAACTTTGTTTTGTCTCATTTTAAGCAGCACAACTGATGTCTGATGTTTGTTTCAACATTAATAAGAAATGTTTCTTTAGCAACAAATCCTCATATTAGAATGATCTCTGAAGGATCATGTGACACTGAAGACTGGAGTTACGATGCTGAAAATACAGCTTTGCGTCGAGGAATAAATTACATTTGAAAATATATTAAAATAGAAAACAATATTACTAATAGTTTTGATCAAATAAATGCAGCCTTGTTGAGCATAAGATTTAAAAAAAAAAAATAATAATAATAATAATAATAATAATAATAAAAAAACGTTTTAAAACATTTAAACAATTAAAACATTTCCGAGCATGTTGAAGTCTTAAAGATTTGGCTTGTTGTGTCAAATCAGAGCTAAAAGACAATTTAGGTTGCATGAGTCAATCAGTTTGTACATTCAAAGTGTCCTATATAAATTCGGCCCTGAAAGTCATTGTATAATGTGCTCAGTATGCACTTCATTTTGCATGTTACATTGCATTTTACATTTGAGATATAGGGACAACACTCTGTGCTTGTATAGCTCTCAGTGTCCCTTTCTATCGCTCAGCCTCTCTTTACTCTAGTTCACTTGTTTTACAAGGTTGTCTGATCTGGCGATTTAATCTGCTCCGGTATCTTCAACTCATCGCGACGCCCCACTGATACACAATATTTGTTTTTCTCTATCCTTTGTCTCTCCACTCTTGGAGGGGATCTGGCAAGGCAGCTCATTTTCATTTCAAACCGTCTGCTGGGAGCTCAGATGCTCACATGCTGCTGTAGACGCTATATGCTCAAATCTTCATAAGAAAAACTATTCTATACATTTCTACAGATTTATCACTGGCTCAGATGGTGTGTGTGTGTGTGTGCGTGTGCGTGCGTGTGTGTGCGTTTGTGTGCGTGTGTGCGTGCGTTCGTGCGTGTGTGTGCGTGCGTGTGCGTGCGTGTGTGCGTTTGTGTGTGTGTGTGCATGCGTGCGTTCGTGTGTGTGTGTGTGTGTGTGTGTGTGTGTGTGTGTGTGTGTGTGTGTGTGTGTTGAGTTAGGTTTGGGCTAAAGTCAACGCCATTAGATGGAAAATAATGTCTATGCTCATACCAAATATTAATAATTGTTCGTGTAAGATTCTGATTGTTACCCATTATGCATTTAATAGCTTTCAAAAAAGTAGATTCAACAACGCCAGTCCAGCAAACAGGTAGAGAGATTAGTCATTTTTTTATTACAGTACAATGTCTTTTTACTTTATTGTGACAAGCCTCTTCTACAAAAAGAATCAGCAAAAAAAGTAAGTTGTATCATTATTACCCACACTGTAAAAAAAAGAAACCCAACTTGTTTTTTTGTTAGACACTTTCTGTTTTAAAGTTTTCTATTATTTCCAACTTCAACAAGGTGAGAATCAGTTTCTTGAAGTTAGAATAGTAGTTTATTCAACCCCTTATTTAAATGTTAACAAAAATACCTAATGTACTTGTAAAGGAAGTTTGTTTTAACTTATCATTTTAGATTACATGAACAAACAGTATAACTTGCACAACTACTGAAGTTGAGAAAAGTGAAAAATGCTTTGCAGCTGGTTGCTTTTGTTACATCCACCAGCTACAGTCCCCTTGGTACCCTTGACTCCTCCCGTCTCCTTGGATTTTCCCATTATAAACTACTTTTCCCATAACCCATTGCCTAAACTCATTATTGTTTGAGCAATTCCACCTGTGTGTCATTACTAGGGCTGGGTAAAAAATATTGATTCCTCGATTTTAATCGATTCTCATTTTTACGAACCAATATCGATTCTTAAATCCCAAGTCCATCCTGTTTTCAGTTTATGAACGGAACATTGTAGCACGCCTCCCATCCAATAAGTCCCAATAATCTTTGCGCTTTGTTACTTTTGAAATTAAACAAAATCTCAGATTTCAAATTACGTCCATTTTATTACGTAATTAAAAAGCACCACATTACATATTCATTATTCTTTAATATTTGACGTAATTAGTATTTTTATGACAGCCACCATTTAAATGTTTATATTTCAAAAAAACGAATTGGAGTAGAAATTATGATGTAATTGTAAAGTTATTGCTGTATCATAACTTTATTATTATTAAAAACATCCTTGAGTGTAAATGTTTGTATACAAATAAGTTAATTTTAACCTTCAGTATTATAGTAATGTAGTACAAACTGACCATGTAGAGTTTACAGCATTAGTTTGAGAGATTCTTTTTCCCTGAGAAAATTTGCCATGTTCTGTATCAGATATATATCCAAAATAATCAATATGGAATCAAGTTGATTAGAAATCGAAATCAAATCGAAAGCTTGTGAAATTTGTGTCAATACCCAGTCATTACCCTTGTTAACTCTGTCTGTATAAGCCCTGTTTATTCAGTCACTCTATCACTGTTTGTATTGTTTGCCCTGTGGTTTTAACCCTCACCCGTTACAGTCAATACAGACATTATTAAAAACATGTTATTTTAGCTGAAGTATTTGTATTAATACTGTGTGCCTTTTACCCCATGTGCAGGGTAAAATGCCCCCATCGACACCCCATACATTTTTAAGATTTTTAAACACAAAACATTTCACACAAAATCTGTTGCTCCATAAGTGTTCAATACAAATATATGTATTTTTCTGTATATCATTCATTATAGGAGTAGTGAAAAGCACATTTGTCTAAAGGTGTGCCTTTAGCCCCATTGTACCCTATAGCATGTTTCGATTACTTGTATCATCCCAAAAATGTTAAGATATTATAATCATTAACATCATGGTTTTCTGTAAAGCTGTTTTGAAAGGTGCTATAGGAAATAAATTTGACTTGACTTGAACACCTCCTGATGGTGTGATGTCACCATAGGAGCAGCTAATGAGTGTTTCTCTGATGAAGCCACAGGGGTAAACAGCTTCAAAGAGAGGTGTCAGAAGATGACCATGTCACATTCAGAGCAGAGCAGGTAGTTTCGTAGCCTTTATCTGTCTAAATACCTCAAACCAACAAACTGTCTCTGCATGTTAAACCTGGATGGAAAAAACATATTGTCTAAAAAAAAAAATAAAAAAAGATTTAAAATAGAACATTGTTGTATGTAATTTTCTATATAATTAATAGGATTAATGTTTATTCTGAAAATCAGTGTACAAGTTTAAAATGCATTTTTTACAGGTTATATATCAAGCATTATTGTAAAAATGATTAAAAACATAAACTGTTGACAGAAAAGGCAAATATCTTCCAGACATTATGTTAATAATTTTCCATAATTTGAATAATAATTTTACTGTGTAAATGAATAAATGCCAATTATTCTGTTTTGGAAACACTATTTATCTAGTTATTATATTCATTTTTTCTAACGCTGTACACATTATTATTTTTTTATTTTATTCATAGCTGGCTTTATATTTTAGGACTTTATATTTTGAGCCCATTGAATAATCATATTTAGGAATGTCTTTCCTCAAACCAGTGTTTATCCTTCAGCTGTGTCTCTCTAGCTTACAGAGAACTTAGGGCAAAGGTGTTTATTAAAGAAGATAAGACAGCTGGATTTGGGCAAACAAGACTGAAGGCATGGCTGAGGTGAAACTCCTGTGTACGTTGCTTTATTCAGCTACTTCACTGAGAGACATTGTGCTTTGTGACTGCTGAGGGATATGTGCGTTTACATTCTATCCTTTCATATAAAAATGTAATTGAATTTTGTAATTGAAATGAACAACACTGATTATCTCTTCATCACGACATCTGTTAGTGGGTGGGCTATATTAGGCAGCAAGTGAACATTTTATCCTCAAAGTTGATGTGCTAGAAGCAGGAAAAATGGGCAAGCGTAAGGATTTGAGCAAGTTTGACAAGGGCCAAATTGTGATGGCTAGACGACTGGATCAGAGCATCTCCAAAGCTGCAGCTCTTGTGGGGTGTTCCCGGTCTGCAGTGGTCAGTGGTCATCAAAAGTGGTCCAAGGAAGGAACAGTGGTGAACTGGAGACAGGGTCATTGATGCAAGCGGGGAGCAAAGGCTGGCCCGTGTGGGCCGATCAAACAGACTCAAATTGCTCAAGATGTGTCAGAATACACAGTGCATCGCAGTTTGTTGCCCATGCTGACCCCTGTCCACCGCCGATAGCGCCAACAGTGGGCACGTCATCCATGCCATCCATGTGGATGTTACTTTTACACATACCACCTACCTAAGAATTGTTGCAGACCATGTACACCCTTTCATAGAACCGGTATTCCCTGGTGGCAAAAATGGTTCAGAAATGGTTTGAGGAGCACATCAACGAGTTTGAGGTATTGACTTGGCCTCCAGACTCCCCAGATCTCAATCCAATCGAGTATCTGTGGGATGTGCTGAACAAACAAGTCCGATCCATGGAGGCCCCACCTCGCAACTTACAGGACTTAAAGGATCTGCTGCTAACATCTTGACACCTTCAGGGGTCTAGTGGAGTCCATGCCTCGACGGGTCAGGACTGTTTTGGCAGCTAAAAGGGGAACAATACAATATTAAGAGTCATATATTATGCCTGATCGGTGTGTGTGTGTGTGTGTGTATATATATTTAATATCAGTTGGATAAACAAGTATGGAGAACCATATTGACTGATAGATTGATAATTTTACACATTACCTTTTACTTGTTTTACTGTTTACATTTTTCTGAAAAGCCCACAATAGACTGTGTAATGGAAGGTTTTCAAATCACAACTTATCCCATATAGTCCTGAAAGGTCAGCATGTATTAATCAACTGTATTCTTATTTTCCGAGCATGTGTCTTTACAGAAACTGACTTTAGGCAAAGTGTGACAAGTAGCCCCGGTCTCCCCACTAGAGCTAAAATGTGACATTCTGAATACCTTTCTTTTAAAATCCTCCAGGACCCACTCAAAAGCGTGTGCTGTGTTCATTTCCCAGGTTTCTGCAGCAGTCTGAGGGAGACTTTGTGGAGTTGGAGTTGATCGGTGTAGAACTAATTAAAGGGCAGAATGGCTCATTCATTTCCACCCTCCGCTCTCGTGACACACTTGGTATTTAAGGAGATTTACAGAAAAGATGAACACCAACTGTGGAATGTTCTGGAACAGCAGACCTGAAAGCAGTGACCATATAAAAACTGCCTCTTGATAAAAGTAAAGCTTCAAAGAATAGTTCCCAAAAATGAATTATTTCACCGCCATGTTGTTCCAAACCAGCATTTTACTGTGTGGAACACAGGGGGCATCATAAATTTAAGGATGGATCAACATCTGGATTATGATATGATAACAGTGTGATCCTTTATTACTTATGTTTAGTACATTCTTTAGTGCATATTTAGTGTAATTCAAATTTTATATAATGTATTCATTTACATATAATTTACAATAATACATTTAAAATTTTCAAATGTTATTATATGTCTGGTATATTGTCTGATGGTCTGATATTATATTTTAGTATTAATTTTGTATATATTATTCTAAGGCATATAGCTTTGTCTGAGTAGCAGACTGAACTTTAACAATAATAATAATTAGTTACATTTATATAGCGCTTTTCTGGGTACTCAAGCATTTCACATATAGAAGAGGGGAATCTCCTCAACCACCATCAATGTGCAGCATCCACCTGGATGATGCAACAGCAGCCATATTGCGCCAGAACGCCCACCACACACCAGCTGATTGATGGAGAGGAGACAGAGTGATGAAGCCAATCAGTATGTGGGGATGATTAGGAGGCCATGATGGACAGAGGCCAATGGGCAAATTTGGTCAGGATGCCGGGGTTAAACCCCTACTGGGATTTTTAATGACCACAGAGAGTCAGGACCTTGGTTTAACGTCTCATCTGAAGGATGGTGCTTTTTGACAGTATCCCCATCACTGTACTGGGGCATTAGGACCCACACAGACCACAAGGTGAGCGCCCCCTTTACATTTCACTGCCGGTTGTATATTCTGTATATAACTGTGTATGTGACAAATAAAACTCTTGAATCTTGAATCCTGCTGGCCTCACTAACACCTCTTCCAGCAGCAACATAGTTTTCCCAGGAGGTCTCCCATCCAGGTACTGACCAGGCTCAACCCTGCTTAGCTTCAGTGGGCAACCAGTCTTGGGCAACAGGGTGATATGGCTGCTGACTGTGGTTTGACGTATTTAACTTTTCCTCTTCATATTCACATTCTAAGATGAGGCCATCCTATCAATCACAGGAACAATGGCCGTCTTTCTCTTAAATGCTCTTGAATGACAAATTGGAACTGGAACAAGACACTGGTCAGAGAGTTATTTCCCAGTGCTGTCATAGGATCCCTGCACAAGACACACACACACACACACACACACACACACACACACACACACACACACACACACAGAGAGAGTTGACAAAGCTATTGAACTAGACATTGAGTCTCATTCAATAACCGTACATAAGCATGGATTTGTGTGTGTGCATGAAATCTGAAGAACATTTTGACAAACAAATCATGATTCATCAATAACTTTTGTTCAAAATTTTATTCTAAACATGGAAAAATGTTGGAACAACTGAAACCATACACACAAATTACAAACTACAAACTACGCTGGTGAAGAACTATTAAATGTAAACGAACTTAGCCACGCCCACAACATTTGAGGTCGGGAAGTTCGGTCTGGACTTGATCCGTTGTGGAGCAACTATGCTTGAACCAGAGCTGTTCAGACCAATGAAATTGTCAGGGCGGGCTTTATACGACGATTGACAGATGATCAACTGTAACGTTAATCATCCACATCACCAAAGAGCGCTTGGATTGAATTTGTTCTAATCCTAAATGTAGAACTTGTTCGTATGCATTCACCTTTACTATTTCTCTCAAAAATCATGATCGTGTTGGTAAGTACTCTTTTTACAACACTGGCAAAGATCATTTACATTCATCTTCTTCTTCTGCTTCTTCCAGCGTGCGTTCAGTTGAGTTCTGTTGACAACTATGCGTCGCTCAACATATGTCACTCACTCCATTGCTCTGATTGGTTGTAGGTCTATCCAATTGAGTGCAGAGGCATTTTCTTTCCTGGTTCGGTTGAAACGCCCCATAATCAGAGCCCAGTGGAGCAGTATCAGACTCATATTCTGACTAGAATCTGAGTATGACGATGTCAGGCTATATTAAATGACTTATCTAATACAAATTTCACAAAGCCAGTAAATGTGTAACGGAGTTTAAATAATGTTAGTTAAATTCATGCATAAACTGGGAAAACTCGCCATTGGCTGTTGCATCACTTGTATTCGCGTACGTTATATTGAGGGGCGGTGCTACGTATTCACTAGCAGTTTCACGATGCTTCACTGCTGTTAAGCTGCTTTGATAATTGCTCTGTCTTAACTACGTTTGGACTGTTTTCAAGTGCAAAGCTGAACTTTTACACTACACTCAAGTTTACTGCTTTTGTCTGTCAGCTCCTAGTTCTGTCATTCGAGTCAAATATTTGTTATTTGTGACGATAAAATGAGGAGTGTGTGTATTAACATGCTTGTGAATTCCGAACTCTGTTTATTTTAAGATTTCTCATGCGATGTCGATGTGTTTTGGCCGTGTTTTTCTCAGGTATGTGTTTTTGTCATGTTCTGTGTATGAATTATTAGCCGAATTGAGTGTTAGCGATTACCACATGTGCTGTATGCTCTCGCACGTGCTGAGCGTGTAACTGCGCCATTTTAGATCTGTGCGTTCTTCCTTTTCTGTATTCATACAAAAATATGTAAAATATTGGTCACATTGGTCATATTTATAGTTTCTTTGCATTAATGTGATGTGACGAGTATTGAGAAGAAAAGATACTGTTTTATATTCTATATTCTTATTCAGAATTCTGTAGACTATATGTTCACGATCACTTTGAGAAAAAGTATATTCAGCAGTTTCACGATGCTTCGCTGCTGATTTCTCATGCGATGTCGATGCATTGCCTCTAACCAGCCTTTTGGCCATGTGTTTCTCAGAATTATCCATGCCAATAAAAGAAGCCTTGAGTGACCATCCACCTGATTCTCTGCTTGTGTTAATCCATCAACATCAACACAGTCACACATGTATCATAGTTTTAAGATGCCGGGCAGTGACAGATGTAACAGATATGTGTGTGTTAGGATGATGAGCGGAGAAATTACAGTGCTTGTACAGAGTGAAAGGCCTGATGTTCAGACACCACCATTTGTGTTATATAGACCTCATTCCTCTGGGCCGGACAGTGTTTTGGGTCAGTCGTTTAAGTACAGTGCTGTCAGAGAGCCCAGCTACATAAGTGCAGCTATTTTCTCCACAGCTGAAAAGTAGTGGGAAAAAGCTAAAAGTAGTCATTGTGAACTGAAAAAAGCTTCATCATTTTAAAGGGAAAAGGCTATGAAAGAAGACAGGAAATCAAAAGGAAAAAGGCCAATGACAGTTTTCACAAGGGCTTGGTTTCGACAATAGAACAGCCTGTTCATCTCCGTTTAGGTAAATTGCTTTAAGTGATGTATAGAAAGGTATAGAGATGGAGGAATGAAATGAGTGTTCATTGTTATTTGGCAACTTTTTATTGTGTTTTTATACACTGCCCAGCCAAAATGTTGCTGTTTGGAGTGAGACAGGCAAATGCTTAAGAGTCTATGATTGGATCATTATTACGGTGATTATTATGTTTCTAGCATGTAATATTGTTTGGCAACAGTTCTTTTAACCCTAATTGATGGTGTGTAGCTTTTCATTTCTCAAACAATCATGTAGGAATCATGGCCATAAGATGCATCAGGCTCAAATTGTGAAAGAATGTTTGGGAGGACCATGAAAAATCAGGGGGTAAATGCAGTGTATGTACTTTTTACTTTTAGTGGTGTGTGTTTGCATATGTGTGTGTGTACAGGCCAGTACTACGAGACAGTGTGTGTGTGTGTGTGTGTGTGCAGTAAATGGACGCATCACAGTTTGGTCGACTCTTCCCTCCTTTTGTGGAAGGAATGAATGAACTTTGCTGCTAGTGAAATGCTGTCTCTTTTTACACCAAGTGTAAATATCGAGCTTGTGCATCATTCTTCAACTTTCTAAAGTTGGGACATAAAATCCCAAATTTGATGAGTTATAATGAAAAGTGTTTTTGAATTTGTTATAATTAGGCAGGTGGTCTCTCTCTCTCTCTCTCTCTCTCTCTCTCTCTCTCTCTCTCTCTCTCTCTCTCTCTCTCTCTCTCTCTCCCCACAAATATGGCAATACCAGATATCATTGATCTTGTGTGTAAATGTTTTGGTCCCCATGAGGAAAACGTGGGGAAAGTTTTCTGTGATGGTAGGGTTAGAATATACAGTTTGTCCAGTATAAAAAGGAAAGCCAACATGTGTGTGTGCGCACATGTTTTTGTGACATACCAGGACGCAAATGTGTATAATGACATGGGTATGACATAGGTATAACAAGGAGAGGGTGACTTATGAGGACATTACCCATGTCCCCATTTTTCAAAAGGCTTATAAATCATACAGAATGAGTTTTTTTGGGAGAAAGTAAAAAGGTGTAGTTTCCTGTGATGGGTAGGTTTAGGGGTAGGGGTAGTGTAGGGGGATAGAAAATACGGTTTGTACGATATAAAAACCATTACGCCTATGGAATGTCCCCACAATTCACAAAAACAAACCTGTGTGTGTGTGCGTATCTTCAAAACACCTCAAAGGAGCTCAGACCGCAGGCGAGATAATATAGCAACCTAAATGTGCACCAGTTCTGCATTTGCAGTTAAATCATTCCAGACCTATAAATTTGGATGACATCAGTTGTTGACTTGAGCCCCTGTGGTTTTCTCTTTGCCCACGAGAGAGAAAAAAGCACGAGAGCTTGTGTATAAAAAGAGTAAAAAGAGTGTTTCTGTCCTTCTGTCCAGTTTTTTTTTTTTTTGTACCTCAGGGAGAAAGCGCAGTGTGAGAGTCACAGGGTCTGAAAAGACACACTGACTCACCTCTGATGCCAAAACTAATCTGTTAACACCTGAACGTCCCATAATGGATCAAACAGGTTTATCTGCTGCTGTGTGTCAATGACACAAAAGAGCAACCGTCTGTTTGTGATTCGAAATGTGATTAATCAGCTAAACTGTAGAAAGTAGATAAATCATGTAAGAATCAAGTAAGAGCATTATAATTAGAGGTCTATCTGATCTGTTTATATAAGGTGAGCATGTTCAGCCATTTGAGATGCAATTTTATCATATTTCCTCACTGCATCATTTTTTTTGTTCACTGGCCACTTGATTAAAAATGGCGGTTGCGAAGCGTGTTTCTTCTGCATGTAAACGTAGAACATTTTTCATTAGAAACAGAGTAGCAAAGCTGCTCATGTATACATTTACTGCACAAATTCATAAACTTGTATGTACATGCTACATTGTTGTTTAATCAATGTAGATTTTTTTTTAGTCATAATGAAGACTCTGGAGAATCCCATGCCTGGCCTATCAAACTGACAGCCGGTGACCAAAGAATAAAGTTAAATGTGAAAATAGTCATAAAATAAAAAATATATATAAAAATAAATGACTGTCTCTTAAGTCCTTGAGTCTTATAATGGAAGGATGGATATAATTGGTGTGTGTGTGTGTGTGTGTGTGTGTGTGTGTGTGTGTGTGTGTGTGTGTGTGTGTGTGTGTGTGTGTGTGTGTGTGTGTGTGCGTGTGTGTCGTTTTTGCATGCTTCCAGGCATTTCACAGTGTAAGGGAGCCATTTTATTGGCAATCACACAAATCTGCCACTTGTTCAATATTTAATGAGCTGAACAAATGAAGCACAGAAAGGGATCTATGGAGTCTCTGTATCAGCAGTGCCGCGTAAGAGGCCAGACTTCACACCCAACATTCACATTACTGCCAAGTACCCTTTTTAAAAAAAAGTTTGTTTGTTTGTAATAATATTTCTGAAACACCCCATTATAAGAAAATAAAGGCATTGGTGTGAAAAAAACAGTTTGTTATTGCTGATTTTAATTCACTTTATGGTTTATTACTCAGGAGGGAGGACCTTAGTATATATGAGTATGGGAGTAACTCATGAAAGTCAGATTTGTGAGTCATGAATAGTAAAATGCATAAATGAAAAAAAATACTCAATGGCTATATTTAATGTATACATTTTTTATACCTGGTAACTTGCTAATATAAAACAGTGAGTGAGCGAGCGAGCGAGTCAGAGAGTCAGAGAGTGAGTGAGTGAGTGAGTGAGTGAGTGAGTGAGTGAGTGAGTGAGTGAGTGAGTGAGTGAGTGAGTGAGTGAGTGAGTGAGTGAGTGAGTGAGTGAGTGAGTGAGAGAGACAGTCAAAGAGTCTGTGAGTCAGTCAGAGAGTCGGAGCAAGTGAGTGAGCGAGTGAGTGAGTGAGAGAGCGAGTCAGAGAGCGAGTTAGGGGCTTTGTATAAAGAGTCTCCTATAATTGTTTTAAGACATACAAACTTACTTTGTAAAATTCAGTTCCTAAACGTAATTTAGGGAGGAGCGAGCCCATCTAATCTTCCAGTCAACAGCCAACAATCAGAGTATACAAGCAGCTGTTTACCTCTCCTCAGTCTCAGCTGTTTCAGCATCCCACCACCTCCCCAAACTCCACCTTTATCTTAGATAATCATATCCTATATTTAGTCACTGTGGGGGTGTATCAGAGCTCGAGTTGAAGCTGCTTCATCAAAGCCCCTCATCAGTGGACAGCAAGCAAAATAAGCTTAACCTAATATCTTAAGATTATATGGGCAAGGTTTAGAATTTTTTTGTTTGAAATGTTGATTTGAAGTGTCCGTTTTTCCATTAATTTGGATGGGGGTGAGGTTTAGGCATTTAGGTTTAGACTGTATGGAGGCCAGTTAGTAACAGCTGTGTGAGTAAACCTCACTCTGGTGGGGCTGCAGACTTAAACGTTCATGTTAGTACGCCCGCCTCCCATGCTGGAAATGCTGGTTTGAATCCCACTCATACCCCTTTTCCACCAAGGCAGTGCTGGTGCTGGTTCGGAGCCAGAGCCTACTTTCAGATCGTTTTTTTTTGTCTTTTCACACCCAAAGCACCAGCTCTGAACCAGGAAAAATGGTTCTTAAGTAGCACCAAAACATTGCTGGTCTAGAAGTAAGAACCGCTTGCATCAGGGGTTGGGGGCGGGGTTACCGTGACCAACAAGACGAACACAAACTTGTGATTGCCATTCTTGAAATAGCAGCTAATCGAGCTAATAGCTGCTTGATTGTAATCTCTGTCTGTCCAAATTACGGAGAGCTGCACGAATGCGTTGGCTTTGTTGTGTTTTGATGCTGATGTAGGTCCGCAAAGCCATGTGCATCAATAGTAACGCAGCAGACGCCATTGTTGAGGGAAGGCTTGTTCAAGATGTATCGGCATTATGACATCAAAGTACAACAAGAGCATACATTTACATTTATGCATCTGGCAGATGTTTTTATCCAAAGCGACTTACACTGCATTCAAGGTACACATTGTTACATTTTGTCAGTTCTTGCTTTCCCTGGGAATCGAACTCATGACCTTGGCGTTGCTAGCGCCACGCTCTTATTGTTTGAGCTACAGGAAAACGTGGTGCTGATGCATCTCGAACAAGCCTGGTGTGTTTGTGTTTCCTGCTGCCTCGCTAGCGTTGCCGAGAAAGATGAGACATATACATTGACGTAAGACCTGGCTCTGTGGTGGCTCTCTAGCATGTGGAAAGGCAAGCCGGTTCTTAGAAGGCTCGTCAGTCGAACCAACTCCGAACCGACACTAGCACTAGCTCTGAACTAGCATCCGGTTCATGCTGGTGGAAAAGGGGTATCAGAGCAGTGTGAGTAGAACTGGAGGTGTTACACTGTCAGGAAAAAAATCACTTTGGTAGTACCTCAAAGGTACGCCTTAGTGCCTTATCTACCCCTAAAGGGAACATATTAGTATATTAAGTTACTAAGTACTCTTAAGGAATAGCATGCACTCTTTATCTGTAGATAAGATGTATAGGTGTCCCTTTGAGGGTACTGGCCCAGTGACAAGATGTAGATTTTTGCCCTTGTTAAACGCTAACTGTAGGTGTAAACTATTCTGTATCTCAGTAAACTATATGAGCATGTCTGTAATCTCTCCCCTAGACGTTGTCTCTTCCTTGACTCAGCATTTGATGGTACTATTGTGCTCAGAGATGTGATTTGCATCTGAGCTTCTGTTCAGAAGTAAATGGGCCGTTTAGTTCAGTCTTCTCCAATGGTTCAAGGTGGCACTGATTGGTTGTGGCACAGAGGTAAGAATGACCCATTTTACCTCCTCTCAGCATCATCCAGGCTGCATCTCAGTTTGTATAATTTTACTAGGTGCTGGAAGAATGAACTGCAGACAGGTGAGCCTTCATAGATCCCTCTGTCCAGGGTCCATTTGTTTTTCCACACTCGCCAATGGTGAAAGAATTGAGAAAGTCTAGTAGCCATGGAACGGTCCATAGTGACTATCCTGAGCTGTGACGTCAAAGGTTTTAAACTGAATGTTCATTTTACACTTTTAAGAGCCCTTTTGAGAGCTGTGCGGCCTTCAGAATTAAATTGAGAATACCTAAATCATGAATATGAAAGGAGCAGACAGGATGCAAAATTAAAATTTGAATACAGTGAGGAAGTGAATTTAAATAAACTGAATTAACTTTGAATGTTTGTTTCGACAACAGCTTATTTGAAAGATTTGGAAAAGTTTAAAAGGGTTGAAGGTTTATAGGCCTTACACAGAATAATAGAGAAATGTTAATCATTTTATTCAGCAAGGAATGGCGCCGCCGTGTTCGGTCGCCGTTCAGGTCGCTCCGCTAAGACTGTGCTTTTATTTACTATTTTACTTTCTTTTACTCTCAATTTTTACAAACTTATCAACTGCATTGAAGTTGAAGTTGAAGTTGAAGTTTATTCGTCATTACACATGTACAAGTACAGTATAACGAAATGAAGTTTGGAGCAAGCCTCCGGGCCGCAGCCGATTATTCAGGCGCCGCCCTACGCTCTCCAGAAATACATGAATGCAATTTAGCAAGCATTACATAGCAAACACAACAAAACATAAACATAAACATAAACATGACACAGTACACGTGGTCACGTGATGGGATTTTTTGTATGGAGTGGAGAGGAGATAGATAAACAGGCAGACGGTTGGAGGGGGTGGATCGGGTAGGTTGTGTATGGTGCGAGTGAGTCTGAGATTGTGTTGTGTGAGAATGTTAGCCATAACTTCAGATGTTTTCGAGTTCAGTTCTATGGTTTGTCCTTGAAGGGAGATAAGGCAGTGCACAGGGGAAGCAGACAAAGCTGTCAGGCTGAAATCCCAACCGAGAGATAGGGACCAAGTGAGGTTCGTTGGGCTAGTTGATTAGGTCAGGCAAATACAATTTATTATTTTTAATCCATTTGATGATCTTCGTAATTTGTCCGGATCATAATCAATCAATCAGATCTGGTCCTCAGCATTCGCGTCCGGTCTGTGCAGTTTCCCTAGACATTACGTCCAGCCTCATGGCCAGACCGGTTACAGTCCGTAAAAGTTCACCGATCTGACCCCCGATAGAGCCCACTCTACCCTGCGTATCCGCAGTCCGGACTGCGTTGTTACGGTTCAGTTCCTCAATTCCTATCACTTTCTGATCTAATTCCTTCAGACGGTCACACACAACCCGAAGCATTCTTTAATTTCCACAGACAGCGGCTGGGTGAATTTGCTTGCAGCTGTTTTACCAATCTTCCGATAGGTCAGGGCAATCCCAAAGCCAAAGAATAGGAACCCCGCCATCAATAATCCAATCATGTATAAATCTTCCGCATCCTCCACGGACAGAGCCTCCAGGCACAGGACTTGCCAGTTGTTCCATGCGTCCCTCACGTACCCTGCGGCAAAGGTCCCGTCCGGGCAGGTGGGTTCTCCCGGGGCACCCTTCCTTAGTGAGAAAATCTTGTCGATTGCGCTGATTGACCAGTTAATCAATTCCATTTCAGTATTTTCAAGAGTCCAGCAAAGCAGCAGTCAGAGAAGAGAAGAGACGAAACACTAGACAAAACAAAACAGCGCGAGAGCCAGCAGGGAACAGAGAGAAAACACGTCTGCACGGATAGAAGGACAGAAAGGAAACTATGATCTACTATGACAGCAAAACTCTTTTGGACATTGGTTACCTCTACACTGGACTGTTTCAGGACACTTTCACCGATACTCTGTGGCCATCTGAGATTCTTCGGAACGCCGAGTTGAACAATGGACAGAGCCGGCGGCGAAGAAACACCGTGGGAAACGCGCTGGTATCCGAAACAGACTGAGGAAAAGGGCATTCAGCCCTCCCCTCCCGAGCATTCTTCTAGCAAATGTTCAATCCTTGGAGAATAAGATGGACGATCTTAGAGCCAGGATAAGTTTTCAACGGGACATGAGAGACTGTAACATCCGAAACATGGCTCACGCCCGTGGTCCCGGACACAGCTGTGATGCCGTCGGAGAACTTCTGTTTTTCGGATGGACAGAACAGCCGAGGCCGGTAAATCCAAAGGCGATGGAGTATGCTTCATGGTCAGCAAGAAATGGTGCGATCCCAGGAACATCACCATTCTCTCGCGGTCCTGCTCGCCTCAT
The DNA here is from genome assembly GCA_018749465.1 of Paracanthobrama guichenoti. Lineage (NCBI taxonomy): Eukaryota > Metazoa > Chordata > Actinopteri > Cypriniformes > Gobionidae > Paracanthobrama > Paracanthobrama guichenoti. Next base: position 34,083,863 of record CM031955.1, read on the forward strand.
CTGGAACATTTAACAATCATTTGCCGCCCATTCTATCTGCCGAGGGAGTTTTCTGCGGTCGTCGCGACCGCTGTTTACCTTCCACCGCAGGCAGACACAGGGCTGGCTTTATCTGGCCTTCATGATGTTGCCAGCGGCGTCATAAACAAACACCCTGACGCGGCATTCATTGTCGCGGGCGATTTCAACAAAGCAAACCTAAAGAAAGTCCTGCCAAACTTTCACCAGCACGTCTCCTGTCCTACATGAGGAGCAAACGCGCTGGATCATTGCTACTCTCTGTTTAAGAACGCCTATAAAGCGTGGTCACTTCCAGCGTTTGGCAAATCGGATCATGCCGCCATTTTCCTCACACCCGAATACAAACAAAAGCTCGTTCAGGAACCCCCGGTGAGGCGGGAAGTTAAGCGTTGGTCACCCCACTCAGAGACCGCGCTACAGGCAGCTCTGGACGATGTGGATTGGGACATGTTCCGGGCAAGTTCAGCTGATGTAAACGAGTTCACAGATGTGGCGCTTTGCTTCATCAACACGCTTACAGAGCAAGCCACGCAAACAATAACAATAACGTCCTTCTCAAATCAGAAACCGTGGGTGGACAATTCAATCCACGCTGCAGTGAACACACGCACTGCCGCTTACAACGCCGTTCTCCTAACGGGGAATATGACTGAATACAGATCATCCTGCTATGCTCTCAGACGCGCCGTTAAAGCCGCAAAACTCCGTTACAAAGACCGAGTGGAGTCTCATTTCCAACTCAACGACTCGTGGCGCGGTGGCAAGGTCTGAGGTCCATCTGCTCGTTTGGATCTAAATCCTCTGCAGAGGTGAGCGCTGATCCATTACTTGTGAATGAGTTAAACTCTTTCTACGCGCGCTTTGACTGTAACCGCGGCAACGCAACTCCGCCAAGTGGCGCGTTAGAGGAAATTACTCAGAGCAGCAACAATCACGTGATCTCTGTCTCGGAGGATGGAGTTCGGAGAGCACTCAAGCGTGTGGACGTCAGGAAAGCTGCCGGGCCGGATGGTATTTCAGGTCATGTTCTGCGGTCCTGTGCTGATCAGCTCGCCGGGTTGTTTACATCTATCTTTAATGAGTCCCTCGCTACATCTGTGGTCCCCACCTCCTTCAAAAAATCCACCATCATCCCTGTCCCTAAGAACAGTAAACCCTCTTGCCTAAATGACTACCGTCCAGTGGCTCTCACGTCTATAGTCATGATGGTCTTTGAGAGACTCATTAAAAACACCATTTGCGCCTTCATTCCTGACACTTTGGACCCTCTTCAGTTTGCCTATCGTCCCAATAGAGCGACTGAAGATGCCATCTCTCATGTCCTCCACTCCTCCCTCACTCACATCGACAGCAAAAGTGGGAACTACGTAAGGCTGCTATTTATTGACTATAGCTCAGCCTTTAACACCATAGTGTTTAACACCCTTCTCTCTGCCACTGAATTGAGGACTTCCTCACTGGCAGGCCTCAGGTGGTGAGAATAGGCCAGTCCACCTCCACCTCCATCTCCCTGAGTGTGGGAGCTCCACAGGGCTGTGTCCTGAGTCCCCTGCTCTACTCGCTCTACACGCATGACTGTTTGTCCACACACAGCTCCACCTCTATCATCAAATTTGCTGATGATACTGTTGTCCTGGGCCTCATTTCCAACAACAATGAGACTGCATACTTGGACGAGGTGGAGCATCTAACATCATGGTGCCAGGACAACTGTCTCTCTCTGAATGTTGGCAAACCAAAGAAATGATTGTGGACTTCAGGAAGAGACAGCAACAGACATACTCATGATCAGCGGGTCACCAGTAGAGAGAGTGAGCAGCTTCAAGTACCTGGGTGTAAACATCTCCGAGGACCTGACCTGGACTGCTCACATTCAGACACAGGTGAAAAAAGCCAGGCAAAGACTGTACCACCTGCGCCAGCTGAGGAAATTCAGGGTTTCACCAGCTATCCTGAAAACGTTCTATTTAGGGGCGATAGAAAGTGTACTAACTCAGTGCATCACAGCGTGGTATGGGAACAGCACCAGTCATGACCGCAAAGCCCTGCAAAGAGTCGTGCGCTTATCCGAGTGTATCTCAGGATCAGCTCTCCCATCTCTGCAGGACGTCTACACCAAACGCTGCAAAGGCAGAGCTACTAAAATCATCAAGGACTCTAATCACCCTGCAAACCCTCATTTCACGCTGCTGCCATCTGGTAAGCGCTTCCGAAGCCTGATGGCCAAAACTGAGAGACTCAGGAGGAGCTTCTTCCCCCAGGCCATCAGACTCCTGAACTCAGTCACTTAACATCACGTGACTTCACTTCAGGATAAACATCGATACACTGACATTGCACTGCACTTTCTGTTCTCGTTGTTACTGTGTAACAACCTGTTATAAACCTGTTTGCACATTATACTCTTTATACATTTCTGTTAACCACATATTTACAGATCAGCATACAGACCACTTGTGAAAGCCACCAAACCAGTCCAGAAGCAGATTCAAGTTTGGCCTGAAGGGTCATCAGAGGCTCTTCAAGACTGCTTCGACACCACTGACTGGGACATGTTTAAACAGGCTGCAACCTACCACAACACCACCGACCTCCAGGAGTACTCAGAGACTGTTACTTCTTATATCACCAAGTGCATGGAGGATGTAACAGTCACAAAGACCATCACCGTCTGGCCCAACCAAAAACCGTGGCTGACAGGAAATGTCTACAGACTTCTGAAGACGCGTAATGCTGCCTTCAGAGCTGGAGATGAGGTGGGCCTGAACATATTTATAAGTCTACAGTTTACTCACTGCACAGTCTACTTCAATTACTTTATTCCACTTCTTTATTCTCATTTTTTACTTTTTTTTCTTCTACTTGACTTGATTATTTATAATTTACAGATATATATATATATATATATATATATATATATATATATATATATATATATATATATATATATATATATATATATATTATATATTTTTTTATCCTATTTCTATATAATTTCCTCCTTGTGTTTTTAACTGTGAATTTGCACTGTCCATGGAGCGGACCTGTTTACCTTTCACTGCCGGTTGTATATTCTGTATATAACTGTGTATGTGACAAATAAAACTCTTGAATCTTGAATCTTGAATCTTGGATGCATGAAATTGTGACAGTAGATACATTTATAATATTACAATAAAATTTCCATTCCTGGGATTGTGTAATATTTTGTGTAATATAGTCCCCAGACTATAAAAAGGTTACACAATACTTGTCCATTATAATTAATACAAATAATTATGGCATTTAAATAATTTTTAATATAAAATAATGTCTTATTTCTATTGTACACCAAGCATTTTGTCATGTCCCTGAGTCACTTCACTCAATTTGTACTTAGAAAAAACTTTGACTCAACCCCGTCATGCCAACTATTCTCCGCCTATAATAATTTAGACTCCATAATATACTTATTTCATTGCTGCCATATGTGGTCTACTCTCCTACACTGCAAGATGAGCAAAAACCCTCAGCCCTGTCATTGTTTTTGGGTTGTAAACTTGTGACAGGGTTATTGAGTTATTCACTTCATTTATCAATCATTTTATTTATTCATGGTTTCAGTAAATATGTACTTACCAAAATCATGACAAATCATAATTTTGTTATAAATAGTATATTTGATGTTAATATGTCCACTTAAACATTGACAGGAAAGTCAGAAAGTGCACCCACATCAGCAGCAGAAAGACAGTGTTGTGCATGCAGATATGTTGACCCAGAAAGAAGGGCACAATATGAGAGACAAAATTAAAACTATAAAATTGAAGGCAATGTCTCCCTTCAAGCATGTTACAGTCTTCAATCCCCTCACACCATTCTCAACCTTGCCACATCAATATTTTTGGAAAAGATAAGGAAGATTTCTTGCTGATTACCACTTGATATGTTAAGGACTCACACAATAAAATTGTGGTTTTAGTTAAAAATATAAATTGAAAAATTTTTTTTTTTTTTTTTTTTTTTTTTTTTTTTTACAAAA